>JAWPHD010000517.1:0-402500 GCA_037043455.1 Cyrtodaria siliqua
ATACTGGTATTTTGCTTGCCTTTTGGAAATGCGTTCTGTAAAAGTAGAATGACGCTCGAGTTTCGGTGCCTTCCTTGCGTAAACAATTTGGAAATGATGGGACTGTCCACATCACCCTGACAGTACTAATTCGCTCCCGGAAAGCACTATTTCAGACCAGTACGACTATGCTGTTATACACCAGGTCAAGATCGCTCAGGTCAGCCTGAAATTCGGGTACGCCTTCTCTAAAGTAAATGCCTTTTCCTAATGAGCTCTTCATATCCCTATACATATCTTGCCACTGTCCGTAAAACCAATAGATTCTGCGACGCTTTCTAGGATCATCGTAGTGGATGTCATCTTGTTCCAGTATTTGCATGACGAAGTAACTTTTTCCGCTCATACTAGGCCCAACCACCATGAGAGAGAACATGTGCTGAAGTCGAAAGACCGGATACGGCATTTGGACGTATTCTACTATAGATTTGGTTTCACGTCTCTTTTGTGTATAGCAGATTGCACCTGCACGGCTTTTCAGATTTTTTCTTTAATGGCCCGGTAAAGTGAATTCTCGGGTCGTTCTTGTCCGTACTCCTCTAACCACGTTGGGTACTTAGACAGATTTAACCAAGGTGACCTCTGAGTGCTCTTCAGCTTATGGACGTTCCTGACATGAGTATGTATGGTCTTCAAATTCCCTTTCCCGCAAATGGACCTTGTATATTTATAGGTCATGTTGAAAGTGTATGACAACATATGTTCTAAAACAATACAGTAACGGTACCAATCGAGGCACTCTTACGTTCTCTAGGGGTGCTTCTATGGTGATGTAGGGGTGCTGTAGGCGTGCTGCAGGGTTGCTCTAGGAGTGCTGCAGGAGTGTTGCAGGGGTGCTGTAGGGGTGCTGTAGGGGTGCTTTTAAGGTGGCGGTGTTGTTGGTGCTGTTGGTGCTGTTGGTGTTGTTGTTGTTGGTGGTGGTGGTGGTGGTGGTGGTGTTGGTGTTGTTGTTATTGCTGGTGGTGGTGGTGGTGGGGGTGGTGGTGGTGGTGGTGGTGGTGATAGTGGTGGTGGTGGTGGTGGTCATCACCCTGACAGTACTAATTCGCTCCCGGAGCTCAAAAATTAGCTTCCGGTTCTCCCAATATTTGTATTCTGTATTCCAATCAGAATGCAATATTTCAGACCAGTCAAAACATCTCCTTTTTTACCAGTCTGAACACATTGTAAATAACTAAAGTCTGTAAGAATAAATGGCAAAATACGTAAGAAAGCCGAGAGACTTATTAAAGTAAAGGAACGTTTGACGACGATGGGCTTCTACATATACCTAACTTCGCGGGCCCCGACCTACGTTCACCCGAACAACCCTGCCGATTTTACGGTACCGTGTCCATGGCAACACAGTTTGAAAGGAAGATGGGAGTGTGCCCTCGTCGAAATATCGTTGGAGTACGAATTTACTCCAGAAAGCAACAGACTTTACTTCTGCGGCGATTTTCTAAGAGAGACGTACATCAACCAACATAGAAGTCAGGTGCTGAAGACGTCGGGATTCGGGGATATTACAAGACATACTTATCTGAGCGGTATGACAATCCTACGTACGTTCCGCTTATTCAAGTAGACCAAGAACACGTTCGTTTTTACTTCTTGGACGAAGGCTTGAACACGGATGAGTCCCAACATGTCAAATCTTGTGTTCAATGTATTGGTATAATAAAGTGTTTCCGGTCCTTTGTTCACGTTTTCTATTGCAGTCGAAGGTCAATTCACTGTGTCAGTACCTTTTATTCGAACATCCTGCCAATAATCCCCCATGCGGTTTTATACAAAAGAACCTCAGACATCCTGTCTCTATAATGTCCACAGGTTAAGTCTAAATGGCAATACCTTTTGTTCGAACATCCGGGCTCTAATCCCCTCTGCGGTTTTCATACAAAAGGAACTCAGACATCCTGCCTCTCAATAGAGTCGATTGAATGCAGGGAGTAGCTTATGACACTCATCCTAAAGGATTAGGGAGACTGATGCAATATCCTTTGTCCGAACATCCTGTCACTAATCCCCACTATCCACAATACATTTATATGCAAATGAGTCCGCGCGTGACCTAACATGTTCTATTTTTAGAAAACAAAATGGCGCCCGACCATGCGCAGTCGACGCCAAACCGGGGCATCTACTACTAAACCTGACACCAGAGTCTTAATATGTATAAGAGCTCGGACAAATTCGAAAACCACCATTTTCGGATAACAAACACCAGAGTTATGGCCCTTGATTTAATCAAAAATGTTATATTTTACCTTACCAACACTCTAGCAACTGTATTTTGCGTTCGATCTTCAAACTTGGCCAGAATGGTAATATCAATGAAGCTTGGACGAGTTCGAAAAACACCACTTTTGGACAATAAACACCAGAATTATGGCCCTTGATGTAACGAACTATTGCTATAGTTTGCCTTCTCAAAACTAGTGCCTTCATTTTATATCGGATATTTATCAAACTTGGCGACAGTCTTCATATCAATGAAAGCTCGGACGAGTTTCAAAAACACCAGTATTAGACGGCGAAAGTATGGCCCTTGATTTTTCCCTTATGGGATGGCGAGTTGTCCGTCGTCCGTTTGCCTCTTTAACATGATAAGGCCTTTATTACCGGGTTGTTGATATCTATAAAAACCAGCCAGTTCGGAACAGTACCACCGAAATCATGTCCCTTCATTTAGTTAAAATTGCTATATTTTGCCTCGTTAACACGATAGAGCCTTCGTTTTTTATCCGATCTTTACCAACCTCTACCAGATTTTTGATATCAATGAAAGCTCGGACCAGCCAGATCAGACCATTTACACCAAAGTTATGGCCCTTGATTTTCTAAATAAGCTATAAGTTGGCCTTGTTAAAACGATAAGGCCTTCATTTTTCATCTGATCTGTTTAAACCTTTACCAGATTGTTGATATAAATGAAGGCTTGGACGAGTTCGAAAAACAGCCAGTTCAGAATATTAACATCAGAGTTATGGCCCTTGATTTAGTTAAAATTGCTATAGTTTGCCTCGTTAACAATATAGTGCCTTAATTTTTCATCCGATCTTTGCCAAACTCTACCAGATTGTTGATATCAATGAAAACTCAGACGAATTCGAAAACCAGCCAGATCGAACTTTTACGCTGGAGTTATGGCCTTTGATTTTCTAAAATATGCAATAATCTGGCCTCGTTAACACGATAGGTCCTTCATGTTTTATTGGATATTTTCCAAACTTTAACATTGTTGGTATCAATGAAAGCTAAGATGAGTTCGAAAACCAGACTGATCGGACCAGTAACACCAGAGATTGATTTAGTTACAAATGCTGTATTTTGCCTCGTTAAGACGATAGAGCCTTCATTTTTCATCCCATCTTTTCCAAACTTTACCAGATTGTAACTATCAATGAAGGCTTGAAAAAGTTTGAAAACCAACCAATCGGATTCGTAACACCGGAGTTATGACCATTTGCGTTAGTTGAAAATGCTGTACGTCTCACACCACAATTAATTTTCCATAGGGTCCCATTGTAATGTTTTTGTTCATGGCATAGAGATAAACAGATTTTACAACATGTATTTATGCTTAAATTCTTCATTGATCCAATATCTGCAACTTAAAACACATTTAACAAATATTTACCAGATTGAACTTTTTTTAATTTCATGTTTGCGTGACTCACACCTATCAAAATTTAGACAAAAATACAACCCCGTGGTGATTAGACCCATGATGTGTAAAATGAGGCAGAATTAGCTAGAAATCTTATATCAACATGCATTTTTCTGTGATCTCTTCCTAAAATGCTGTAGATTTAGAACCTGGTAAAGATAAATCAATGTATCCTGTAAAATGTAGAAAAGCGAACTTGTTTTTTATCTACCTCCTTCATCTGTAGGGCGCGAGTATTCAAGGGAGATAAAAGTGGTGTGAGTCCTGTAAGATGGGGCCTTCATTTGGCCGGATTTCAATGAAACTTTGCAGGGATGATCAGTACCAATCATAGTTATAAATATCGTCACCATGTTCCGGTTGAATGATTTGGTAGAGTTATGGCCCTTTAACGGTCTGTCTATGATCTTTTTTGTCGTGCCCTTAATGGTTTATTTTCTTGTTGCTCAGGCTTCTGCCAAGTCATTGAGTACCTTCATTGTGGCTTTCTAGGCTATTGTTTTTTGTATTACATTTACACGAGCATATTTGTGTTTTACTTATATTGTCTACTGATGCTGCCATCTTGGTTAGAGATTAGATCATGGCGGGGATTTCTTTATGTACACTGTCCTATTTTAATGGGATGACAGTAGGGTACGTGTGAGGTTTGGTGCACCCTAGAACCGGTTTAACCCCCCCCCCCCCCCCCCCCCCCCACACACACACACACAACCCCAGTGGCCTACTTTGCCACTGACCGTTCCAAGGCGGTAGCCCTATTGTCAACCCTTTTGTGTTTGTGATGTCGTTTGCATTTTTTATTACCTTTGCCTTCTTGTTTGTCTGTTTGCGTGTTTGTTTCTATTTTGTGGTTGACTGTCCTCCTTGAATGCTACTTTCCCTGTCCGATCTTTTTATATTTCTTTGTCCGACTAGTTCTCCTGAACCCCTGGCCGAATTTCAACGAAACGTTGCAGGGATTATCAGTACCAAGCCTAGTTGTGCATGTCATAGCCGTGTTCCGGTTGAATGATTTTTGACGGAGTTTTGGCTCTTTAAAGGTTTGAGTACGCAAACTTTGTCCTGACTAGTCTCTTCTGAACTCCTGAATTTTATGACGACAACCCTTGATATCCAATGCATACTAGAAACAGCAGAGTTAAGGTCCTTGATTTGTTTTAAAATGCTGTATTTTCATTTGTTAAGTCAGTAGCTATTTAATCTTTCATCTGATATTTAACAAACTTGTTCAGTATGTGTTAATATCAATAAAAGGTTCAACACGTTTGAAAACCAACAATATTTGATCTAACTGCCAGCCATCAGCCAGCAGTGGCGAACTGTAAAAGGGTCAACCACTACACATGCAACGTGCGTCATAACCTCTATTGATAAACCTTTAACACGTTTAATAATTATTGTATGAAAGTGATTACGACCAAGGATCTTACGGAGTTTATAAATCACATCACTATAGAAGTCAGGTTGTGATAGTCCTTGTCGCAGAAGAGTTCTTCAATTACTTTTATATTTTAAAAGGACATCTGGGTTACAATAACATTTTGCAAAGGTTTTTCGAAATTTATGGAAATGGTCGCCCTGCTGGAGTAGCTTTTTTAGTTATATAAATATTACAAATATTAAAGTCCTCAACACGACTACAAGCTCTAGTAAAATGAATAAGTTGAGAAACATAGACCAATGAGAAGTAGCTCAGGGAACGTCCCCATCTAAACGCGGATAATTAACAATGTCAAAATTAAAATCAACTCTCTTGTCATAGATTTTACTAATTACATCTCCACATTTTCAATAGAGAGATGCAAATAAAGAAAAGAAGCAACAGTATCAGAAATGTTAGCTTTGTTGAGTTGAAGTTCTTTAGGGTAGATAGTATTAACCATAGTAGAAAAGAAAGGATTGTCAATGTTCAACATGTCATCCAGTTACCGAGGGATGTCATGAAAGACTTCAATAAGTATCGGATGAAAGGCTCAACATGACATCTCTTTCATAGCAATATAAGAACTTCGACAAGAGGTTCACAGTTCGTACCCATAGGGATACCAAGAATTTGTCTATAAACGATAGTTCCATACCTGACGAAAATATTATCTAATAGGAAAATGAGTGCTTCACAAATTTCTTGGCAAGTCTACATAGTGTAATTGTCTAAAATGCCGTTAGTAAAACAAGAGCACAGCCTGCGGGTGCCTGAAGCTCGTCTGTTCGTGAACCTTAACCAAAATTCTAAGTTCAAAAAGAGGCATAACTTTTGCAAAATGCACAACAGAGTTATGAAACTTGATTTACTGTATGATATGATGTAGAACAACTATGCACATTTTCAAAGCTGTAGCTGTAAGAGTTACTGAAAGAAGTGGACCTTAACGCAAAACTTAACCAAGATTCGCGCAACAACGACGCAGACGCAGCAGACGCAGACGCCGATCATAACTCATCTCGTTTTTTCAAACACAGATGAGCTAAAAACGCATTAATAGTGTTACAGGCCAAAAATGTAGTTTTTTCTCTAGCAATTTTTTTTGAATGAGAGCAATAAGCTTGTCCGGAAAGGTGATCTGGTAAGGTTGTATATAGTGTTGAGAAGTCATAAGAACTTAGAACTGAAAGTTGTAAAATGTGTTATCAAGAAGTCTCCTGACTTTTTAATTGACCAACATAAATTAATCCTATAAATGTTAGCACAATATTGTTTTACGTGATTTTTAACGGCAGTAAGACAAGAAATACATTAGGAGATGTGTGTAGTGGTGCAGGAACATAGTTGGAAGTTTGTTATGCTTTTCGTCTACCCCAGCCTTGAAAGTAGTCCGATGTTTGGGTCGTTTTCGAACTCGTCCAAGCTCTTATGAATATTAAGACCCTGGTCAAGTTTGATAAAGTTTACGACCTCCACAATAGTATTACAGTCAAGCCCGGACCCGACTTCGTCCCCTCGGTTCAAAACATGTAGGGGACTAATCATCAATGAACCTTGCGGAATTTGGTTTCGTGTAACTGAACTTAATTGGGTTTTAAGGCGCACCAACACATGAAAGGTTATATGGCGCCTAACAGGTATGAACATGCCAGGCTCATCCTCCATGTACATTGAGATAAAATATGGAGAATGGGCCTAGGACCTTCTCACCCTGAACAGCAGAGTTGCTGCAAATTATATTGTAGATACTCCATTTACGCTTTTTGCCACTGCTCTTAGTGATGTGAGCGAAAGGGCACCTGAAACAATGCAGGGGTCATGATGAAGACCTTTAATGAGCATGAACAAACAAGAAATATCACTGTAAGTGATAAATGCCCCCGAAGTGTCCTTTGACCTCCAAGTATGACCTTGACCTTGGAGCCATGTACCTGGATTTTGTGCACGACATGTCGTTTGGTTGTGGTGAGCACTTGTGCCAGGTTATTTGAAAATCCGTCTAGGCATGCAAAGGTTATTGACCGGACACTATTTGACCTTTGACCTCTAAATGTGACCTTGACCTTGGGGCCACAGATCCGGATTTTGTACGCGTCACATCGTCTTGTTGTGATGAGCACTTGTGCCAAGTTATTTGAAAATCCGTCCATGAATGCCAGAGTTATTGACCGGACACAATTTGACTTTTGACCTCCAAGTGTGACCTTGACCTTAAATACCTGGGTTTTGCGCGCGACACATCGCCTTGTTATGGTGATCACTTGTGCCAAGTTATTTAAAAATCCCTGCAGGGGTTGTGACGTTGAGGTCCGGACACGAACTTGCGTACCTGTTTTTGACCTATGAACTGCAAGTGTAACCTTGACCTTTGACGTACGGACCTGGGTTTTGCGCGCGACACATCGTCTTGTTATGGTGATCACTTGTGCCAAGTTATTTAAAAATCCCTGCAGGGGTTGTGACGTTACGGTCCGGACACGAAATTGCGTACCTGTTTTTGACATATGAACTTAAAGTGTGACCTTGACCTTTGAGGTACGGACCTGGGTTTAGCGCGCGACACATCGTCTTGTTATGGTGATCACTTGTGCCAAGTTAATCAAAAATCCATTCAGGGGTTTTGAAGGTACAGTCCGGACACGAACTGCGGAATGACGGACGGAATCCGGACAGACAGACAGACAGACAGACAGATGCAAATTTCGGGGG
Organism: Cyrtodaria siliqua; assembly: GCA_037043455.1. Taxonomy (NCBI): domain Eukaryota; kingdom Metazoa; phylum Mollusca; class Bivalvia; order Adapedonta; family Hiatellidae; genus Cyrtodaria; species Cyrtodaria siliqua. Next base: position 7,827 of record JAWPHD010000517.1, read on the forward strand.
CATAAACATGACAAAATGAATATGAATGTGGGGGTCCTACCCCTCTGCATGTGAAGGTGTGTTTGCAGTGGTTGTATTCTGTAACAAGTAAAAACAAGTGACAAAAGTGTATTGCTATAAAATACTTATTCTCCATAACCTTCTGGTATAGAATGCATACAAAGTTAATGTTATACATGATTTAAAAGTCGTCTACATAATGTACATGTATGTGCACCTATAAAACAGTTTGTATTTACAGTAGATGGTTTTGTATATAAAAGTATTATCTACATTTATTGTCAACGTGGAATGCGTAAAATGGAGTAACAAACATAAATCACGGCAATGTAAAAATGTTTCAAAATTTTACTGAATGCTTTACAAGATAAAAAAACAACAAAATAATTCATTATTTGAGAGAACTGAAGCCAAATTATCCTACTTGTTTCAGCTGTCTTGGACAATTTGATTTTTCTTCATACTCCATAATACCTGGTCAAATAATTTATATCTGGATTATACAACCTGGTCAATAAACCATTTATTTTTGTCCATATTATACAACCTGGTTAATGAACCATTAATTTATGTCCGGTTTATATAACGGGGTCAATAAACCATTAATCTATGACCTCATTATACAACCTGGTCAATAAACCGTTGATTTTTGTCCATATTATATAACCCGGTTAATAAACCATTAATGTATGTCCGGTTTATATAACGGGGTCAATAAACCATTAATCTATATCCGGATTATTCAACCTGGTCAATAAACCACTGATTATTGTCCAGATTAAATAACCTGGTCAATAAACAAGTAGTGTATGTCCCGATTATATAACTGCCAATAAACCATCGATTTTTGTCTGGATTATACAATCTGGTCAATAAACAATTTATGTTCGAATTATACAACCTGGTCAATAAACCATTGATTTTTGCCTGGTGTATACAACCTGCTCAATAAATCATTGAATTTTGTCCTATTTCACTACAGGGAAAGCAGTAATGGGCTCAGCATCAAGCACTAATTACTTATTACAACAGATGGTAGAAAATTACAATGAATCATGCATTGCTTACTAAATTGCATTGACAGTATTTGAGTCAATTACACAACGCAACATGCTGGCTGGAACTCCTTTGTTCATTATTTCAAGTCTTAATTTGCCTAATTAATTGTTTCTAAATAATCCGTATTGAACAGTGGACACATGGAGCCAACACATTATGATATTAAACTTAATTTTGTCCTGAATTGGTATTTAAATGTTTAGCGTTTACAGCTTTAAAATAATCTATAAAATTTTCATCATGTAATAACACAATTAACATGTCGCCAGTTGTCAATCATTTATCCATTTCAACCAATCAAACCAAAACGATACCTCCGACAAACAACAGCACGTGTATAAAGCACGTGCAACTATGTTATATAAACTATTGTCAATATTCCGACATCAACAATAGGGCGGAGATATATAAGTACTGGCGACATGTCAATTACAGACATACTCAGTACATACAGCATCTTATTGACCTCGAAAATGTTGAAAATTGCCTTCAGTAGAAACTTCCATAAGTATCTGTTAATATGAGATTTGCAGTTCTTTAGAAGACCATATTCAGGCGCAAACAATCGGGAAGTTAGGGCACACCTGGAAGATGCAACCGACATACGCTGTACTAAAATCTGAACTTCTTTTTTTTCCTCTGAAAAAAAAGGACTTAGCGCCCCATTACACCCCACCCCTCTTAAATAGTTGTAGAATTCTTTTTCTTGTAAATTTCGCCAAAAGTTTGTCAAAAATGTTATCCAACCACCCCTCAATCAAACCCCTGAATCTAGCACTGATATTTACCTAAATAAAAAGGTCTACAACAGAACTTTTATTTCTTAGACCAATAAATATCCGATTTCTAGTGCTACATACTTGTCTCATTAACTTTTAAAAGTAGATAACAAACATTATCACACACGAAAACAGGTGTATTACAACTCATTATTTCAGTTAAAACATCACAAAAATTAACAACCTAGTTAAATCTCATCCTTGTGTAAATAATGAGAACAAACAATATTTGTATAAAATTGAAGTTAGTCCAGCTTTAAATTTTAGTAAACATGTAATTCTTTTACATTTATAAATGTATTTTAAAAACACCTGGTTAAAATTGCATATTAACTTACAAGTAATACTTCAAATTAAATCCCTCACTCTTCCCTCAACACTGGATTTTGGACAATGTTTTGTTCGTTTGCATGTGTTTCTGTTATGAAGATGTACAGTGACTTCGAGAGAACAGGCCTCGAATTCATCAACCAATATTGAGAATATTCTTAGACTTAAGCTCAACTATGCAAATTCCGATCATAACTATTTCTACAAGTTTACAGAATAAATGTTCATAGCAGGGTGCTATGTATAAATATGACGCATACTAATTAATAGCACCTTACGATTGTTTATCTTGGAAGGTCATGGAAATATCTGTGAACAAATTGTCAGTACTTGAGCTCAAGTCTAAGAATAGTTTGAAGACTGGTTGGTGAATTCCATGCCAGGTTTTTGGACTTCTATCCCCCAATATATATGTCCTTCATATTATAGGGGAGAGTTATATGTGTAAGCAGAATGTATGCATATGGATGATTCAGCCATACACATACTACATACAACTAGTTAGTTTTATATCTATTAAGTCTATTGTTCTAAAATGATTTTAGAATTATTTTTTGTTTAGAATTTGCCATATCAAAGTCGAGAAACTCATTACTCAAGGAGTAATGAAATTCAAATATTATTTTTTTTATACTTTTATACAAAAGTACACACGGAGTTCCATGTTTTGAAAAAGAAAAAGTGTTTGCATAGTAATGAGTTTCTTGATTTTCTGATACGGCAACAAATAATTCTAGAATGATTTATTAGACTCTTCTACTGTATTACATTTTCGCATATGATACAATTGAATTTGAAAAATGATACTATGCATGCTTTCTTTCAATGTTGCACCAAACTGCTTTTTTAATGAAGCGTACAAAATACAGATATTAAAACTATTAACTAAAATGATATGCTTTAATATATACTTATCACATTTTTGGTTAGTATAGATTTGAAAATGGAGCACAACCCACCCACACTCCCTCTATATTGGCATTTTATAAAAATGTGTACACAATAATGATGTTTTGATGTTCTATGAGTACACATTTTACATTAAAATGAGGCAATGCACATTTTCTACAATCATAATGGGCTCATGGAACCACTGGAACAGGGAAAAGCATAAAATTAAATTGGTCAAATCTGCAATCATTAAATCAAACAGTGTCAAGCGGCTTCCAGAAAAGACGTCACCTCAGGCAATAAAATACAGGACTTATATATTATCCACTAGCAACACAGCGTTCTAATATAATGTTCATAACGGTATTTGAACGTCCCTTTCCATACAAGATGGGCTATACTGGGACATCGACTTTGGCGAACAGTTGAATTGGGCGGTTAGGCAATCCAAAACAAAAAGGTCAACGGTGGCAACAGGAATTTAAGATATATCATACCCCACCCAGGATTTACATCAAAATAAAAATAAGAAAGTTTGGCAAAAAACTTTTTCAACTGCAGAACTGCATGAAAGCAAAATGGGCAAAGAACTTTTTCAACTGCAGAACTGCAGTTAAAAATATATATATATTTACGCTGTTCCTCAAGACTTTCTGTGAATTGGAAACAAACAATGTTTGAAAAAGACACGTTGTGAATTGGGAACAATCTGGTGCTGGAAAAAGTGTATGCCATTAAATGGAATCAAAAGGTTTTAGTCGACGCATATAAACTGATTTACACGAAGGCCAGCGAATAAGCCCACTACTCTTCAGGATAGACTATGACTTCTTTTTGCAGATATCTGTACAACTATGATATATTTGACATATAAAACTGGCAGTAAAGCAACTATGTATGACCCGAAAAATAAATGAAAAACATAAAAAAAATCAGGAAGTAATATCAAAATTAACAGAATGTGTCAAACTTGAGGTTATTGGTTATGAGAGAATGTTGGTTCATTAAATATGGACATAGAAACCAGAAGCACTACAATAACATATATGACATACAATGATAAATGTTAATATATGTCCGACAATTTTATAACAATTTAACATGAGAATCTGAGTGTCACTTGTAAGCTCTTTACCCTTACACGGGCAGAATTAATGAAGATAACTAACAACTGTACCCGTTAATACATCTAACACTCTTGAAACATTATTAGGACACTGTTTGGGGGAGTGACAGGATTTAGGGGATATCGAAAAGGGGTAAACAACTGTGAGCGGGAAAAAGGTAATTCATTTCAAAAGTGGAGAACAATCAAACCCCTGAATGGCTGATCCATTTTATACATACAGACGAAAAATATCAATGTATATTTGTTATGCACATGACAGATTTTCAGAACAAAGATTTCCAAGCACCACTTATCATTGTGCTGAAGTTGAAAGTTTACAGAAATATCAAGTTTAAAAAATGATGTAAATGAAATGTTACAAGTATGTATAAATGTTAATACTGGCATAAAAGAACAAAATTATTAATTTCAAGACATAAAAGAAATAACATTCGGAATCCTGTCCAGAGCGTAATATTTATAAAGCATCTTAGGAAAATCATAACTGCATAACAACAGAATGTAAAATTAGCCCTAAAACTACGTGACTTAACAGATAATAGACTAACATTTAAAAACATTTAACATTTCCTAGAAAGGTTTGATTTTTTAAGGAATAATTCTGTGTTTTCACTACTGGACGCTTTATAAATATGACACCAGTTTTAGAGCTACACAAAACACACATGATATCGATAACATCAGCTCAAACGCTACAAACTGTATTGGAATCATGAGGAGTCACACACCTAACTAGATACCCAGATATAAGACTACAACTTGTTTATAATGAGGAAAATATTATAATACAGACATGTGGAATGATAGAAGTGTTATATTGTAGAATCGTGCCATAACTGGATATTACAAACTTATAACATAATTGAACTGAATCGGGTTTTAAGGCACACCAACACATGAAAGGTTATATGGCGCCTAACAGGAATGAACGTGCCAGGCTCATCCTCTATTTACCTCAAGATAAAATATGGAGAATGGGCCTAGAACCTTCTTACCTGCAGAACTGCAGAATTGTTGCAAATTCTATAGTAGAAACTCAATTTACGATGGAGCCACGCTTTCTTGTTTGCATACGCTGTGTCATGATAAAGCCCTTCAATGAGCATGATAAAAAAAAACAAGAGGCCCAAGAGGGCCTGTGGACGATCTACCGGCTAATATGGCTCTTATAACATCAATGAAGCGAGTGACTATCGTCTTAAAGAGGCAAAATATAGCATTTTTAACTAAATCAAGAGCCATAAAGCCGCCATTACTGGTCCGACCTGGCTGTTTTTCGAACTTGGCCAGTAGAGATAATAAAAAATAAAAAAAATAAAAAGAAATAATAATAAAAATAAATAAATAATAATAATATTAATCAAAACAAATAATAACAAAAAAAAATATAAACAAATATAAAAATAATAAAAGAAAAAAAGTCAAACATTCTGGTAAAGTTTGGTAAAGATCAGATGAAAAAAGAAGGCCCTATCACCTTAACAAGGCAAAATATAGCATATTTAACGAAATCAAGGGCCATAACTCCGCTGTTACTAGTCCGATCTGGCTGGTTTTCGAATTTGTCAGAGCTTTCATTGACATTAACAATCAGTTAAAGTTTGGTAAAGATCAGATGGAAAATGAAGGCCCTATCGTCTTAACGAGGCAAAATATTGCATTTTTATCTAAATCAAGGGCCATAACTCCGCTGTTACTGGTCCGATTTGGCTGGTTTTCGAACTTGTCCGAGCTTTCAACAACTTAACAATCTGGTAAAGTTTGGTAAAGATCAGATGAAAAATGAAGGCCCTATTGTCTTAACGAGACAAAAGTTAACGACGGACGGACGACGGACAACTCGGCATCCGAAATTGGTGGTTTTCGAACTCGTCCGGGCTCTTATGAATATTGAGACCATGGTCAAGTTTGATAAAGTTTAAGACCTCCACAATAATATTACAGTCAAGCCCGGACCCGATTTCGTCCCCTCGGTTCAAAACCTGTAGGGGACTAATCATCAGTGAACCTTTGCGAAATTTGGTTTCGTGTAACAAGTAAAAACAAGTGACAAAAGTGTATTGCTATAAAATATTTATTCTCCATAACCTTCTGGTATAGAATGTATACAAAGTTAATGTTATACATGATTTAAAAGTCGTCTACACAATGTACATGTATGTGCACCTATAAAACAGTTTGTATTTACAGTAGATGGTTTTGTATATAAAAGTATTATCTACATTTATTTTCAATGTGGAATGGTAAAATGGAGTAACAAACATAAATGACGGCAATGTAAAAATGTTTCAAAATTTTACTGAATGCTTTACAAGATAAAAAACAACAAAATAATTCATTATTTGAGAGAACTGAAGCCAATTTCAGCTGTCTTGGACAATTTGATTTTTCTTCATACTCCATAGTACAACCTGGTCAATTAATTTATATCTGGATTATACAACCTGGTCAATAAACCACTGATTTATGTCCAAATTATATAACCGGTCAATAAACCATTAATTTGTGTCCGGTTTATATAACGGGGTCAATAAACCATTAATCTATGTCTGGATTATACAACCTGGTCAATAAACCATTGATTTGTGTCCGGAGTATATAACCTGGTCAATGAACCATTGACCTTGTATTAAACGACCTGGTCAATAAACAAATAATGTATGTCCCGATCATATAACTGCCAATAAACCATCGATTTTTGTCTGGATTATACAATCTGGTCAATAAACCATTGATGTTCGAATTATACAACCTGGTCAATAAACCATTGATTTTTGTCTGGATTATAAACCTGCTTTATAAACCATTGATTTTTATCCAGATTTCACTACAGGGAAAGCAGTAATGGACTACATGATAGTGACAGCATCAAGCACGTCTAAACGTTACTAATTACAACAGATGATAGAAAATTACAATGAATCATGCATTGCTTACTAAATTGCATTGACAGTATTTGAAGTCAATTACACAACCCAACTTGCTGTGCTGGAACTCTTTTGTTCATTATTTCAAGTTTTAATTTGCCTAATTTATTGTTTCTATTTCAAAATAATCCATTTTGAACAGTGGACGCATGGAGCCAACACATTATGATATTAAACTTAATGTAATTTTGTCCTGAATTGGTATTTAAATGTTTAGCATTTACAGCTTTAAAATAATCTATATAACTGTTATCATGTAATAACACAATTACAGACCTACAACTCAGTACATACAGCATCTTATTGACGTCAAAAACGTTGAAATTTACCTTCAGCAGAAACTTCCGTAGGTATCTGTTAATGAGATTTGCAGTTCTTTAGAAGACCATATTCAGGCGCAAACAATCAGAAAGTTAGGGTGCACCCTAACTTTCTGATTGTTTGCGCCTGAATATGGTGCACCCTAACTTTCTGATTGTTTGCGCCTGAATATGGTCGTACTGAAAAAAGGACTTAGCGCCCCCTTAAATGGAAAAAAGCACATTACACCCAACCCCTCTTAAATAAGTGTAGAATTCTTTTTTCTTGTAAATTTCGTCAAAATTTTGTCAAGAATGTTATCCAACCACCCCTTGATCAAACTCCCTGAATCTAGCACTGATATTTACCTAAATAAAAAGGTCTACAGCAGAACTTTTATTCCTTACAGTATATGCAATATTTCGTAGACCAATAAATATCTGATTTCTAGTGCTACATACTTGTCTCATTAACTTTTAAAAGAAGTATAATATTGTATAAGAGTAGATAACAAACATTATCACACACGAAAACAGGTGTATCACAACTCATTATTTCAGTTAAAACATCACAAAAATTAACAACCTAGTTAAATCACATCCTTGTGTAAATAATGGGAACAAACAATATCTGTATAAAATTTGAAGTTAGTCCAGCTTTAATTTTTAGTAAACATGTAATTCTTATACATTTATAAATGCATTTTAAAAACACCTGGTAAAATTGCATATTAACTTACAAGTAAAACTTCAAATTAAATCCCTCACTCTTCCCTCAACATTGGATTTTAGACAATGTTTTGTTCATTTGCATGTGTTTCTGTTATGAAGATGTGCTATACATATTTACAGTGACTTCGAGAGAACAGGTTTTTGGACTTCTATCCCCCAATATATTTATGTCCTTCATATTATAGGGGAGAGTTATTTATGTGTAAGCAGAACAGTTATTCACTATATGCGTATGGATTCAGCCATAAACATACTACATACAACTAGTTTGTTTTATATCTACAACAGTATTATTATTCTAAAATGATTTTAGAATTATTTTTTGTTTAGAATTTTCCATATCAAAGTCGAGAAACTCGTTACTCAAGGAGTAATGAAAGAAATTCAAATATTGCTTTTTTATACTTTTTAGTTTTATACAAAAATACACACCGAGTTCCATGTTTTGAACTGAATTGAATCGGTGTTTTAAGGCGCACCAACACATAAAAGGTTATATGGCCCCTATCAGAAATTAACATGCCAGGCTCGTCATCCATGTACATAGAGAGATAAAATATGGAGAATGGGCTTGGAACCGTCTCACCTTCAGAACTGCAGAGTTGCTGCAAATTTTATTGTGGACACTCCATTTACGCTGGAGCCACGTTTATTGTTTTTCTGGCACTGCTCTAGTGATTTCAGCAAGATGGCACCTGAAACAATACAGGGGTCATGACGAAGACCTTTAATGAGCATGAACAAAAAAAGGGGGGGGGGTCTACCCCTATGCCTACCGAAAAAGAAAAAGGTTTTGCATAGTAATGAGTTTCTTGACTTTCTGATATTGCAAAAAATAATTCTAAAATGATTTATCAGACTGTACTACTGTATTACATTTTCGCATATGATACAAGTGAATTTGAAAAATGATACCATGCAAGCTTTCTTTCAATGTTGCACCAAACAGCTTTTTTAATGAAGCGTACAAAATACAGATATTAAAACTATTAACTAAAAATGATATGCTTTAATATATACTTATCACATTTTTTGTTAATATAGATTTGAAAATGGAGCACAACCCACCAACAATCCCTCTATATTGGCTATTTATAAAATGTGTACACAATAATGATTTTTAATGTTCTGAGTACACATTTTAAATTGCAAAGAGGCAATGTATATGTTCTACAATCATAATGGGCTCATATCTGACATAAACATAAAATAAAATTGGTCAAATCTGCAGTCATTAAAACAAACAGTGTCAAGGGGCTTCCAGTAAAGACGTCACCTCAGGCAATTAAATACAGTACTTATATTTTATCCAATAGCAACACAGTGTTCTATATGATAATGTTTATAACGGTATTTGAACGTCCTTTTCCATGCAAGATGGGCTATATTGGGATATCGACTTTGGCGAACAGTTGAATTGGGTGGTTAGGCAAACCAAAACAAAAAGGTCAAAGGTGCCAACAGGAATTTAAAATATATCATACCCCACCCAGGATTTACATCAAAATAAAAATATGAAAGTTTGGCAAAAAAACTTTTTCAACTTCAGAACTGCAGTTAAAAAATATATATATATATTTACGATATTCCTCAAGACTTTCTGTGAATTGGAAACAAACTTGTTTGAAAAAGACACGTCGTGAATTGGGAACAATCTGGTGCTGGAAAAAGGTATGCCATTAAATGGGATCAAAGGGTTTTGGTCGATGCATATAAACCGATTTACACGAAGGCCAGTGATTAAACCCACTACTCTTTAGCAGTGACTATGACTTCTTTATGCAGATATCTGTACAACTATGATGTATTTGACATTTAAAACTGGCAGTAAAGCAACTATGTATGACCCGAAAAATAAATGAAAAACATGAAAATAATCAGGAAGTAATATCAAAATTAACAGAATGTGTCAGACTTGAGGTTACTGGTTATAAGAGAATGTTGGTTCACTAGATATGGACATAGAAACCAGCGTGCCTTGAGTTCACCAAACATTCTTGAGAATATTCTTAGACTTAAGCCCAAGTATGCAAATTTTAATCACAAATATTTCTATACATTTATAGGATAAACGTTAATAAGAAGCTGCTATGTATAAATATGATAAATTCTAATGAATAGAAACGTCATACGATTGTTTATCTATGAACATCATGGGAATATTTGTGAATGAAATTTTAGTACTTGAGCTCAAGTCTAAGAATAGTCTGAAGAATGGTTGGTGAATTCCACTGAAGCGTAAAAAGAAAATCTACAATAACATATAGGACATACAATGAGAAATGTTATTATATGTCCGACAATTTCATAACTTTTTAACCTGAGAATCTGAGTGTCACTTGTAAGCTCTTTACCCTTACACGGGCAGAATTAATGAAGATAACTAACAACTGTACCCGTTAATACATCTAACACTCTTGAAACATTATTAGGACACTGTTTGGGGGAGTGACAGGATTTAGGGGATATGGAAAGAGGGGTAAACAATTGTGAGGAAAAAAAGGCAATTTATTTCAAAAAGTGGAGAACAAACAAACCCCTGAATGGCTGGTCCATATCATACATACAGATGAAAAATATCAATGTTTATTTGTTATGTACATGACAGATTTTTAGAACAAAGATTCCCAGCACCACTTATAATTGTGCTGAAGTTGAAAGTTCACAGAAATATCAAGTTTGAAAAATGATGTAAAAGAAATGTTATAATTATGTATAAATGTTAATACTGGCATAAAAGAACAAAACTGATAATTTCAAGACACAAAAAAATTAACATTCTAAATCCTGTCCAGAGCGTAATATTTATAAAGCATCTTAGAAAAATCATAATTTCCAGTAAAGTCAAAATTTATTTTGCGTAACTGCATAACAGAATGTAAATTAGCCATAAAACTATGTGACTTAACAGATAATTGACGGAACTTTAAAGGTTTGATTTTTTAAAGAATAATCCTGTGTTTTCACTATTGGACGCCTTATAAATATGACACCAGTTTTAGAGCTCTACAAAACACACGATATCGATAACATCAGCTCAAGCGCTACAAACTGTATTGGAATCATGAGAAATCACACAGCTAACTGGAGAGCCCAGATATAAGGCTACAACTTGTTTAATGAGGAAAATATTATAACAGACATGTGGAATGATAAAAGTGTCATATTGTAGAATCGTGCCATAACTGGATTTTACACACATATAAAAGAATTGAATTGAATTGGGTTTGGTTTTAAGGCACACCAACACAAGAAAGGTTATATGGCGCCTAACAGGATGAACGTGCCAGGCTCATCCTCCAATTACGTCTAGATAAAATATGGAGAATTGGCTTAGAACCTTCTTACCTGCAGAACTGCAGAGTTGCTGCAAATTCTATAGCAGACACTCCATTTACGATGGAGCCATGCTTCCTTGCTTGCATACGCTGTGTCATGATAAAGCCCTTGAATGAGCATGATAAAAAATGATTATGAAAGGGGGAGGGCGCGTCCTTCCCATCTGCATGTGACAGTGTGTTTGTGAGATTGCAGTGGTTGTATTACTTAGAAAAGAAACTCGGAGTGAGGAATCTCAAGGTGGAAAGTCACTTCATAGTCTTAAAGGCACAACAATGTGTCATCTTAACTGAACGTATATACTGCTGAATTGTATTTTATGGTAGCTGGGATAATAATTCCCTTGTCTGACCTCAATTATAACCACATAATTTAACGAAAAAACTGATAGATATAATTCATCTGTGAATTATACATTTGTTATTTATCTCAGCATTTATATACATTTATAATTCATATCAGTTATAATTGTATAATTCATTTGAATGTTTTTAACATTTATAATTTATCTCTGACAGTGGATTACAACTTATAATTCATCTCAGTGGATTACAAATTTATAATTCATCTCAGTGTATTATACATTTATCTTTCACTCGGATATAATTGTAATTTATCTATAGAAATTTAGTACATTGATAAATGGTCTGTCGTACATTACCATGCTCAACATTTGTACATTGATAAATGGTCTGTCGTACATTACCATGCTCAACATTTGTGTTTAAGCTTGTTTTCCGAACCCAAAACAATACTGGCCCAGAGTTTTATTTATTAGAGGTTTTTGACAGTAAACATGTAAAGAATTTGTTCTTAAGGAAGATACATGTAATACATGTGTATATTCTATGACTATTTTTTGCCTTAGAACACTTAAATTTTACTTTTCCAGACCGAGTTCTTCCTTTCTATGACGACAACAGATTAATTACTTAATTTTGAATACTAAAGCACGATACACACCTGCATATTAAATAAGTACTATTTCTAGCAGTTGTTGTAACTTTAAGTTACATTTGTTAATGATAAGGCACTATTACGATATGCATTTGTTAACTGAAAACTAAATTATTTATCATTACATTTATGGTTGTTATGACATCATTAATTTAGATTAACTAACACCATATATAACTTAAATATTCTTCTAGATAAAACTATATACGCTGATAAATCAATAAAAAAAAGCAAACATTAAACATTTATTTTACTTCAAGTTTCTCAATACATGACTTTGTAATAAAAATGGTTAAGAAAATAATAACTATGTGTGTCTATTTTAAAATACATAGGACAGGGTACTAACAATTATATGATTGTGTATTTATAATGGGATGAAACTATATACACATGTATAATGAATATAAAATGATATTAACAATGAAAATATGTTGTACTAGTAACAAGCACATTGATTACTGAACAAAAGATAACTATGAATATATTTTGGAAGGTTAGGATCATATCTATACAATAACTCGGGTGGTTATTCTTTCAAATTGTCTTATTTTCCTGGCAAGTTTAATGTGTACGTTTTAAACAGCAAGAAATTAATAACATATTCATATACAAACGAAAGAGAATATAACCTATTCATTCTATGACCTTGACATGTTTTCCCACCGACTAAAGAGACCTTGACATTTAACATCATTAAATAACTCTGTAACATAGCAACCTCATTTACCTTTCTATCAGGATATGTATTTAAACATGATAAATTTTGTTTCAACAAGTTATGCAGTGACCTTGACCTTTCTGTTATGCAGTGACCTTGACCTTTCTATCAAAGGTTCAGTACAATGTCTTATGATCTTGGGGCAACATTTCCGTGATGAGGCATTAACCCGAAGGTCACATATAATAAGTGTTTTCTTAATTATAAGAGCCCTTTTTTTTATGATAATGGTATTGAACTTGTAGCATCCTTTCCCTATACTGACCTTCCAAACAGGATTTTATTTGAAGGTCACATTACACATTATTGTTTATTTTGTATTGTATAGGATTGAATTGGGTTTTACGGCACACCAACATAAAAATATATATGCCATGGCAAATCAATGATCATTCCAGGCCAACCTTGCATTTACACAGATATAAAAATATGCAGAATGTTTTGTTTTGTTTGTTTGAATGGGGTTTTACGTCATTTTTAACACATGCAAGGCCAAGGTCACAATTTTGTGGTAGAGGCAGACGATCCCATTTTTCCATTTAAAAATTGACACTTTCTCACTTGACAAGTTGATCTCTCAGTGGGATTCAAACAGACAGCAGTGAGAGGCAAAAATGTTTTAGAAGCAGAGTTGCTGCAAATTCTGTTGTTAACGCTCCATTTTTTGCTGGAGACACGGCCCTTATTTTCTGCCACCACCTGCACCTGATCAGACAATACAGGGATAATGATGAAGACCTGTAACGAACATGCCAACATGAACATGAACTGGGGGGGATTTTACCCCTCTGCCTGGATAAGCAGGGGCCCTATCCTTGCCCAGTAACCACATGGGGATATTATACAGATTAACTTTTCTTGTATGATAATGTAACTGCAACATCTGTACTATGGGGCAATAACGTATCTCCATATTTAGCACAACCAAACTGTACAACCCTTCAATGTTTCACAACCTATATGAGCACATTTCATACGGTAAACCTATTAACTTGATTTCATTGTCAATAAAACCCACCTTCTTACATTTTTCATTTACTGTACTTACGAAACACTTTTGGTTAGTAACTGTTGTTGTAAGCAAATTAAATAAATTACATATATTACTTTTATACATAATTATATTAGTCTGTACCTATAAACGCTTGCTTAATCCTCCCCAGTTTTGTAATTTTCTATTTACATAATTCATAAAATGTTGCAAAACACAGTTTAATATCTGTTTGATATAAGATATCCACCCTCCATAGTGACTGACAGTAGCCTGGTTCCCTTCTGCAGTTTTGATTTACGTTTCACCTGTTTGTGTTTATTTTCGATTTCAATTTGTAGCACAGTCATTTTCCCTGTATCTAAGTGTTTGTGTATCAGCAGGGGCTGTTCCTAAAGTTTCTCATTAGAGACACCAAACAGGCTGGTTTATCTGCATTGCGCAGGAAGGGGTGCTGCAAAAGTTCAAATGCTGTGGCTCTTTGTGATGCGTCCCTTACCAGCATTCGGTCTATGAAGCCTTGTAACCGTGGTGATACCTGGAAATAACATACAGTACTAATTACTAACCACTCATATTAACTAAAGATTTATAACAGAAACAACAACGCAGCATTTTTGTATGTTATAATCAACTAGCCTTCAGTGTCAAAATTGAGCAAACAGAGTCAGAAGATAACCATACGTGCAAGAAATATAAATATCATCAGTGTATTTTCAGACTGTGGAATAGCCAGTTTTCTATTGATTTCTACTGGATGCATGCAAGGTAAGCTCCGCCTTCCGGAAAGTGAAGTTTATTCGAAATTAGACACTTTTTTTTTCCAACAGAAAGTGAATGTAAAATAAATGTTTTACAAGTAAGCGCTGCCTGAAACAATCCTGCAAGAAACTGAAACAGTATACTTTCTTTCTACTAACCTACTCTGGCACATTTAAATGTTTAATGATGTTGTACATACCTTATGAGCATTCTTCAACTTAGGTGGAGGCATGTCTCGGATACGTCTCATGGCTTGTAGTGGCGGCTCGTTGAAAAATGGTGGTTCCCCATCGATCATCTCTATCACCATGATTCCCAAGGACCAAATATCAACCTGGAGATAAAACATTCCATTTAAAATTAAGATATTTCTTAACTTCCATATCTGATTGCACCAGATATTAAATACTCTCACTTAACTTCCATATCTGATTGCACCAGACGTTTAAATACTCTCACTTAACGTCCATATCTGGCCATTAACAGGCAAATTTTACAACACTTGAACACCATTTCTAAACTTACTGACGACAAGGTATATATATAAATATATGTATATAACTTACATATTTTGAGAATCCAAACTCTATAGACCCAATACAAATTGGCTTTAACCAGCCAGACCAAACCCCAAAACTTGAACTAAAATTAAGTTACCAACTCATAATTCATTTTATGCATATTCAATCCTGGGTATTTTTACAAGAACCCGTGAATAAAACTGTATTTTTAATTGACACATCAGGGCTGTACAAATCCTATAGCCCGACGCCCGGGACTAGTCCAAAACCAGTCGGGCGTGTCACTTTTTCAAAGATTTTAGTCCCAGACTAGTCCAATTTTAAAAAAGAGAAAGTCGGGCGTGTCACTGTTTGAAAGATTTCAGTCCCAGATTTGTCAAATTTTCAATGTCGGCCACCTGTCATTAAACAACCCCAGCACACTTCTCAACGTAATCCTTTAATTGCACTCGCTTATGTAATGCAATTAGCATCCACAGCGGCGATCATCCAATACCCCGGGCAAGTTTATCAACAATCAACCATGCCGGAAGTCCCGCCTCCAAATTACTTAAATTGACAGTGGGCATTGTCGACATTATCCAATCAATTGACCCGATCTATTTTAATCCAGACCCGCTAGCCAATGAAACGACTACGACATGTAAATCACATGTTCGTCACGTGATTACCTGTTTGTCACGTGGTGAGCTGAAAATGGCGATACACTGAAACAATAACACTAACACGTTGATTAATTCGCAATCAGGCCGATTTGTCGGCAATCTTTCGATGAGTAAAGAAACTCAGGACGTTTGATAATGGAAGCATGTTTGATATGAAACGGTAGGTGTGATTTTTTATTGTTTCTCAGTGTATTGTAAATTTGTTGAGCGTAATTGTAACAGACTTGAAAGGCGGGTGGGGTAACGGTTTGTGCATAGTTAGTGTACTAATTACGTTCGAAGAATTGAGTTGTCAAACAAATAAAAAATAAAAACAAAACAAACTGATACACATAATCAGTTTGATTTCGTATTCGGCAGTGCTAACGTTTACATTTCAAAAATGAGTTTGTTGAACTTTTTCAGTGTTAAAAATAAGGAAAATTTTCAGAGTGAAAGCGAAAGTGAAAGTAAAAATAAAAAGAGGAAAAATGTAGAATGTGATACACAGCCAATCAAAAAGTCAAAATCATCATAAAAATAAAATGTTTATGTTGATTCACATGTTATTTATTTTTTGCATTAGGTAAAATGGTAATAAAGTTAAGAATCTCATCTGTAGCCCCTTGCCTATATAAAGTTATGACTTTTTTCTTTCCATTAAATGATTATCTGAACTGTAATATGAAACTCAATATCTATATTGAAATTTAAAAATGCAGATGTGATTCTTACTATTGCTACTGTTTCACCCAATGGCAGTCTACAATCTATACCACAGAAACATACATTAATTGTCTGAAGAGTAAATAAGGATTGTTTCCTTTACCGTGTGTAATGAATTGTAATGAGTATGCAAGACATAGTTTTAACATATTGAGAAATCGAAAAAATTCAGGACTTGTGTCCATTTTTTGGGACTATGCACAATTTTTTTGGGACTAGTCACTTTTGACAGGGTGACTAGTCCCGGACTAGTGGCTAAAAAAAGTATTTGTACAGCCCTGCACATATGTACATTATTATATGACCTGAACTCCTCGAGAGAGTTTTGTAGCATCATGGTTCATATAGAATTATCATTATGAAATTTAAGGACTTTTTAGGGACTTTTAAGGCCCTAATAACCCATTTTTAAGGCCCAGTTTAACTCATAACATTATCGGGGATTATTTATTATTTACCTGATTTTTTAAAACTACGTCAGATATTATTCCTCTTGTATAATTAATTGACTGGTTATGAAATTCAAGGACCTTTGAATGCTATTTTAATGATATTTTGTCAGAATTTAAGGACTTTTTAAAGGGACACTGTGCGTAACTTTTAGCTTATAAAACACACACTAATTATGTTCGCAAACATTACACACTAAACATTATTGAATATTTACTAATTAAAAGCAACACTATTTGATGGTATTCAATCGCGGTACAAAAAAAAAGAAAAAATGTTTCATGCGTTTGAACTCGCAGCCCAAACTAAAATTACACTCGCGGTAATAATAGTGAGCGTGAAGTTGTCGATATTGCTCCCGACTGAGCTAAGCGGGCTATACATATTACGCGATACATACTATGGTCAAAACCTAATGGGCTAATGGCAGTCACGTGATCGCAGAAAATGTAAATATTGTGGGTCCCACATTATTTACAAATAATAATTAAAACATTTTTTTTCCAAAGTCACGAATGTATTACTACAGACTGCTTAGGGTCTATGCTCATGTTTTCATGTATTCATTTCAATGAATAAAAGTCAGACAGTTATTTGGTTATGCTCAATATCTGCTTACTTACGGATAGTGTCCCTTTAAGGCTGGAGTGGATTTAAGGACTTTTAAAGGCTACTTATAAAATTTAAGGGATTTTAAGGCTGTATGAACCTTGCGCATAATTGTGCCGTTATTGGATGGGTTAGTTACTTTAATAGTTACCAGCTGTAAATTCTAGATCTCTGCCACAGTGTTATTATACTAATATTTCCTAATGCAACTTTTACCTGTGACAATATTACTAATCCTGATGACAGGTTGAGGGGTCATCATGGAACTATCGTATTTTGCTCCTTATTTATACATATGTACAATTATGTTTCTATCGGATATATTATTATGTAAACCATGCTACTAATGTTACCATAAATTTTACCTCTGGTCCATACGGTAACCTTGAAATGACCTCTGGGGCCATCCAGTATGGCGTCCCTACGAGGGATTTACGTTTTGGAAGCTCTTGTGATACCTGTGCGCAGAACCCGAAGTCTGACAACTTCACCTGAAAGTGAGATGGTATGCAAGTAATATACAAGTTTTAGTCTTAAGGATTATCATGGAAAAAAATGGTATTGAGCTTGTCTAAAAATGTGTTAATTTATTCTCAAACATGGCTGTTTTCTATCAATTTGTCTCTCTTTTAATTGTTTCTGAATAAAGGGAACTCACACCTTTTTTAATGATTTCCAAAACAAACCATGTCTTTTTAAACCATTTTTATATAAAAGTTGACAGACATAATTGTAGTAAGTATAACATATTTCATATCAGTAATTTGGGTACTTTGACTGTCAATTTGGAAACTTCATATATATACCCCTCAAACATATATTTTTCCTTTTAATTAAATTTAACTGACATGACAGACTATAGTTTTTAAACAGTTTTGATCGATAAGCTGAACAGATAGTTTACAAATTAAACCAGATATACCCACCTTGCCATCATGCGCCAGGAGTATTGAATCAGATTTTATATCTCTGTGTATGACACCGTTGGAATGAAGAAATGCGAGTGCCTTCAGACAGGCTTTACACACTGTAGCTACCTGCGTCTCGTCCATCCTTAAATATACATAGGCTGGTTGAAAATGCATCAAAGGGAGAATACTCTGAATTGATAGAGGACTAGTAGAGTTAGTTCCCTTGAAACTCCGGAGTTAACTCACGGCAGACAAATTTTCAGAATTTAACAACAGATAAATACAATTCCTTCAAAGAGGTAAACTGGTTTATACCACATTTTTTTCTACATTAACCTGAATGATTTACTTCCCAATAAAACACAAGTACATTATGATTGGCAGGGCAGGATAATTTGTTTCTGAGTTACTTGTCCTACGTAGTATTTGAATTGTCAAATTGATAAATTGTTAAATACTGAAAATGGTATCCCTTGGAAGCAACAAACACGAACAAGAGATAAAAGTTGCAGACTCGGTTTTATTGAGTCTGTCCAGGAGAGGTAATGTAAAGTGCAACACCTCTAACCCCTCCTAGCATTGGCTTAAGCGATATTCTATTTAAAGTCACAAAGATTGGGCTTGATGATCCCAAAGGACCAGTAAGTAATAACACTACTGAATTGTAGTCGGGTGACTTTTTACCGCCGCCATACAGCACTGAACCAACGCTAGTGTAAATGTCAATAACTACTACTTGTTCTGCATCAAGAGCACTCGTCATGGCTAACGGACGATTGAATTGTCATGCCCTGACTGGAGTTCTGCACGTTGGAAGAAGCTAAAAAGCTTTATTCATATTAATGACATATCGAAAGGTCAACACAAAAATCGTTTTCTTTGTAATATACAACCTTAAAAGTGTGCTTCAAGTTTGGTTACTGTACCAGTTATACTTTAGGATAAACTGCACTAAACGCATACCGGAAACAGATGACTAGGATTTTTTTGTAGAAGTTTGGTTTGTTTTTATGCATGAACATGTGTAAAACGGACCTCAAAATTGTCAAGTGCCTCTAAGATGTAACATTTCTAACGTGTGACAATATTTAGCATATCTGGCATGTACCTGTTATGTGTGACGATATCTGTGAGCGCACCACCTTCCAGAAACTCCATGACCACCCACAGTTCATCATTCACCAGGAAACTGTCGTACATGTCCACAATATGCGGGTGATGGTAGTCACGCATTATTACAACCTGAAACAACAAAGTCAATACACAAGTGGAACTATCCACCATCACCAGAGAGAAGAGAAACTATCCCTTGTCACCAAATGGAAAAACAGAGCTTGATAGATACCTACACAACAGTATATAAAAGTGGAACTATCCACTGTCATCAAAGAGAAGAATAGAGACTGATAGAAAAGCAAAAAATACAATTTTAACAATCCTCTTAAAACTATATTTCTGCATTGTGCATTTATTGTTATTTGTTTATGCAACGTGATTAAAACACATGCTAACAAATGTGAAATATTGCTTTTTCATATACTAAGAAACTGATAGAAGAATGAACATACATGTATCACTGCAATTCTTCTTAAAGCATATAATTCGCTTGAACCAGCATCTGATTTATTATTATTATTATCACTGCACTGCATTAAGGAGTTTATACTTAATCTATTAGCTATGACTTTGTCAAATAAGATATCAAGTGTACCTCATTAAACAGAAGCTCCCTGCGCTGTTGACGTCTCAGGTCCATCTTTTTCACTGCAACCTGTCGTCTGCTGTTCTTCTCCGTCGCTATACATACAATACCCGTCGAGCCCTCACCAATCTTTATAAAGTTGTCAAGATTCTCCCGCGGGTCACCAGGACTGACAACCATCTGTACTCTGCTCGGAACTGAAATATGAGACATATGATTAGTAGATAAAACATGAGCACTTTTTTACATCCAGCTCAGCAGCGGCTAGTGCCACAACCCCACATCCAGCTCAGCAGTGGCACAGTGCCACAACCCCACATCCACCTCAGCAGTGGCATAGTGCCACAACCCCACATCCACCTCAGCAGCGGCACAGTGCCACAACCCCACATCCACCTCAGCAGTGGCATAGTGCCACAACCCCACATCCACCTCAGCAGTGGCACAGTGCCACAACCCCACATCCACCTCAGCAGTGGCATAGTGCCACAACCCCACATCCACCTCAGCAGTGGCACAGTGCCACAACCCCACATCCACCTCAGCAGTGGCATAGTGCCACAACCCCACATCCACCTCAGCAGTGGCATAGTGCCACAACCCCACATCCACCTCAGCAGTGGCACAGTGCCACAACCCCACATCCACCTCAGCAGTGGCATAGTGCCACAACCCCACATCCACCTCAGCAGTGGCATAGTGCCACAACCCCACATCCACCTCAGCAGTGGCATAGTGCCACAACCCCACATCCACCTCAGCAGTGGCACAGTGCCACAACCCCAATTTAATGCTCTATGCATTAAACATACATCCAGGAGGTTGGTGTTTGATCCTGGCCAGGTCACACCAGACTTCATAGTAGCTCCCTGCCTTGATGTTCAGCATATTAAGGATAGGGCTAGGATGATTCGGCCCTGTGTCAGTATTATGTGACTGGGTGGGGTATCATGTCATGTGTCTATGGTCCAATGTCGGTAAAATGTCACTGGGCATCACTGTGGTATCCCGTCACGTGTCACTGGTCCAGTGTCCGCATAATGTGAGTGGGTGGGGTATCACATCATGTGTCTACAGCGTGGTATTCCAGTGTGGCAGTACTATAAAGTTAGGCACTGAGCTTTTTGCTACATGTAGCCATCGCCGTGATACAGCGGAACGTTGAAAAATGTTGTAGTTCTGTTAAAAAATTATGTTCAACCTCATACAAAAACTTTTACATCATGGCCTTTTTTATGTTATGTTTTATGCTTGAGTCATAGTATATTATCTATGATGGTATACCTATCGAAATGAATCACATCCATGGTGTAACGATCCTATACCAATATTAAATGTATTTTCCAAGTATAATGCCACAAACCGGAGATGGCATAATTGATGTTAAGAACGGGATGAGTGTTTAAGTCATTCATGTGCCATAACTGCCTTGATGGTATAATGGGCAATGATTGTTAATGCAAAGTGCAGATGGTGCAAACAGCTGCAACAAGGCAAAATCATACTAAAATTTTTGGTTGCTAGTACAAATACCTACATGTATCTATGCATGAAAGAGATCTACCCAAAACTTGTTGTAGCAATTACAGCCAAACCTGAACTAAGACCACTTAAAGGAATAAACAAAACTGGTCTCTTAACACAGGTGGTCCATCAATGCAAATGCATTTTAACCCTTAACCCGTAACATATATATAATGGACTGTTCTTACTTTGAATTAAGACCATCATATGACAAAGGGGTGTTTTTGGGGAAATGACAGATCAGCAGCCAGACATTGTAAACCCTGATCAGTCTGCGAGTTACTCGCAGGCTGATCCGGGTTTACAATGGATGCAAAGGCTGTAATTGTCATGCTTAGCAGGTTAAAGGTTTATATAAAATCAAAATACTATTGGGACCTCAAATGGTGGTCATTTAAAGCAAGTGGTCTCTTAATAGAGGTGGTCTCTTGAACAGGGCTGACTATATATGGATTTTTATTCGTATGTGTGCTTAGTTTAGAATAATTTTATTTCATTTCTTAGATAAGGGTTGTATTGTCTATGCCCACCAATCCAGACACCCAAACACCCTCACACCTACACACCAACCTACCCACTTCTCAAATCTTGATTAAGCCTTAACCTGCTAAGCGCGACTATAATAGACTTTGCGTCCATTGTGAACCCAGATCAGAGTTTACAATGTCTGGCTGCTGATCAGTCATTCAAAACACCACTTTGTCACATAAATGGAATGGTCTTAATTCAAAGAAAGAACAGTCCATTATATATATGTAGTGGGTTAACTTAAGGCAAACAAATTATTGTTCAAGGAACGCCCAATATTCAGCAACGGTGAGTAATGTCAACTGACATGTAGATTGCAACATTAGGTGCAGTCTAGTGTAAGATGCACTCCTACTGGCAACAAACAATAACTAAAATACCATATGCTTGTAAGTCAAATATTTACTTGAAAGTTGTATTTCATTAGAACACTTTCAAACTAATTTAAAACATTTTTTATGTCAAGCATATGCATCAAAATGCATTTTAGAAACTTGATTTATATATAAAGGCTATTTTTTAGGCACATAAATAATGCATTTATTAAAATAAAATGCAATTCAATAGGTGAAACTGTAATAGGACTATAGTAAACCTCTGAAGATTTGTTTTTTAAGCAGGTGTTTACAGCAGTTATATTTCATAACATGATTTAAACTTGCTTTGTTTGTGCGACATTAAATTATCCATGCTTGTGGTTAGACTGAAGCCAAGGAGTTTGGTCAATGGGTGATTTATTTGTTTATTTTACTGTGCTAGATATTTCAAATGAGCATGGAGTGAGGACTAAACTTGAAACAAATATCTCAGTGAAGAATACTTTACATTTTTAATAATTATTTAAAAAACAATGTTAGAAGAAAGGTTCAAAGCTTTGAAGAGAGTGAGATTAGTTTAGTATCTGTACATTTTGGGTACGCTCCATATAAATCTTCTGAATAAATTAAATATCATTAATGTGCTGTGCCAGTATTTAAATCATGTTTTTGCTCACTTGATATACTGAAACGAAAAAGAAACTCAACACGGGAATTTCTGCTATATATATTATATACTGCACACTTAATTCCACATATTACAAAGAAATCCCAAGATGTTTTGTAAAAAAAAAAGTTGCAGTTTATTAGAGAAAGGACACACCTGTTATGTTGTAGACGTTTTAATCACACTATACTAAATGTTGAAGATCCTCTTTGAAAAACTGAGCCAGTTCAGTACTGTATTCAACGTAAAAATTTTGCATCCTAAGTTTGCTCAAATGCTTGAGCCAAACACGTTCTCTGTCAATAATGAAACTTTGAAGGAATACTATTTGCTGTGTTACGTGTTGTTTTAGTCTTTTAGTCTTTTTTCAGAAAGGAAAGATCTTACGTAGCCATGTACCATTCGATTAACAGCAGCATATTGTACATACAATATATAGCGGAAATTCCCGTGTTGCGTTTCTTTTGCGTTTCAGTGTATGATTAAACAAGGACATTACATGAGTTGAAGGCTCATTTATTTAACAGAGCTTTACTTAGGATTTAGAATTCAGTAAGAAAATGTTTCAGACAAACCTCAAACTGCTTGTCAATGAAATAAGACACGGCCATCCTAAGCAGAAACCAGATGTTTTTGATTTTGGTCGCGTGTCTGCCCTACCATACTAATGCCAATTTTATTGATATTGTCAAAGTAAAAGTTCTACATGGGAACAAGATCAGCCTTTAAAGCTAAATGAATGTACATGTATTAGCACTTTTAGAATTAATAAAACATATAAATTTATTTCATAAAGGCGAGTCAGTTTAAAATAACAAATGTTCGAACTTACAATTGAAACTTCAATGCTTGTACCAGTAAGAACTAAAACAAAGCTACCTTAATAGCCAGTAGGAGGTTGATTTACCCTCCTACATTGGTTAGCTGACCGGCTACTTTTAGCAGTCCCCAATACAACAACAAAAGGAAGAACTATAAACCACCCAACAATTTTTAAAACTTTCCCATCAACTCACTAACAAAGGGAGAGCCCTGTACCAAACAACAATAATTAAATGCCAGACTTGAGTATAAAACCCCACAAATGGCCCCAGAGAAACTTTTCTGATCATTTTATACATTATGCTACTCTGACTCAGTCTGAGAGGTTTAATCACATATTTCTAAAAGGTAAAGCATTTTTAAACCATAAAATTTGGCATGAAAATACACTAAGCATTACTCAATACAGATATATTTAACTAGAACTGTCGCTGGAGCCGAAAAAAACACTATCAAAGTGATCTAAGTGGAAAATAATTGAACCGGAACGTCATGACAGTATGCACATCTCCACTTGATATTAAATACTTCCTAGCAAGTTTCAATAAATTCTAACAAGGAGTTTTAGAGAAAAAGCCTGCGACAATAATTTTGTATTATATAAATATATATATTTTGAAAATACAAAGGGCCAAAAATCAGTGGAAAATTATCAAACCGGAACGTCATGACAGTATGCGCATGGCCACTCGATATTGATACTTCCTAGCAAGTTTCGCGAAATTCTAAGAAGGAGTTATTGAGACAGACGGATGTTCGCGCGAGTGATACATTGTGGGACTTTTTTTACGCTGGCTGATGCTTTTTGCAACTTTGTGGGACTAGTCACAACGCATTTTACAATAGTTGCATCAAAACATGTTTCATGCTACCGCATAAAAATATGTTTCATGCTACCCTGAGTCAGAAAAAAAAGTTCAAAAAGTTCCAGGCTTACAGAAAGACGTACAGTGAAGGAACAAATTCGCACAATGAAGGAAAAAAGTCGCATAGTGAAGAAAAAAGACGCATAGTGCAAACCGTCCATGTATGACAGACAAGGTGATTCCAGTATACACCACCAAATGTTACAGTTGTCTACTCTATTGTTGCAGACAAAGACTCACCTGTTCATGCGATAGGCGCTGCTGCTCTGGGAATGGTCCTGGTGAGGGTTTATTTTGCGGTGATTTTGGCGGCGTCTGTGGTCCTTGACCTCGAGGTGCCGGCTGCGGTGGCTGCTGTTGGAAATGTGGTGGAATCTGGAGATTGGTCATCTTGCTATTGGGGCTGTGCTGGCCCCCAGGTGGACCCTGGAGATGGCAAAAATAAATACCAATGTGCCCTATTCTGTTTTAAGCATGATGAACAATAAGCTTCACAGACCAATTATTGATTAATGACTGAACGTTAAATCTGTAAATGGGCATGGTACACTTTCACTACGGGTGTCCAGGTAGCGCACTCACTTCTCAACAATGCAAATCGGGATTATTCCCCCATCTCGACGTTGTAAATAAGCAGGTACAGTGGATGCCAACTCAGACAAATGGGTTTTCCCCCAGATTCTCCGTTTTCCTCCCGTATCATGACCTCACCAACGCTGTCATCCGTGCCATCAAGAGTGATTTGTATATTATGCTGTGTAGCTTGTTTCGAAATCAATCGAAAAATAAAGTTTATAGTTTTACAATTAGTAGTTTTATTATTGCAAGTATATCTATATTAATTTTTGCATGTACCAAAGCTACCATTTCTATAAACTTTGTTTTTGAAATTGTTTTGTTTTTAAATATTACAATTTTAAAAACATTTTCATGTCTGTATATATAACTTGAAAACAGAAGACTATGATGGTCAATCCATTTGTTAAAGAACTAAAGTAGAAAAAAGTCTTTGATCAACTCAATTAGCCAAACAGAATTACATTTATTGCTAGCAACATCGCTACCTAAAACATCTGAAAAGGGCTTGCAATACTATCTGAAAAGACAGAAATACAGTGGTCTCCAAAGGAAAAGATGCATTAATCGGTAATACAAGAAAAGAAACAATTATATTTAAAACAACAGGATTTCATATTGACTAAAATTCAGTACAAAAAACTACATATTACATGTAAGTATGATGTGTTCATGAGACATTTGTCAAATTTGTAGGGGACAAACTTACCCTATCATACTGTGGATGCTGTTGGTTTTTGGGCAAAGTGTTGTATCCACCTTGCACTTCCTGCTGTGGTTGTCGTGGTATTGTTCCGTTACCGTTAGGATACTGCTGCTGGTGTTTGTGTAGGGCATCATTATAGTAACCAGGCCCTGGCTGGTGAGGGGGTGGGTGTTGTGGACTTCGCCCACCAGGGGCCATTTGATTGTGACGTGGCGGCGACATATCCGGACGATCTCGCCGCAAAGTGTCTCTATCGTAAGATTCATTATGCCCCCTATACGAGGAATTGTCAGATCTACGATCTTGTTCAAAACTTTGATCCCTACTGTTGGGGTGCGAGCCCCTAAAGTCCTCATTCCTTGGGGGCTGCAACCTTCCGTCAGGATAGTCCCCCCTCTGGTCAACCCTATCATTAGGGTACCTTGAGTCACTGGGATGGCGATTATCACGTGGGTCTCTGTTAAGATTACTTTTTTCTTGATACATATTAATGTTTCTAGGGTCCCTACTGTCCTGCCTATTATACTGCTCGGGGACCGATTCCCTGTTTTCTTTACTGTACGGTGGGGGACCGTGATACTGGGGGTGAGGCCCTCCTCCGGGACCCCGGTTGGGCACCTGTCCCATATGACCATCCTCGTGTACCGTGGGGTAATTATTGTCCGGTTGATATTTCCGTCTTGCCGGTGGGCTGGTATTGCGTAATGAATTAGACCTAGCTACTGATATACCGACTCCAACTCCATTCATCTGTGCTGAAGCATTTCCACGGATTATTGTCTGTAACAAACCATAGATATGTCAATGTATAGCTTAAGATTATAAATGTATAATGTAAATATGCACTTTTCAACCTAATAAATAGTTTTGTAAGTATGGAAACTTTGCTTTATTTAATAGTCTGAAAATTAGGCAAGGCTATCTGAAATCAAATGCAAAAGAAAAGTAAGAAATAACATTGCATGCTCTAAACAAGAGGCCCAAGAGGGCCTGTGGACGCTCTACTGGCTAACACGGTTCTTATAACATCAATGAAGCGAGTGAGTGCCATTTATGTTTTTTTGAAAGTTTCGGGCAAAAAAAAGCTTTTTAGCTAAATCAAGGGCCATAACTAAAGAATCTGGTAAAGTTTGGTAAAGATCAGATGAACAATGAAGGCCCTATATACCGTATTAACGAGGCAAAATATAGCATTTTTAACTAAATCAAGAGCCGTAACTCCTCTGTTACTGGTCCGACAGGTCCAATATAGAGCTAAAAAAAAAAAAAAAAAAAAAATAATAATAATAATTTAAAAAAAAAAAATAATAATAAAAAAAATTCAAAAAAAAAAAAGAAATTCAAAAAATTAAAAAAAAAAAAAAATATTCAAAACAAGAGGTCAATGACCTTGAAGCTCTACTGATTGATTTTGATTTCAGGAAGTAGTCGCTACAGACTTGTTTTTTGAAAATCTATTTTTCACCGTGGCGGCCATCTTGAATTTCCGGCCGAAATTTTGCTAGGATCAATTAGACATTAAGAGCAACATTCCTGTGAAGTTTCATGAACATCCGTCAAGTAGTTTCAGAGGAGTAGTCGCTACAAGTTTTTACTATATAACTCTATGTAACCAAAGATGGCCACTGGCAGCCATGTTTAACGTCGAATCAAAATAATTTTCCACAAGGATCAACATCATGTCATACTGATCATTTTAAAAAAAGTCCCATATCAATATCACTTATAGTTTTCAAGAAGTAGTCGCTACAAACTTATTTATTTTAAATCTATTTTTAGCTGTGGCGGCCATCTTGAATTTTCGGCCGACCTGAAATTTTTCTAGGATCAACTAGACTTCAAGAGCAACATTCCTGTGAAGTTTCATGAACATCCGTCGAGTAGTTTCAGAGGAGTAGTCGCTACAAGTTTTTACTATATAACTCTATGTAACCGAAGATGGCCACTGGCAGCCATGTTTAACGTCGAATCAAAATAATTTTCCACAAGGATCAACATCATGTCATGCTGATCATTTTAGAAAAAGTCCCATATCAATATCACTTATAGTTTTCAAGAAGTAGTCGCTACAAACTTATTTTTTAAAAATCTATTTTTAGCTGTGACGGCCATCTTGAATTTCTGGCAGATCTGAAATTTTGCTAGGAACAATTAGACATCAAGAGCAACATTCCTGTAAAGTTTCATGACAATCCGGCAAGTAGTTTCAGAGGAGTAGTCGCTACAAGTTTTTACTATATAACTCTATGTAAACAAAGATGGCCGCCGCCATGTTTAACGTTGAATCAAAACGATTTTTGACAAGGATCAACATCATGTCATGCTGATCATTTTAGAAAAAGTCCCATATCAATATCACTTATAGTTTTCAAGAAGTAGTGGCTACAAACTTGTATTTTAAAACTCTATTTTTAGCTTTGGCGGCCATCTTGGATTTCACAACATGAATTTTTGCTAGGATCAACTAGACTTTATGGGCAACATTTCTGTAAAGTTTCATGAATATCCATCCAGTAGTTTCAGAGGAGTTGTCGCTACAAATAAAAGTTTACGGACAGACGGACAGACGGACGGACAACGGACGCCGCACCACGGCATAAGCTCTGCTGATCTCTGATCAGTAGAGCTAAAAAATCATTCACAAAAAGAGATTTCCAAAAATAATAATTTTAAACAAAAAAAATTAAAAAAAAAAAAAATTAAAAAAAAAATAATAATTAAATAATGGTTCGATCTGGTTGGTTTTCGAACTTGACCAAGCTTTCATAGACATTAACAATCTGATAAAGTTTGTTAAAGATCGGATGAAAAATCTTAACGAGGCAAAATATATCATTTTGAACTAAATCAAGGGCCATAACTCCGCTGTTACTGGTCCGATATGAATGGTTTTCTAACTTGTCCGAGCTTTCATTGATATTAACAATCCGATAAAGTTTGGTAAAGATCGGATGAACAATGAAGCCCCTTTCGTCTTAACGAGGCAAAATATAGCATTTTTAACTAAATCAAGGGCCATAACTCTGCTGTTACTGGTCCGATCTGGCTGGTTTTCCCTTGATATTAACAATGTGGTAAAGTTTGGTAAAGATAGGATGAAAAATGAAGGCACTATCGTCTTAACGAGGCAAAATATAACAATATAGCATTTTTTACTAAATCAAGGACCATAACTCTGCTGTTACTGGTCCGATCTGGCTGGTTTTCGAACTTGTCCGAGCTTTCATTGATATTAACAATATGGTAAAATTTGGTAAAGATAGAATGAAAAGTGAAGGCCCTATCGTCTTAACGAGGCAAAATATAGCAATATATCATTTTTAACTAAATCAAGGGTCATAACTCCGCTGTTACTTGTCCGATCTGGCTGGTTTTCGAACTCATCCGAGCTTTTATTGATAATAACAAGCTGTTAAAGTTTGGTAAAGATCTGATGAAAAATGAAGGCCGTCTTTTTGAGACAAAAGTGAAAGCCAACGACGGACGACGGACGGACGACGGACAACTCGGCATCCCATAAGTAGAGCTAAAAATTAGGATTGGTAGGCAGGCATATTTTTTTTTTATTTCTTTTTTTGGAGCAAGATATTGTGAGATTATACATGTATTTATCTCATAAACCGCATACAAGTTGATGATACAACTGAACGTTTCTCTGTGATGTCAGTTTTCCTCGATATATTGTGATAAATCATTGTTCAGAACAAATTTAAAAAAAATATTTATTTTTTTTTCATAAAAAGTTTTAGGGTCTACCCCTTAAAAATAGGGCCGGTCGGGCCACCGGAAACACAGTTGTTGCTTTTTTGGCCTTATGTAAATGAAAAAATATGCATGAGAATTGGAATAAGTCCATCGAGTTTAGCACTAATCTGTAAACGCACTATGCCACACCTCATGAGTCAGCGTTTTCTAATCCTCTCCTTCCTCTCAATGATTGTAGTTGTGGGAGGATTGTTTTTGCAATCAGAATAAAATTGTGTAAGGCCAAAGAAAATATCTGTTTGGTTACTGGATGTTAAAGAGAATGGGGAAGGTAAGTAGGAAAAAAATATTTTTATTTAAAAAAAAAAGTTATTTCTTCAAGTTCAACACAGGACTTGAATTAGCAAAGCCCCAATTTATGACGTTCAATAAAACTTGAGTCAATATCACAAAAATATTTTAGGGTCTCTATATACGAAAGGTAATTATTTTACCTTAACCTTTTTAGTATTTTCTGAATTGTGTTATGATAGCTTAAGTTGTCTCAAATATCAACCAATCCAAGCCTCAGAAAAGAATGAATGAATGAATGTTGTTTTACGGCACGTCGACACAGAAAAGAAACAAAGGCCAGTATTTATTTTATATTTTTACTAAATTTTTGGTTTACCTACACTAAAATTTGGCAAAAATGGAGAACAAAAATTGCCTTCAGCGTAAAATGTTTTATTTTTACCCATCGACAGGAACTACACCTTCCTAAACTATATTATCTCAGCGATAATACGATAGATAAATATTTTCATTTTTTATTTGTTTACCCTCCCCCTACACTACATTTTTGTTAAATTAATAAACAAACAAATACTGGCCTTATACATAGTATTCATGATGGATACAGCTTAGTAACAAGGAAATGTGCATAGGCAGAAGCTTACAATTATATCCTTTCACAGTAAAGCAGGTAAAGTACATGTAGGTACAGTTGTACGTTGAAGTTACCATGCAAAATGTCTGTTACCACTTCTTGTTTATGTATGTTATGTGTTCCCTTCTCCTAGGTCTGACCCCTTAGGAACATTGGTCGAAAAGACAGTTATAAATATAGACGAACCAATTGTTAAAATACAGATGAAAAAGCTTTCCCAGTAAGTTGATCAGCCTTTGTTTGACATAGAATTTGAAGACATTGCACACCAAATAACCCTGAATACCTCCGCACCCCACCCCATCCCACAAACCCACCCTCCCACCACTACCCATCCCACTTTAAAGGGACACAGAGCAATCTTGAGTATTTATGAAGGATTAAAGTTAGCAACTCAAATTATTAATCGTTTTGACTTTAAAGGGATTGTTGCACTATTTTCAAACAAGGTTTATTTTAAAGGGCTCTGAAAATTTGCAAAGAAACATAAATGGAGGCGGCCATGTTTTTTGGACGAATCAACCCGGCTTGAACAATCTTGGTATCAAACATCTTTTTGAAATTATTTTGTAATGGGACAAGTGGTTTCAGACAAGAATATTTTTAAACGTTTTCTGATATAGTTATCTAGGAAAACTGCCCCACCCGCTGGCGGTCATGGTTTTTGACGAATCAACAACCCGGCTTGAACAATCTTGGTAAAGTATTACCCAAACATCATTTCTGTGGTATTATTTTGAAATCCATTAAGTGGTTTCAGACAAGAAGATTTTTTAAGTTTTCCATATAGGAATATAGCAAAGATAAGCCACGCCCACTGGCGGCCATGTTTTTCGAAGAATCAACCCGGCTTAAACAATCTCGGTAGAGGATCACCCAAACATCATTTCTTTGGAATTATTTTGAAATCCATCAAGCGGTTCCAGACGAGAAGATTTTTTAAGTATTTTTCACGAATTAACCCGGCTTGAACATTCTTGGTAGAGTGTCACCCAAATATATCAGTTCTGTAAAATTATTTAAAAATCCATCAAGCGGTTTCAGACGAGATTTTTTAAGTTTTCCATGTAGAAATATAGCAAAGATAAGCTCCGTCCCCTGGCGGCCATGTTTTTTGATTGATTGTTTGCATTGGATTTTATAGTCGCACCAACAGCTAAGGTCATATGGCGACTTTCCAGCTTTCACTGGTGAAGGAAGAACCCAGGTGCCCATGAGGGCAATTTTCGTGCACGGGCGGGCACCTGGGTAAAACCACTGACGTTCCGTAAGCCAGCTGCATATAGATTCCTAGCCATGTTTTTTGACGAATCAACCCGGCTTGAACAATCTTGGTAGAGGGTCCCACAGTTGTTTCAGAGAAGATTTTTTAAGTTTTCCAGCTTTTTTTGTTTCGGTTGACAAGGCAACCAGAGTTCTGCTTGTATTTCCATAATTTGAACAATCTTGAGAAAAGACCACCCAAGGATCATTCCTGTGAAGTTTCGTCAAAATTGGTCAAGTGGTTTCAGAGGTTGTTGTGGACCTCACACGGACGCACGCACGTAAGCACAGACAATGGACGAAGGGCTATCCCAATAGATCTAGGTGATCTAAAAAAAAGTATCTGTGTGTCCCTTTAAACAACCATACTGTTTTGCACAATCAACCATCTGATCATCATTATGAGGAACAGCAAATCGATATAACACGAAGTAGTAAAACTGATTTTCCTAAGTCAACATATTAAAACCCTGATCAGTCCTGCACTGCCTACAGATAATTAGTTTTACAGATATTTCTGAAAGGAGAACATCAACATTTATCTACAGTGATTTTCCCCATTTTTCGTATGGACATTATAAACTTAACAAATCGAAAATAACTCATTTTAATGAAATTTAAATTGCTTGAATTTAGAAAATCATTTTTCTGATGTCATGATTGCAGAGTATCCCTTTAAGCTGCTTAGCATTTTTTAAAATGTTTTCGAGATCCATTTCAACATGTCACTACAACCTACAGTACCTTTAATGGTGCCATATCCATGTCCGTAATGGTAGATGGGTCCACCATGGGCCGCCGTCTGTCATTTGACTCCGTCTCAACAATACCCTGCCATTGTGAGGGCAGACCCACATAGCGACCATACTGGTGATCGAACCCCGTGTGGACGCGGTGCTCAAAGTTAGATGGCCCGGATATAGCTGGCTTCTTCTTCTTTTTAAACATGGTCAGTTATTCTGAAAACATAAATAAAGGCATTTAGTAATGCATCATACAGCTACTTAAATTACTACGCATGTGTTTTGCTATTGCTTGGCACTTAACGTTAACATTAACAGCAGTTCTGCCAAGTGTCCAGTTCCCCCACCCCATTTTGTTTTAATTAACTGCTTACCGTATACCCCATATAAATACCCTTGGGGGCACTGCATTTTACAAAAGGGTATGGCAAGTGTATTTTCCAAGTAAATCTCATAATATGGATAAAGAAAAAATGCCTCTCATTTGGAAAAAAGGCGTTTATATGGGGGATTATGGTATACAGATATAAGAATGCCAATAAAATAATTTGTTTAAATGTGCAGAAAAAGAAGTCGAGAAGCTTTTATCTTTTCTTTTTCTTCGAAGTCCGATATGCTAAGACTCCCTATTTCTAACCCAAATTTCCGTACTTCTGAGACCAATCTGCCTACTTCGGCTATTAGAAGTTGGTACATGTACATGTATGTAACGGGCAAATACATTCTGAGAACTTAGCCCTTGACCCGCTAAGCACAACTATAATAGCCTTTGCGTCCATTGTAAACCCAGATCAGCCTGCGAGTAACTTTGTCACATAAATGGAATGGTCTTAATTCAAAAGAAGAACAGTCCACTGTATATACCGGTATGTAGCGGGTTAAGGGTTAACTTGTTCGAACTTGTTGTATTAATGATCGAGAGAGAAAAAACAGGACAGTCATCTCTAGTTGATAGTATTTGAAGTCGTCACATGACAAAATCCATGGTTTAAGGAGAAATCTCATTTGGCCAACGCATCTAATGATCAATCATGTTCAAGCCATGTAAAAAATTATCTTCAACTTAAAAAAGCTAGATCTATCAAGAATAAGATGGCCAGCACATCTACAGGTATAGAGGAACAACTTAAATTTTACACATGAAGATCTTTCTTTTTTTAAGTATATACAAGTGTGCCAGCTGTGCATTTGCATCTTGCGAGATTTCTTGTATATATATTCAAACTGTGTCTGTTACAGTATAAAAGTGACAAATGTGTTATCTTCATATACATGAAACATAAATTTCAATACACCACCTGCCCAAACTGCAAATGATATGCAACTTGTGCATAATTACTCATTGATGTACCTCCAAACCAATTTTATTGTAAGCAAGCATGAGAACTCCACAGTGATCTACGATGCATAAAACAGTCACTATTTAAACACCCGGGGCCTGTCTTATTAAACATATTAATAGTGATCGAAAGACAAAATTATATCTATCTATCTATATATCCTGCATCACCCCATTTCTGGTACAATTGTGCAGCTGCGCGTTGTCGGCAGGTTAACAGTTTAAAAGTAAGTGTGAATAAAAATATGGTGCAAAAGATGTGACGTTACTTTTGTTATTTAAAGGCTTGAGAAAATAATTTACAGGTTAAAAGCATAGTTTCCTATTTAAGGGGTGGCACGTTGATGTTGTTCACACTCTGTTTAAAATTATTCAGGTCTGTGAGATATAGTTTTCTTCTACCATTATCAATGTAAAAGCATTTATATTAAAAAACAAATGTGTCAAAATAGCAGAATTCAGAAGCATACAAAAATATGTTTTAGTGATTTTAATGTAACTCTTAAGAAAATCAAAAAAATTAAGATTTTGCCTTACCATCAAAATGATTGTTAATATGTTTAATAAGATGGGCCCCAGATTAACAGTTATGATGGCAGTATGACTGCATGGTGATCTTCCATGCATAACACAGTCACTATGTAAACACAGATTAGCAGTTATGACAGCAGCATCAGTCAATCTGTCAATTTTAAAAAGCCAATTTCAAACTAATTTTTTTCTCCATTAACTTGATTAAATCATTTACCACTAAGTGCATGGCTGGTACACTGCAAGCTTTTATGAATCTAACTTTAAAGGAAGTACATCAGGATTGGTATTATTTTTAGAATTATTAAAATTATTACCCTGAACATAATTATAAAATAGACGACCCGAAGAAGGTATTTCCTAACTATGGTGACGCGCCAGGAATAGCTATTTTAAACTTGGCGGTAAAAAAATGCAGTGTATTGCAAAGCGAACATCATGCGTTGATATTGCTAGCTATTTATAACTTGGTGGTAAAAAAATGCAGTGTATTGCAAAGCGAACATCATGCGTTGATATTGCTAGCTATTTATAACTTGGTGGTAAAAAAATGCAGTGTATTGCAAAGTGAACGTCATGTGCTGATATCGTTGATTTGCTCTGCGTGATAGCTATTTATAACTTGGGGTTTTTTCTATGGACTTTTAAGATTTGTTGTAAATTATGATTTTTACCTATTGCGCTGTATTATAGGAAACTATTAATGTTATATTTATGATCCATTTAACTTTTTAAATTGGTCATTTCATACTTTTTATGTTTATGAACAAATAAGGCCCCACAGCCTGATGTACTCCCTTTAAATATATGTTGCCTATTTACAACCTTCCTAACTTCACCAATGTCTACCCCTGGAGGTGCTGCACTTCCCAAAAGAGGGATGCTAAAAGTAGTGATGTGTATCGATTAATCGATTGTAACTGATCATTGGTTACTTAGGCATCCGATTCTGATGATCGATTATGAAAGTCTATAATCGATCATCGGTTAAATGTAAAAATGCATATAGAAATAAACACAAGTATCCAGGAGACACACTTGTGAAAATGAGCATTAATGCACAAAATAACACATTTTAGATCAATTAAGAATTATTATGCTGATAAAATGACAACTGTGTAAGAAACAAAACAGGAAATGCTTAATCAGAAATTATTCGAAGTTCAAGGCCTCAAACTCAGATTAACATACACATGACGTTATACTTCATATTGACTAACCGATTATAACCGACGATTGATCGGTTACATCCAACCAATTGTAACCGATGATCAATTGAAAATTCCATCAGATTGCACATCCTAGTCAAAAGCGATTATAACCGATGATTGGTTACATCCAACCAATTGTAACCGATGATCGATTGTAAATTCTAACCGATTGCCCATCACTAGTTAAAAGCGATTATAATCGACGATCGATTGTATATTTCAACCGATTGCCCATCACTAGCTAAAAGCGATTATAACCGATGATTGATCGGTTACATCTAACCAATTGTAACCGATGATCGATTGTAAATTTCAACCAATTACCACTAGCTAAAAGCAAAAAAACAAACTATCGAGACCAAAACCAGCCATTTTTTTTACAATTGTGTTTCAGTTTGAGTCCAAATAAAAACATGATTTAAATAAATAGGTAGTTATAGGACTGACCTGAGTTTACTCTGTTTATTGAGAATCTCTATAATTCATCCATGTAATTAACTGACCCCAGAGCAATAAAATACCCATTTTCGCACAGCAGGGCATCTATTATCTGACAGCAGATAGGCGCATTAAAAAAATTAGAAATAATATGGTATAACAAAATGCTATCTGCAAATAGAGATAAGGCAGTGATATATACTTCTAACATTTAATTCTGCATGGACAAAGTTTTCGCTCATTAGCTGGCATATTAGGTGATTTATTGCTATTTTATTGTCCTCATGCTGGGTATGCTGACACCAAGCTGATTATCATGTAACTTGAGCTGAGTCGAAACTACTACATATTTTCAGGTCAGTCCTATAACTTGGTAGGGATCTAGGAAATTATACTGTGTGGGAGGGACTAGAGGGTTGGGGCAATTATAGGGAGAAGACGATTAGGTCAATTACAGTAGGTGGCGATTACAGTGGGGGTGGCAATGGGTTATTTGTGTGTATGGTATTTTACGTCATTTTCGACGCATGTCAGGTTATATAATTATGACGGTCGATTTTTTGTGTGGTGGAGGCAGACCACCAACTTTTCCTGGGTATTACCAGTACTCAATTACAGAGGCAATTACAGTATATATATTAAATAGAAAACACCCGTAATAAAAAATAAAAATATATATGAAATAAAATTTAAATACATCTAGCTATCCATCCCTTTTATATTATAAATAACTTAAGTAATATAGACAGTAAATATCTAGAACCAATGATTAAAACCTACAGTGCACATTATGTTTACAATTTTACTGTCTTAATAAATGAAAGAAAGTGCAATTTAATCCGTATTTACTACATATACAACACAATGTACATATTTATAGTAAATGAAGTATGCCAGCTATTTCTACCATAAATTACCCTATTTATTTATTTATGGTTACATGCACACAAAGAAAAACCATAACTGGATTTAGCTTTCACCATTCACTTGAAGAGTTCACTCCATAAGTAACTGTGACAATGTCTAATTCTCACAGCAGTTAATTGGTATTGAATTATCTCTTATGTTAAACTTGACAGGAATGTGGCCACAAATATGCCAAATTACTCACAGGGGACTGCAATGGAAAGTATTACCAGTGAAAATCATTCATATCAATACAAGTCTGGACAGGACTGTCTATAATGAAGTTAGCTGAGTCTGGACAGGACTGTCTATAATGAAGTTAGCTGAGTCTGGACAGGACTGTCTATAATGAAGTTAGCTGAGTCTAGACAGGACTGTCTATAATGAAGTTAGCTGAGTCTGGACAGGACTGTCTATAATGAAGTTAGCTGAGTCTAGACAGGACTGTCTATAATGAAGTTAGCTGAGTCTGGACAGGACTGTCTATAACGAAGTTAGCCGAGTACTGTAGAATAGGTCATCTAGCAAAGGTTAAAAGTTTGGTGTTTAACAACATTTTTCAGCACATTTTAGGCTACGTGTGATGGTCGATTTTTTGTGGTGAAGGCAGACCACCCACTTATTCATTGGTAGATCCAGTACTGTACACCTCCCATTATCCGTTAAGAATCAACACTTTCTCACAAGTTGAGATCCAAGTGGGACTTGAACCTGCAGCGGTGAGGTGTTACGCTGGGCCTCCGCTGTGATTCGCTAATGTCGCAAATGGCGAAAGAACAGCAAAAGTTGCGATCTTTTTTAAGCTTTTGCGAAAATTATTTGCAAAAAAAAATAAAAGCCGATATTTACATATTGTCAATGCTGTAAGCGGATACGAGCGAAATAGTAATTGAAAATGGACTGGTTCACTAAACTACAAGAATAACGTTCGCTGGCTTCATACAAAAAACGATAAAATTATCACAACCAGTCGATTGATCACGCGTGTACATTGTGAATCACTGATGCTTGAAAATAACATGTTGTAAACAAACTTTCTGACACTCTCCGAGAAGATAATTGATGCAATTAAGTAATAATAGGATTAAGACAACACAGCTTGATATCGGGTTTTAAGCACGTATACAAACATCGGCGGACGATCAAACAACGAAAATGAAACTATGGTTGATGTTTGTTTTTGTGTGTGGCAAACTTCGTCGGGTGTTGAAAATTAAAGAAATCGTAAGTTATTACTTGTTATTTTTAGAAATATATAATATTGTAACAAAAGATGATCAGAACAATGGCCATAATTGATTTAATTACCCTCGACGTATGTTTCCTATATAAGCTATGCCAAGATGTTAAACGTTGACAATTGCAAAAATGGCTTGTAAACGTATGCTACATTTAGATTCTTGTTTGACTCCACCTTCTAAATTTGCCAACATTCAGAACTCACCTGTTAGAAATTTTAAGGATTCGTGGGAAAAATGGTAATTCTTGGCTACGCTATGATCCAAAACTGACTTTTGTATTAAAGCACAACTTTCTAACGTTTTCACTTCTGGGTGTACACTCATTAAAAAAGAAAATGTGTCAAAGCATGCAACAAGTAAAGGTACATAGAGTGAAGTCTTGTTTTAATGCTAATTTTATTAAATGTTACGACTTTCTATTTTGAATGCTGAGTATAAATATAATATTGTTCATCCTCTAACTATGATGATGTAAACTATACTGACAGTTGATTTATATACTCTGTTTACATGACTTTGTTATATTCGTATATTGTATATATGTTCTGAATGATGATGTACTTTGTACAAGTCTAAATAAAACTGGTAATTTTATTTTTAATGTTTAAAATGATATCTTAACAATTTTAATAAAAAATAAAAAATTATATTTTAAGTATGTCTGTAATTAAATTATATTACTTATTCTAAATTCTAAATTCAGACCACATGATGATAAATATAGTCTAAAGTGATTTATTTTTTTATATATTTTTAAACTTATATATTTTTCATTCTAAATTCAGACCACATGAAGGTAGCCAGTGCTGCTAAAATGAGTGTCAACATGGATGTGGCCCGCCAAGCAGCCCTTTCCAAAAGCGAAGCAGCCGTGACTGCTGCCATGGTTAATGTGTACTTTGCGGCCCAGCACAATCTTGCCAGTTCGTTGGTTCCAGAACTAAACCACGTCATGCAATTGTAGGTGGAAAGTGACTGTGTTATAATATGAACTCAGAGATGAAATGATCTACAACGGTGTCACCTGAACTATATTGCAAGTGTATTGTAAGATTATAAGAATAGTTGTTTCTTTTCTTGCAATTAAAAAAATCATTGTTAATAATATTAAATGATATCATAAAACAAAATTGTTGTTTTTACTTTGATACTGAATTTATCATAATCTGTTTAAGGACCTATATGTAGTTGAGAATGTTAAAAGATGTTAGTTATATAAACATTAATACAAATAATACTTGTAATAGCTTAATATATGATAATACTGCTATGATTATAGTTATCATCTTTCATTAAACTATTGATTTATAGTATTATTAAAGTATTACTTGTATTAATGTTGGTATAAATAAAGTCTTTTATAAA
Source organism: Cyrtodaria siliqua (assembly GCA_037043455.1). Lineage (NCBI taxonomy): Eukaryota > Metazoa > Mollusca > Bivalvia > Adapedonta > Hiatellidae > Cyrtodaria > Cyrtodaria siliqua. The sequence goes on from JAWPHD010000517.1 coordinate 47,982, forward strand.
AACAAGAGATCCTAAATGAATCAATGCATATATGCCGTTTATTCTGAAAATGGCTTTCAAGTCTTCGTTATTGTATGAAAAAATGGCTCAAAAAATGGCTCCAACTTTGGCTCTTATTTCTCAAATTTGGCTCCTTTTTTTTTTTCATTTGGCGAAAGTTTTTTTCATTTGGCGAAAGTGGTTGCGAAAGAAAAAAAAAAACCAGGGGAGGCCCTGGTTACGGTTTACAACGCAATGTCATTAACACCCCATAGTTACAAATTATGCTGCATTTAAATTCACTACATTTATATAAATAATCAGATTACTTACATTATGTAAGAGGTATACAGTACTGGTTCTACCCAGGACCAAGTGGGTGGTCTGCCTCCACATGACCACTATACAATTTACCACATATAGCCTAAAATGTGCTGAAAATGACGTAAAACACCATTCACCATTCAACCAAACAACCATTATATACGTTATAGTTGGCAAATTATTTCTTTGCGTTACAGGAATTACATACCTGTCAACTTCTGACTGGTCAAGTAGGGAGATAGGTCTCAGAAATAGTACGAGGTCTCAGAAATAGGACGGTTTAGGCTATCAAATTATTTTTCACATGATTTATCTTCTAAAAAATCACCTACATCAATGTAAATTAGAGATTTTTTCATACTAAAACTGATGTCTCCCCACTCCCCACCCCCTGTTGTTGGCTGCAGGTGAGAGTTGTATCCAACTCTGGGAGTAGAGACCTAGTAGATACTGGACAAGACATACCCTCTCATTCAGGTGTATGTTTTTGTAAAGTCTTATGAAACTTGACATAATGACGATACTTAGCAACAAGTAAGGTTGATACAAAACTGGAGAAGTAGAGGTGAAAAAATGTCCCTATGTCAAAATCATCAAAGTTTCATATTAAACTCTGGCAGAAATCATGGGTGTAAAATTTTCCAAAAAGTAACTTGCCCTTATTTTCAGTAGTTATTTTGAATGCTGAAAAACACAAAATTGTATCAAAAAACTAGAAAATGTTTCTCGCCGTGCATTCAAAATTGTTGTGTTGGGCGAGTGGAATTTAAATACACCCCTGGAAATGTTAATAATATGCATATCTATACCAAGTTTTTTGACACCATATAACGATGGATGGATGCAAAAGGACGTACAAAGCCTATGTATCTTTTTTTCTTCAAAACAGGCGACACAAAAATGTTTATCTTTTCTAGGTCCCATCGAAAAATCGTCATAAAATACTTTAATAACACAAATGGTGAAATAACTAATGTCTTCAATAGGTATATAACTATATTGATGCTACACTTTAATATTTTTAATGTAATTTATAAGCTGGAACAAACATATACATAGGAACATATTATTGCAAAATACTGACAAAAGTATCCTATGACTTCTGGAACAAAACAGCTGTCTCTCACTGATTTTACCTAGATATCTACATCATATTGTATTGTTCTCTATATATTATGGCATACTGCCCTTTTATAATGATAAACAAACGCATTTATTGGGTGTGTACTTTGGAAAAATATAACATGATATTTTTTGAGTGGCTATTGTGTTTTATAAATTCTATTTACACGCTTTGCTTTCTTACTGTATTTCCCCTATTGTTTGGGGCGCTTGTTTCATCCAAAGTTTTTTTTGGTCTTTTCAGATAAAATTAATCTGTCACCTAAATAAGTCGTATATCAATGAAACAGACATCTTTAGTGGTAAATAAAAATACATTACTTTTCAAAATCGGTTGAGTAATAAAAATTTCATGTGCGAAAGTTGTTTTTGATAGGTCATTCTCAATGCAAAATTTTGCTGCATGAAAAATTTGAAACAATATATTTTTTTAGAATTTTTATCCAAAAATGGTTTTAAATTGTTGGATATTAGTCAATTAAGACACCCTGAAAGTTTTATAGCAAAATATTATGTATTACTGAAGTCATTCGACATTTCTTAATTGTTTGCTGTCCCACCAACAAGGAATAATACATAAGAAAAGACCCATCAAACAAGAGGCCCAAGAGGGCCTGTGGACGCTCTACTGGCTCAAGATAAAGTTTATGTATAAGGGGCCATAGGTCTTTCAAAAATCATTCAACCAGAACATGGCAATGATAGGTGCAACTAGGCTTAGTACTGATCATCCTCGCCAAGATTCGCTGAAATCTGGCAAAGAGTTCAGAAGAGACTATTCTGGACAAAGTTTGTGTATTAAAACATTTAAAGGGTCACAACTCTGCCAAAAATCACTCAACCGAAATATGGCGATGATATGCACAACTAGGCTTGATACTGATCATCCTTGTCAAGTTTCGTCTGTATCCAGCCAGGGGTTCAGGAGAACTAGCCCAGAAAAAAATTGTGGTACATGTATCAAAATCCTTTAAAGGGCCATAATTCTGCCAAATATCTGTAAACCGAAACTAGACGATGACATGCACAACTAGGCTTGGTGCTGATCATCCCTGCAAAGTTTCATTGAAATCTGGCTAGGGGTTCAGGAGAAGTAGATCAGAACAAAGTTTGTGTATTAAAACCTTTAAAGGGCCACAACTTCGCCAAAAATCATTCAACCGGAACACGGCTATGATTTGCACAACTAGACATAGAATTGATCATCCCTTAAAAGTTTCGTTTAATCCGGCCAGGGGTTCAAGAGAACTAGTCAGAACAAAGTTTGTGTATTAAAACCTTTAAGGGGCTATAACTCCGCCAAAATCATTCAACTTGAACACGGTGACTATGTACAACTAGACTTGGTACTGATCATCCCTGCAAAGTTTCAATGAAATCCGGCCAAATGAAGGCCTTTTCGTCTTAATGAGGCCAAGATATAGCATATTTCAGAAAATCAAGGGCCATGACTCCGATGTAAATGGTCCAATCTGGATGTTTTTCGAACTTGTCCAAGCTTTCACTGATATTAACAATCTGGTAGTTTCTTAAAAATCGGATGAAAGATGCCTTATCGTCTTAACGAGGCAAAATATTGGATTTTAACTAAATCAATGGCCTTAACTACACTGTTACTGGTCCGATCTGGCTGGTTTTCAAACTTGACCGAGCTGTCATTGATATTAACAATCTAGTAAAGTTTCATAAAGATCGCATGAAAAATGCAAGCCCTATCGTCTGAGGCAAAGTATAGCATTTTTAACTAAATCAAGGGCCATAACTCATCTGTTACTGGTCAGATTTGGCTGGTTTTCGAAATTGTCTGAGCTATCATTGATATAAACAATCAGGTAAAGTTTTGTAAAGATCAGATGAAAGATGAAGGCCCTATCGAATTAACGAGGCAAAATATAGCATTTTTAACTAAATCAAGGGCCATAACTCATCTGTTACTGGTCCGATCTGGCTGGTTTTCGAAATTGTCTGAGCTGTCATAGACATAAACAATCAGGTAAAGTTTTGTAATGATCAGATGAAGGCCCTATCGAATTAACGAGACAAAATATAGCATTTTTAACTAAATCAAGGGCCATAACTCCGCTGTTACTGGTCCGATCTGGCTGATCTTCGAAATGTCCGAGCTTTCTTTTATATAAACAATCTGGTAAAGTTTGGTAAAGATCGAATGAAAGATAAAGGCCCTATCGTCTCAACGAGGCAAAATAAAGCATTTTTAACTAAATCAAGGGCCATAACTCCGCTGTTAATGGTCCGATCGAGCTAGTTTTTTAACTTGTCCTAGCTCTCATTTATATGAACAATCTGGTAAAGTTTGGTAAAGATTGGATGAAGGATGAAGGCCACATCATCTTAATGAGGCAAAATATAGCAATTTTATCTTAAACAAGGGCAATAACTCCACTGTTAATGATCCAATCTAGCTGGATTTCAAACTTGTCTGAGCTTTCATTGATATTAACAATCTGTGCAAGTTTGGTAAAAATCAAATAATAAATGAAGGTGCTAGAGTGTTCACAAGGCTTAATATGGCATTTTTCAGCAAAACAAGGGCCATAAATCCAGTGAATTTATTTCGATCGTGCCGGTTTTCGAACTTGTCCGAGCTTTCATTGATATAAAGACACTGGAAAAGTTAAGTAAAGGTCCGATTAATATTGAAGGCCCTAGAGTGTTCACAAGGCAGAAAGTAGCATTTTTCAGAAAAAACAAGGGCCATAACTCCGGTGTTACTCATCCGATTTAGCTGGTTTTCGAACTTGTTTGAGCTTTCATTGATATTAACAATCTGTGCAAGTTTGGTAAAGATCAAATAATAAATGAATGTGCTAGAGTGTTCACAAGGCAGAAAATGGCATTTTTCAGAAAAAACAAGGGCCATCACTCTGGTGTTACTGAACCAATTTAGCTGATTTTCGAACTTGTCTAAGCTATCATTGGTATTAACAATATGTGCAAGTTTGAAAACGATCAAATAATAAATGAGGGTGTTAGAGCGTTCACAAGGCAGAAAATGGCAATTTTCAGAAAAAACAAATAACTCCGGTGTTACTGATCCAATTTGGCTGGTTTTCGAACTTGTCCGAGCTTTCATTGATATTTACAGTCTGTGCAAGTTTGGTAAAGATCAAATAATAAAGGAAGGTGCTAGAGTGTTTACAAGGCTTCATATGGCATTTTTCAGCAAAACAAGGGCCATAACTCCGGTGAAATTTATCCGATCCGGCTGGTTTTCGAACTTGTCCGAGCTTTCATTGATATAAAGACACTGGCAAAGTTACGTAAAGATTCAATTAATAATGAAGGCCCTAGAGTGTTCACAAGGCAAAAGTTAACAGACGGACGACGGACGGACGACGGACAACTCGCCATCCCATAAGCTCTGCTGGCCTTCGGCCATTAGAGCTAAAAATCATTTTGGCTATAAAATATTTATTTAGAACTCTGATTTTCAAAAGTAAAGTAGTTTTACTTACCACTAAAAATGCCAGTTCTAACGATATATAACTGATGTACGTATTATTTAAATTGCCAGAGTTTAATATGACCCCTGCAGAAAAAACTTGGGCTGAAACAAGCGCCCGAAACAATAATAAAATCGCATCCCCTAATAGTATCGCTCCCCACCACCACCCACCCTTTTTACACGATATAAGAGCATCCCATTCGCAACATCTGCTTCGCAGCATTACTCGAATGCAATACACTGGTTTCCATATTGGAAACGTCATCGCGCCTTAGATTCCCGCCAAAACAAGTTTGCATTCAAAATCAAAGTTATCATCCAAATGTTGCAATGTCATTCAGCCGATTGATCGATCAATAGTTTATTTACATGAAAGCAGTGATAAAACATTCATCGGCATTGTAAAAAACATACACTCAATGCAAAGTATACATCAACACGTGTGGCTAGCGGCCATATTGTTTACATCGCAATAGTGCACTATTTTCTGTGCCGATGCTTTCCGGCTAACAGAATGTCAAGATTTTGAACATACCATAGTACCGTGATACACACAAGGCGGCATCCCGAAGAATGACGGGATTGGCCGAGCGTTCACGATTGAAGGGCGTTCCCTTAGCAGTAGGCATAGCTGGGCGCTACTATTAAGGGAAATATGGTAATTTATTTGGAGAACTCTTACTTTTTTACAAACCCCTGTTTTTTTAAATTGTATCATTACTCAAGAATTGAGAAAGTTATAGCCAACGTTAAGTTTTCGTGAAGAAAAAAAGTATTTAACCCATATAATGACCTTCAGTGTGACCTTGACCTTTATATTTTAGTATGGTCAAGTCTGATGAAGAAATAACAAAAAATGAAAAAGTTATAACCAACCTAAAGTTTTTGTGAAGAAAATGAGTATTTAACCCATATAATGACCTTCAGTGTGTCTTGACCTTTATATTTTAGTATGGTCACGTCGATGTTGTCAAGATGAGTATATATTGAAAGTCTGATGAAGAAATATCAAGATAACCAACGTTAAAGGGACACACGGCAATCTTGATTTTTTAAAAACTTACGGCGTCCCGAACAAAAAATTAAACTTGCATTTCTTCAATCATTAACAGTAATTGTTAGAATAGTTCAAAGCAAATTGTTTTTACATATTACTAACTTTTTATAATAGTGCATCAATAATATGTTTAAAAAGTGAATTTTATTTAATCATATGCAAGCAGTTTTAAAGTCAAAATTACGCAGGATAAACTAAATTGAGCAGCAAATTTTAATGTTTGAATAAAACTGAAGATTGCCATGTGTCCTAAGTTTTTGTGAAGAAAATGAGTACTGAACCCATATAATGACCTTCAGTGTGACCTTGACCTTTATATTTTAGTATGATCATGTCGGTGTTGTCATGATGAGTATATATTGAAAGTTTGATTAAGAAATATCAAGAAGTGAGAAAGTTACAGCTAACATTAAGTTTTCGTGACGGTCTGACGGACGGACAACAAAGTGATCCCTATGTAATAAACGATTTCTTCGAAAAGGCGACACAAAAAGTTATTGAAGCAAAGGATCATTATTTTTACAAAAAAAATATACTATTCAATGTATACGTCTGTATTACTGAGTAAGTTGTCTATGATCTATAGATCGTTCATTTAGCATTATTTCATTTTATGTGTGCAATTTAAAGACAATTCAGAAACAATATAAACAAATGTGAAAATCAAACCCTTCAGAAGGGTAGAAAATTTGTCAATAATTCAGTAATATTAGAGAAAATGAAACTGTGCACTACAGTGAAATGACTTTGTCAATACTCATCAAAGCTGTGGAAACCTTGCACCACAGTCAATATTATCCACCAACAAGCTGGATATTGCAGAACAAATTGATGGATCACATGATTACTGCTAAAAGAAAAGCTGATTGCTTCATAAGCTTGGCATGACCTACATGTATAGCAAGTTCTAACTTGTAAAAAAGTCATTTGTTTCCATAGATCAAGTGATTTTGATGAATACTCCTGAATGTAATATATTTAGGGGAATAGCATGGCCTGTTTTCTACTCCCAACATGACGTTCCAATCAGCCATGAGGCAAGTAAAATATCCATTTAGACCATTAATAAATAATTAATAACTGATCCATAACAAATTCCACAGACACTTTGAACAATATGACTTCCAAGAAATCACAAAATTACAGTCCATATAATCTGAAAAAAATCATACAAATCAGAAGAGTTAAAGTATCCAAAATATCTAACCTGGATCCAATTTTGTGGACACAGTCCAGCAACCTGTTGCATACAAAGCATATGTCAGAAGAATGTCTGTAACCAGTCATATTGGGTTGCAGAAGATAGTGTCCACCACTATCTACAAGAGTATCAGCTTACCCAGTACTGAGCAACACAAACACACAAGTCAGAGTAAAAAAACTGTATCTGCAGTTGTTCAACGAAAGTTTTAAAACAGTATCGCTTTTAGTTGAAAATACACTTGAAGCTCTAAGCTAGAACAATTTCAGTGATAAAAAGAAAACACAAAACTATTATGGCTATTGTTGCATTAGGAGTAAACAATACGGCTCTTCAGATGGACTGAATTTAATGTGTTTTGTGATTATAGCACCTTTTTATTTACATATTGCACCTTTTTACATAAAACACATTGCAAATGAAGTCTTTTTTATTAATATCAGGTCATGCAGATGTAACCCAAAACCATGCCTCACAATAACGCTGATGGGGTCATTGTCATACCGGGTACTACAGAAGGCACCCGGGGTACTACACAAGGCACCCGGGGTACATTTATGTATACAGTAACGTACCCAAAAATCATCGAAATCCAGAAAGGCCCCCAAATATACATAAATGTACCAGAGACAAAATACAATGTCATTAAACGTGGCCGTAACGCGTTCTGTTACTTCACGGAAACGAAACTTTCATCGTTTACAACTTTTTAAAAGCCACTCGCAGTTGCCTCCGCCTTAAAGGAATGCAATTGGTCTAAATATCTGACCAACTCTTGTTGAATGACGAGCTGCTTGGAGTCAGATACTTTCGACAATTGACACTTCCTTTTAAGGCGGAGGCAACTGTCGAGTGGCTTTTACCAAGTTCGTAAACTGATGTACAGTTTCGTTTCAGTGAAGTAACAGATAGCGTCAAGCAGTTTAATGATACAATTGTATTTAAGTAGATGTTTTATCAAGTTCTAAATTGTTTCAATTCGCCAATGAGATCTTGTTTGTCCGGGTACGTTTCTGTATATTTGGGGGCCTTTCTGGAATTCCAAGATTTTTTGGGTATGTTTCTGTATACATAAATGTACCCCGGGTGCCTTTCTGCAGTACCAGATACGTCAATGACCCCATCGGCCACAACAACAGAAATGAAAAAAAAAAAATCTGCCGTTTTTATCACAATAATCACCCGAACATTATCGTTCATTTTAAATATTCAGTTTCATACTTTTATTCAAAATTTCAGCAATTACTTAAAATGAATATGATTATTTGACAAAAGTGTGTGTCACCATGTCGTCTTGGTAAATGCAACACTGTGATGCGAGTAATAAATGCGGGACTCAGGATGAAATGAACCATGAGGATATATTAAAATCCAATTTGATAAACGTTACAGTATTAAAATATTCTAAAATCAAATGCTTTTAACCTTAAAAACATACTGAGAGGGCATATGTTGAACATGGAAAAAAAAAGAGAACTTGGTAACATTTCTTTTGCATGTTGAAGAACAACATATTTAAACATAATATATTTTACTGGTAAGCATAAATTCACCAAAAAAACACAGATTATACATTACCTATACATATGATATAGCTCAGAAAATTACTGGATAATTTCTTCTAACTGTATAATGTTCGGTATTCACATTACAGATTCCACATACATGTACATGTATAGTCCATCAATTAACTGAATGTCCATCGATGGTTGATCAACAATGTGCACTAAAAATTAAGTTTCCTTAAATCGTAGTGGTCGAAATTATCACTACCCCGAAGGTGAAAAACTAGTAAATATTAATTAGAGCTAGTAAAAATCTTTAAATTTTATATAGTCGGGCTTATGAAAATTTTAATAGTCCAAATGATTATATAATATTTTGGGCTAGTGAACAAAAATCCTGATTTCTTTGACTGAAATCACATCCCAAGGCATAGTATAATATTATACAATGCACACTTTGAAAAAAGGTTCCTGAAATCCCACCCTAAGGCATAATATTATACAAAACATGCCACACTTCACCATCAAACTCTTTGATTATTAACAGATTACACACACATCTACCTATATCCTCCTAGCAGAACCTCACTACAAAAGCAAGCTGCACACACATCAAAGAAGCAAATTCTTATGATTTCCTTCACAAAACAATCATCCCACTGTAGCACACATGGTCAGAGAGAAACCAGATTGTCAAGTTATTAGTGATTTAATAACAATACACACTTCATTAAATTACCTAGAACATCTTCAAGACTAGAGATCTCCCCTTCAGATACAGATACACCTTTACAACCAGGAATAAAACTGTAAAGGAAGTAACAACATCCCTTGAAGTACTAACACTCTCCAGACATGAGGAGACAGGTGAGATTAAAGGAGAGACTAGAATCCCTAGACAAGCCAGTCAGTCATAAGCCCACCATTGTACAATTAACTTCCACACACAATAACCAGGTGCCTAGGCTCTCAGGGAGTCTGAGTTCTAACCTCAATAATGACTTTGTAATTGGCTGTAACAGGCATTTTGATACAAACATTTATCAAAATAAAAAGTTTACAAGCCCTGGTAAAATTTGAGAGGAGGTTTGAAGGAAAATTCACATTTTAATATATAAGAACAAAAACCAATTAACGAAATGGTGTGCCATGTTTACTGTGTGCAGAGAAAATACAATTATTTAGGCCATTATTTTTTGACAATTCGTTCTACGAACTCTCCTACAACAAAACAAAAATAAGGAATTTTATTTTACCATAGGGAATTTGATAGTTTATTGTGTTTTTCACCTCCTCCCAGATTTTAACAGAAAATTTAATTCTCTTTCCTTCCCAACAAAATAATAAAAAAATAGCCTTTCCAAAAAAAAAAAAAATTTTTTCCTCCTACAGGAATGTCCTTATTCAATAACTGAAATATTTCAAATTGGCAGAAACATAAATAGGATCTATCTGGTATGGCAATTCAGGCCCAATCTTGTTTATAGTTTTATACTGCAATTAATAAACGCTTACTGTTAAACTAAAACATCATATACTGTACATGACATTGTATTCTGACAGCGTTTTTTTTCCTTCTTTGGACGGTTCCGGTAAACGGACCCGTTTCCAATCGCCAAAAAATAGCATTTCCCCCAATTTTGAGTAAAAAATAATAATAATTAAAAATTCCCAATTCCAGATTTTTTCTTCCCAAAATTGTAAAATGTTTTAGAATAATCTTCTTAATAAAGTTTTTACCAGGGTTTTCGACGTTTCTTCTGCTTTTCTATGTAAATTGAACAAAATACAAAAACAATTTTTTTCCCAATTCTGAGAAAAAACACGCGTTTTCCCCAATTTTGAGAAAAATCGCATGTTTTTTCCCAATTTGACCGGTCACGGACCCATTCCCAAAATGGTGAAAAAAAACGCTGATTCAAGTTTATGAAAACTGACCCATTCCCTTCTGGATGCTAAACAGAAAGGCTTAAAATGTATCCTGAACATATATTTAGAAAAAATAAATACATGCAGAACTGACATTTTTGTATTTTTAATACACCAAGTGAACTGCTGTCCAGATTATTTACAATGAAATGGTGAATTGCATCCCATTAACATATATAAGGCTACTGGGACAGCAACCTCAGCGGGAGATGAGATGAAGGATCAAGATTCTCACCCGACATGCCTCCGTTAGGAAGCAAATCCACGCTGGCAGAGGTATGTAGCTCTAGATAAAGATCATGGCCTTATCCGGAGAGTTGTGAGGCCGTTGATATCATCAGTACTGTACTAGAAATGTGTCGCTCACAGGATTTGAAAACTAACTTTTAATAAGTTGCAAGAACGTTTCAGGGCATAAGTCACAACAATCTAAACTTAAAGTCATTAGTGGCAGCACTGATAGCCAACCCCATGAGAGTTAAACAATCAGGAATTCATGAAAAATTCAAACCAATGCAAACATGTAGCGTTACTCGAATGTAATACAGAGGTTGCCATATTGGTAACGTCATCGGGCCTTAGATTACCGCCAAAACAAATTCAGCCGATTGCTCCATCAATAGTTTATTTACATGAAAGCAGTGATAAAACCTCCATCTGCATTGTAAAAAACAAACTCAACGCAAATTATACTGTAACATCAACACGGGAGGCTAGCGGCCATATATTACATAGCAACAGTGCACTATTTTTTGTACCACTGCCTTCCGGCTAACAGAATGTCAAAAATTTTAACATACCAAAGCGCCTTGGTACACACGAGGATCCCAAAGAATGACGGGATTGGCCCAGCGTTCACGATTGCATGGATACATGTAGATTAACTTTAGAATTGCATCATTTATCAGCATGTGTTTAATGCCATATTCATATGTAATTAGCAGTATTTAATATTATGAAATTGAATCATCATTCATAAAATTTATGGTTAATTAAACAAATTAACATAATCATATTAATGAAATACTTGCTGTGAAAAAAAATAATATTTGGTACAATTTTGACTTTATATTTCTGCATGCAAGATATATTTAGTTGTTGAAAACTCTGCAATAAATACATAAAATTATGTTCCCATAATCACATTGTAGATCTATACAATTAATTTCCACTTCCATTACATAGTATGCAGTGAAGTTTTCTCAGTGGAGCAAACATCAATGAAAAATCAACATGTCCAACAAAATATGCCGAGGAAGTCAAATATAACTGACTTGCTATGGCTCCTTTAAAGATGCAACATGAAATGGATTGGAAGGAAATGAAAAACTTCAGGAATATTATGACTGGAGGAAGAAATGAAACGGACAGGGACAGTGACCTCAGAGTGAGATGAGATGAATACTGAAAGAATTTACAGTACGTTTTCATTACTTGGTCCGAGCATCCAACCCTTCTCCAAGAAGCAAAAACGGGGTTGGCTGGGGCGGGGTATGAAATAAAAAAAAAAATTCAGCTTAAGAATTTGCATATTGTAAAATTAAAACATTTAATAGATAATTTTTAACAGGTTATTGATTGTTCGTAAACATGTTTTAGACATGTATTATTGTCGAAATATCAGTTATAAAATCCTGCTAATATAAGCTTTCCCATCGCTTAATGGAATTAAGGCGAGAACCCGTAATGTTGTAGTAAAACATATTGTGGTAAACATTTTTCTTTACCAAAACGAGTCATTATGTCTCCTCGCCCTCCCGCCCACCCTCCCGCCATCCCCCAGTTATAATACTTATGGACTCCAAATCCTAGTCAAGATTAAAAGACCACCCACTTCATTAGAACATAAGATCTGGAAAATAATCAAGAATGTATCAAAACCAGAGATATATTATCTCTCTTACAAAGTATAACATACTGATGTATAATCAAACCCATTAAAGAATGTTCAATGTTTACATAACCTATTAATTGTTATTCTAGGGTACATGATAGAAAATGTGTCCCTGGGACATGGATACCCCACTCTGTTAATTAGATAGCAAGATTACAGCAGTTTTTTTTAACTGTCTTTAGTGTTTGCCCTACTATTATCTCCAATCAGATGGTGAGGAATTTTAAAAAAATGGCGAATTTATTCATGTAAATTTCTAACGGTCGCCAATTTTAACCATTTAATCATTAAGTAATCGCTTACTAAATGACACGCGCTTGTTTGGACACAAGGAGGCGGATTTAGTTGAAGCACAAACTTGTTAAGAGGCATGGTTTCGTAGAAGCGCAGGGAAAAAGTAGGACAATTAAGAAGCCCCGGTCAGTTGCTGCGCTCCTTCCCTTAGGGTTTCTTAATTGTTAAAATTTCACTTCATAGCCTCTAATACATAAACAGCAAGTATATTTAAATTGGACAATATTTTGAAACAATGACATTATATTACAAATGTATGGTACATATTTTAGTGAGGGTGGTCGCTGAAGTGGGACGAAAGGCAGAAGAAGAAATGTTGTTTTTTGTTGTTGTTGAGGAGAGGTGTGATGGATGAGGTACGGTTGTGGGGGTGGGAATGTTATTTTGGGCTAATTCCAGGTGTATGGGTAGGAAGGGATGGACTGTTGGGCAAATGGACATAGTGATTGAAGAGAAACTGTTTTTGTGGTGGGTGGATGATGTGGAAGGAGGGTGGGAACTTCATGGGGATATTTTAAAAACGATTTATTGTCTGATTCCCATGATCACATTTAAGTCACAGTTAGTACAAAAACATGCACTCTGTGCGAAAGTGCAGAGAAATTTGAGTAAAATCGCCGATGCCTACCATTACAACATTTCCTGCTGATGTTTACTTCCGGTTGTACTCAAAGAAGTGATCCGATTGGATGTCAAAACATACGAAATCAGAAACAGAAAATCGTACAATCAGGTCACTTCTTTGAGTACAACTGGAAGTAAACATCAGCAGGAAATATTATAATTACTTGGTGTCAACGAAGATCTGCACCATGTACAAATTAGATAATAGGGGGGTTTGCGCATTTTTCTCTCTCTTTTTTTTATACATTTGCATACATGTGATATCTCCCGCCGGGAGCTAATTTCTCCCGGGATTTCATGGAATATCCCGGCCTCCCGTCGGGAGCTCCAGTTCTCCTGTATTTCAAAATTTCGTTATTTGCGAATCCTTTGGGGTAATTGCTATGATTTATTGTATCATGACCGAGTTGTGCTCGTGTAAATATAATACAAAACAACAATAGCCTAGAAAGCCACAATGAAGGTACTCAATGACTTGGCAGAAGACCAACGTCTTATCTATATCTGTGAAAACATTGCCCCTGGGCAGGTAATTAAAGGATTAGCATGTCAGCTAATTAGTTTATTTATTGTGTGAAAATAGTGATTGGACTGTTTGTTTATGACACGTGGCGGTGATATCTTTAATGTCCATGGAAGATTGATAGAAATATACTGACTGTAAGTGGGATGGTAATTAGCGAATTCGGCATGGATTGATATTTGGTAACGGATGACGATTTCAACTAATCGATTGCAGTTTGTCATGATTAAAGAAGTGTTTTGTCTGTGTATAAAATGGGAAGCATCTTCATTATGGTTATTACTTGCAAAATCAAAATGCATATTGCCATAAACGAGATCTGAACATTCCAGGCCCAAAAAGCAGAAGTATCTTGCGAAGTATAATTCTTCTTGGACGAAGTGTATATCCACGGATAAGTTGTAGTCCTTTATTAAGGTTTAGATCAACAAAAAAAATCTACCGGTACGTTGAAAATTTGAGTATAAAAACCTCCCTGGTTTTTGTCAAATCTCCCTGGTAACCCTCCTGAAAATATCACATGTATTTATTTGCAGCTCAAGTGCCGGAGGAATCACCCATGGAACTCAAAATACACAAATACCCTAATTATATTTTTGTCATTTACATTGATATATATATACAGAATAACACACATATACAGTATACTAGTTGTGTTGAACAGCCACAATTAACACAAACTGTGTTTCACCAGAGATTTAATAAACATCTTAGATCTCCAGTTACACCTAGATAATTTGCATACATCAATGGTCAAAGGGGTGAACACATATTCAGATTACCATATTGACCAGTACCATATGAAGAATGTGTGAGGATTTGCAATGGTGTACATAATTTCAAATTGCTTCTAGTTACTTATTCTGAAGAATGTGTCACCAACTCATACTACTAAAGTTTTGTTAGCAGAAACTGTTTTTGTGAACACCTCACCTGTCAAATTTTGATCATAATTTTTCTCATCATACCAATAGATTATTTGCCTTGCAAGGAACTTTGTTTTAATAGCCACAACTGCTATTCTTTTTATCCGTGGTTGGGATGGTGCACTGTCATGATTTTGAACTCAACACACCTTGAACTTGCAAAAGTGCTCAAAAGGATGACAAACGACACGGTGTCGGTGAGTTTACTGGGACAGGTAAGCCCAATTAACGAGTAAATAAGCAATGCTTATCATCATTATGCATGGTTTTAAAAACAGAATTATTTGTGGATGGCTATTTGATTTTTATGTATTTAAGAACAAATTATACCTTTACCTCAGTTGCAAAAACTATGTTTGTTGACCCAATTTCCTCCTAATTTAACGCCATTTTGTGATTTTACATCCGGGCTATTTTGTCAAATAAATCCCCACCAGGTGGCGATATGCAATAAAATTTAGAAAATGCAGGTAATATTTAGACGAAATATTTCTAAATATATTTAAAAAAATAAAATATAAAAAATACCAGTCTCTACGTAAAATTTTAATATTATTCTGCCAGTTACATTTTTCCAGGGAGTAAGTATACTTACTTACTGATTTTTCATTCATGTCAAACCCTACAAAGAATATTTCTCTTTCCGATTACTAGAATGGTATTTTCCTTTTTGAGTATGTATAGGCCTACAGGGCCGGATCCAGAAGGCTGAACAGTGGGGTCCAATTTCTGACAAAATCAGAAGCTCGTTTGTATCAATATTTCTTAATCATGAATCTGTTGGTAAGAAATCAACAAACAGGTACACAACTTCCGGTAAATTAAATGTTTATGAAGCGGAGAAAGAAACAGAAATTATTATCACCCACACACTCTACCAGGACTGTTAGAGAACATCTACTCCCACGAACATTTCATACACGTTCCTTCTACTCCTAACCATCTACAGTCAATATTTGTATTTATCACATAGTATATGTGGTGTGGGAGTGTAATAACACCATTCAATATTTTCGATATATTCCATATATATTCATTATATTCCACTGATGGTATAACATAACGTTAATGACGTCATGGACGAAACGTTAATGTACGTTTTCTGACGTAATGTGACGTTATAAGTTATGTGATAAATAGAATCTAACATGTAACACCTCTTTTTTGTTGTTGTTGTTGTTGTTGTTGTTTTTGTAGAGATAAATCTTGATAAGCCAAACATCGGTAGACACAGGCATGTTTGGGAATGCATCGTTGTATAATAACCATATAGACGTCACGTCATAAGTTGGAGCTATTGTTTGGGGCGCTTGTTTCAGCCAAAGGTTTTTCTGCAGTAACTTGAGCAATTTAAATAATATGTACATCAGTTATGCATCATTAGAACTGGCATTTTTAGTGGTAAATAAAACTACTTTACTTTTGAAAATCGGTCGCCGAAATAAATATTTTACAGCCAAAATGATTTTTTGATGGGTCTTTTCCTATGTAAATTCCTTGTTAGTGGGACAGCAGAAAATTAAGAAATGTCAAATAACTTCAGTAATACTTCATATTTTGCTATAAAACTTTCAGGGTGTCTTAATTCACTAATATCCGTCAATTCAAACCCATTTTCGGATAACAATTATTTTTTTTTATATTTTTTCAAATTTTTCAGGCCAGCAGAATTTTGAATTGAAAATGATCCATCAAAAACAACTTTCGTACATGACTCTTTATTTCTCAACCGATTTTGAAAAGTAAGGTATTTTTATTTACCACTAAAAATGTCTGTTTCACTGATATACAACTTATTTAGGTAGTAGATTAATTTTATTTTAAAAGTCCAAAAAAAACTTTGGCTGAAACAAGCGCCCCAAACAATAGTTTCCGTCACGCCAACATAACGTCGTTTTTTTTACGTTTGACGCTGCAAAATAACGTCAAGATATAAAAGTCTGCCGTGGTTTATATAAGGTTAATCATTACATTGTATGTTTCGGTATATGTTTTTCTAACTTAGAAAAAAAAGCCACATTATTTTCTCACGGCGTGGTAGCTAATGCGGGTCTAGACTAGTTGCAATTTTTGCATGCCCTTAATCAGTGACGTTAACGTCATCGTTCGCGCCCTGTGGGACATTTTGCTAGACACCGTAAAATGTTTATAACTATGTAATAATTTGAGCAATTTCTATACAGACTACATTTTTCGACTCATGAGAAAAGATACATTTTAATTCTGTAATCGAAAACAAGGCATAAATCTCAAACATAATTACAACGAACCACAACAATAAATTTCATTTTTTTTCCACCTTTACGGAGCTGTTTACTGACATTATCTAGACATCGCAAATCAACAATATATTCCCATATGTAAAGAAAAGCTATAAAAAAGACATACTGGTTGTGTATCAGTTATCGTCATTCACCAGATTTCGTCATTATCAATAAAACGCTCGATGTTGTGCTTATTTGTCGACCCCACTTTACAAATCACTACACACTATCATCAGACGATTGGAGAGGAAAAAATAGTTTAGAAATGTTAACATACACTCTCAAACCAACTTGTTTACCTATATAAATACCGTTATAAACAAAACACAATCGGGGGAATCACGCGCTAATGCGCATGCGCAGGAAAATTTCCTTTTAAAATAGCTGACCTTTTACGTCGAACCCATTGAATCAATTAGACATGCACAAAAAACTAAAAGTATGTGGTAAACGAAAACAACTAGTTCATGTCAATCAATTTAAATTTGTGGACAGTTATTTCCCTTTAAATTATTAACGTCGAAGTCAAGTAAATTACATCCGATACCTACAGTTGAAAAAACATTTTAAGTTGTAGATATATTTTTTTCTAGAAAGTTTTTTTTATGTATTCATATGCAATGGTATATTTATGTTTCAATTAATAACTACACACGTGTTCATCATCCCTAACATGGATTTTTCGGTATTAAACTGAACATGACGATAACTACTACATTCAGCTCAAACGACCGGCCCAATTCAGTCTATATTTAGTACGGTCACGTGACAATTGTTACTGAGAATAGGAACAATGTAAACACGGAATATTTACGGCAAAGGGGTAAGCTACTCTACCGGCAAAAATATTTATGGGATTACTAGTTTTGATTTAGATATATTAAAAAATCAACATAAAAATGACGATATCTGGTATACAGCCAGTATATTCCGAATTCGCATGAAAGAAACATTTTTGTGCACAAATATTGTGAAAATACGTTATGATCTAATATATTCAGAAAATATTGAATGTTCTTACCCATTCCGTGGTACGTCGATTTTCTTCAATCTCTACACGAGTTTGATATGGTTAAAAATCGATTTTTCCGATATTTTGTTTGATATATTTTGTTTTCCGGAAATGACGTCAAAAGTACGTTACTGACGTCAGCTGCACGGGTAAATTGGGCATTGTTTGGCGCGTTTACGATGTTAAGCAAGGAATTTTGCAGCAAAACAGTGTAAGTCGGTGTGACATCTCTAAAACGAAATATGTGTTTATCAAACATGTCATAATTTCTATGAAAACACTCGGCAGCTGTGCGATGTAAAGGTATCATTAAAATGAAAATAGCTCCAACTTATGACGTTCTGTCATTATAGTATTAGAACTCTGACCATAATGTTGGTCACCGTTAACGGTCAATTACACCTTGTTGGAATGTGTAGACGTTGATCCTATGCGTCAAAGGTACTACAATGTTAATACTATGAAAGAGTTATTTGATTCT
The DNA here is from genome assembly GCA_037043455.1 of Cyrtodaria siliqua. Taxonomy (NCBI): domain Eukaryota; kingdom Metazoa; phylum Mollusca; class Bivalvia; order Adapedonta; family Hiatellidae; genus Cyrtodaria; species Cyrtodaria siliqua. The sequence continues at coordinate 66,583 of JAWPHD010000517.1, forward strand.
ATAGATTTTAGTCTTGTTTTAGATTTCCTGAAAGAAATCAGACTATATAAATCATTAAAATATGTTCTTATATATATTTACTTATTTATATAACCGTTGACGGGCATTTGTTGATTTACATATAAAGTTTATATTACTACCATATCATCCCTTATTTGTAAATAGTTTTATCATATATTTACATTTATTTTTAATTACTTCTTCATTTCTTCATCTTTCATCAGTTTGTGCGCACAATATGACCTATTTATGTGTCGACGTGCCGTAAAACACCATTCATTCATTCATAATTTTGGTAGAGTACGTTTCCTTATAAGTTCCTTTGTAGGAAGTGTTGTGATTGGGTTGCTGTAAAGAAGGCATATAGTGTATGTGTTTATCCCATTTTTAAATCTGACTGCATTGTAATGCCTATACACATTTAGTCGAGTCGGCCTTTTTAGCTCACCTGAACCGAAGGCTAAAAGTGAGCTATTGTGACCGCTTTTTGTTCGTCGTCCATCCATCCGTTAGCTCTTGGTTAAAAAACTTCTCCTTGGACAATTTTGACCAAATTTCACATGGATGATACTGAGGTCAAATTATTCCAAAATTATATAAATTAGGTCAATGCGACATCCAAGATGGCCGCCATTACCATATATGTTCAAAACCTTAAACAATCTTCTTCTCAAGAACCGCTGAACATATATTGAAAGTTTTTGTTTATAAATGATCACCAACTCCTAGACTATACAATGTGTACAAACGAAGTTCCTAGAGTTTTAAATGACTGTGCCCCGGGGTTCCAAAGTTTGTATACGGAGATTTTACATGTTTTACATAGACGTATATAGGGCATCTCCTCAGAAACCGGTTGGAAAATGTTGGCCAAATTTCACGTGAATGTGCCTTCCAAAGTTGTACAAATTAAGTCAATGCGATATCCAAGATGGCCGCCATTACCATATATGGTCAAAACCTTAAATGATCGCCAACTCCTAGACTACAAAAGTTACACAAAGAAAGATCCTAGGGTCAAAAATGGCTGTGCCCCGGGGTTCCAAAGTTTGTAAATGGAGATTTGACATGTTTTACAATGACTTATATAGGGCATTTGTAAACGACATCTCCTCAGAAACCGCTTGACAAATTTTGACAAAATTTCCGCGTTCACCATTCTGAAATCGATGCCTTCCAACGTTGTACAAATTAGGTCAATGGCCAAAGTTGTACAAATTAGGTCAATGCGACATCCAAGATGGCCGCCATTACCATATATGGTCAAAACCTTAAAAAATCTTCTTCTCAAGAACCGCTGAATGGATTTTGACAGTTTTTGTTTATAAATGATCGCCAACACATAGACTACACTTGACCAATTTTGACCAAATTTCACGTGGATGATACTGATGTCAGTGCCTTCCAAATTTTTACAAAATAGGTCAATGCGACATCCAAGATGGCCGCCATTACCATATATGAATTTAGTTAAAAATACGGTATTTTGCCTCGTTAAGACGATGGGGCCTTCATTTTTCATCCGATTTTTATCAAACTTTTTACTAACAGATTGTTAATATCAATGAAAGCTAGAATAAGTTTGAAAACCAGCTATATCGGACCAAAGACACCAGAGTTATGTGCCCTTGAATTATCGAAAAATGCCATTTTCAGACTTGTGAACACTCTAGCGCCTTCATTTTGTATTCGATATTTCCCAAACATGGCCAGATTGTTGATATCAATGAAAGCTCGGTCGAATCTGAAAACCAGCCAGATCGAACCAGTTACATTGGAGTTATGGCCCCTTTTTCAATATTTGGTAATGTCAACTGGAACCCCAGGGATCGTGGGTTCAAATCTCATTGGAAGATTATTTTTTTTCATAAAAATACCTTGGTTCATGAGTTGATTTTTTTTTAAAATATATATATATATTATTAAAAAAAAAATTGTCTTTTTTCTATTTTTTGTGTATTTTTTTAGCCAAAGGCCAGCAGAGCTTATGGTATGACGAGTCGTCCGTCCGTCCGTTAACTTTTTCTCGTTAAGACGATAGGGCCTTCATTTTTTATCCAATCTTTACCAAACTTTAACAGGTTGTTAATATCAATGAAAGCTCGGGCAATTTCGAAAACCAGCCAGATCGGAACAGTATCGGCGGAGTTATGGCCCTTGATTTAGTTAAAAATGCTAAATTTTGCCTCGTTAAGACAATAGGGCCTTCATCTTTCATTTGATCTTTACCAAACTTTACCAGACTGTTACTATCAATGAAAGCTCAGACAAGTTCGAAAACCAGCCAGATCGGACCATTATCGGCGTATTATCGGCGGAGTTATGGCCCTTGATTGAGTTAAAAATGCTTTATTTTGCATCGTTAAACTACAAGAAATAAAGAAATCTTCTTGTCTGACACTACAAGAGATAAAGGTTTAATATTTTTTATTTATTATCAGCTTATGGATTCACTACCAAGTTTGTTCAAATTTGGCCCTGTCTCAGGGGTCACAGTTTAACATAGACTTATAGAGGGAAAAACTTCTTCTCTAAAACTTTAAGAGCCAAAGGTTTAATATTTTGTATTTACCATCAGCTTATTGTCCTCTACCAATTTTGTTCAAATGGTGACCCTGGGGTTAAATTTGGCCCAGCCCCTTGGGTCACAGTTTTACATAGACTGATATAGGGAAAAATATACAAATAAAAAACTTCTTCTCTTTAACTACAAGAGCTAAAGGTTTATTATTTTGAATTTATTATCAGCTTATATTCCTCTACAAAGTTTGTTCAAATGACCCTGGGGTTTAATTTGGCCCCTCCCCAGGGATCACAGTTTTTCATACATAGACTTATTTATATTATAAAAGTGTACAAATGAAGTTCCTAGGGTAAAACTCGACTGTGCCCCGGGGTTTCCTATCCACCCATTTCCATACAAACATTCTCTGTAAATATGAAGAACCAAGTTTTGCAACTTTACCTTATGTCGTACAAAGTTTTCAATTTAATAACCAATTCACTTGTTAACTACCTTTTCCTCGTTGCAAACATTCTCACGTGAGCGACTCAGGGCCATTTGGACCTCTTGTTTTAGTACATGTTTGTGAATAATTAGAGTGACACTTAGAATCAGTGTTTTAGTGTGACGCTTAGAACCAGAGATCTTAGAAATATAAATTTGACATTTACTCAAATCTTCCGTATTTTCTCTTCTTATATTTAAGACAGAAATAATATAATAATTTCAATACACACAGGATATTATGGTCTTTAATTTGAGACCAGTTGCAGACTCCTGCTTTGAAAATGACGACTTATATACAGTCCCAAATTTCAGCAAAACAATAACCGGAAGTAGCATAACATAGGCCACAACCGGACATTTTAAAAAACGTCTGTTGACATAGTAAACATAGAAATATTTGAAAATATCATTGCATTCCAAACATACATGAGCCGCAACACACGAAAACGTCCCTTCGGACGTTTAGACGACAACGTCATAACAACAATTTATGACGTCGGCCGGTAATCAGTTAATTACTAATCAAATTTCTCGCCACTTCTGTGTTTTAAGTTATTATTATATCATAGGGAATATGTTTCTTATATAAATAGTTGATGCTATAGAAAATGGTAATTGTTTATGTTTTTTGTTTTTATTTAATGAACGACGTCGTCCAAGACGCCGACGTCAGCGTCAACATTAATGGTGAATACCATCTTTAATTTTCAAATTGAGATAAAATCATTTTTAATTAAGATATCAACATAAAATAAAAAGATTTTGAAAGAGAAAATCAACGTGTTTCATAAACATCAAAAAACATAAAATGTGAAATTTATGTCTGAAGGGTCGTTTTCGCGTGTTGCGGCTCACATGTATTTACTTTGAGACCATTTGCAGACTTGTGGTTTAAGAAATGACATTTTCTATACAGTTATAAATGAAAGTGCATACGTGAAATTTCGAATATTTTCTATCTGAAAGCAAACGCTGCAAATCTTTGGTTCATTATGTTTCTGTTAGAACTGAGCATTTGTCCGGGTGGAAGTCTGTCTCCGATTGGGCAATATTTCGTAAAATGTCCGTACTGTGCACGTGCAACTTTGAGAATTGTATCTGTGTATGTTTGTGGTATTACGCAGATACGCACCTGCGTACGAGCGTTTAGAAAAAAAAATACATAACGCATTTCAATTTTAATGATTTATTGCGATCAACCATGCGTATGACAAAAACTGGTCTAGCTACGCGCCTGCATTTCATACGTGTATTAAATTACCACCAACTGCATATAAACGCTCCAAATTTAATCCCTATTATAAAAAGTAATCCCTTTTGTTTTTCAAATTTCCAACATACACGTTGCGAGCAACTATCAATAGTAACAGATGTACCCTTGAATCTGTTCAGTGTTTTTTTTTCTTTCTTAGCCTACATCTACATTTGGCCTGCCATATCTCCGGATAAAAATCCGGATTTTCAGGATTTTGTAATTTGCTTTCCAGATCTCCAGATTTAAGTATTCAATTACAGAATTTTCCATGGAATCTTGTTTTTGATTTTTGTCCATGATTTAACAGCTATTATGTTCCCATTTGTTCTAGCTATGTAATGCACTGACTGAATATACAATTAAAACTTTTTTCTTTTTTTTTTGTTAAAAAAAAACAGTGCGCTAATCAAGTCGCGCGCTCAAATTACCAACTAGACAATCACATCCTAAAGCAAGTACCAGAAAAGCCATATTTATGCGTAACAATATCTGATGACCTGAAGTGGAGCTCCCATATCAACAAGATTACTAAGAAATCCAACTCAATTCTTGGCTTCCTAAAAAGAAATTTAAAACACTGCCCGCACACCTGTAGAAAAACAGCATATCTGTCACTTGTAAAATCAACTTTGGAATACAGCTCTATCGTCTGGGACCCACACCTACAAAAAGACATTGACAAACTGGAAAAGGTACAACGACAGGACACCGGATTTATTATGGGTGATTACACCTCTCTAGACCAAGACTGTGTTACTCGCATGCTGCAGGAATTGCGATTACCATCACTCCAGGATAGAAGGAAGGCGAATCGGCTGATGTTCTTCTATAAGGTGGTCGAGGGGCAGGTGCCAGCCCTGCAAAGTCATGCCTTTTTAACATTATTGATAGACAAGCCACGAACAATAGCAAATGTTTTAAGCCTGTGCAGTGTAACTCAGAACTTTTTAGCCACTCATTCTTCCCACAAACGGTTATTGACTGTAACCACCTGGAAGATAGTGTTGTGCGCGCTAAGACAGTAGACGGCTTCAGGGAAGGCGTTTTTCATTGGGACTAGTGTTTTTCCCATCTCTCTTCCCGTTGCGTGTATGCCAAAAGGTTCTGCAACGTATTTATCCAGATCCATAAAAATGTTCTTTTTTTGCTCTTTCTTAAATTTTAAAATCACATGATTTTGTGTTTTAAAAATGTTTCGGCACAGGCTATTACACATGGACTCACCTTTTCTGATAAAATCTATTTTTCTATTTGAAAGTTACACTGCTGCACTATCCATTTTGATTTGAAGTTGTAGCAAAGCATCCGTAAAAGTAAATAATTTATATTTTTCGTTTAATTCTAGATTATTCTAATGCGAAATTCATACATGCGAGTTACTGAGAGAATTCTAACTGTTTTCTATGTGATTTCGCAAAAAAAGTATTAAACCATATTTACGTGTTTTTATTTGTGGTAAGATATCTTTTTTTCTTCATTTGGTATTGAAAAATCTACAGTCAACTTCGACGTATGCATTTTTTCTATAAAAACGTGGGGAAAGTGACCCTATATTCGGATCCCTATATTCGGATAGATTCTCTAGAAAGTACATTGCTTGCAAATGGTTTAGGCGCTGTATTAGATGATCCACGAAAGACGACAAATTTACCTTTATATGTGTTCCTTTTTTTCTGCTCCAGGTGCTCACGAATACATATTCAGTATATTCAGGTCCTCAATCATCAATGTGAGAGTTTGGTATATTATGGAATCTTCTATCTATCTATCTTCCAATAAGTCAAACCCCTGCTGGGGACCTAGACTTGAGACGTGTCAACTGACAAGACGTTAGTTGAAATAAAGCTAAGAATAAAATTAGAAATATTATACTGTGTTAAAAACAGGTTAAAAGAAGATAGGGCATGCTTTTTAGGGAGACATGTGATTGACATGGCTAGCAGCCAGGCCAAATGCATTGGGGGGGGGGGGGGGGGGGGGGGGGGGCAGGGTTACTATGCTTTGAGGTAGGGTATTCCAATGGACTATGGTTCTGGGGAAGAATGAGTATTTATAATAGTCAGTACTTGTTTGGATTTGTTTAAGTGCTAATGAGTGGGATGTACGGCTAGGTCTGGGATTTAATTTTAGTTTATCTTCCCATGGGTAACCATGACAGACCTTTTTGGATTAAAAAAATTATATTTAATCCATATTAACTACTCAAACGAGGAAAGAAAAACAAAAATAATGCCGTTTAAATTATCAAAATCCATTTAGTAATAAAAAAGTTATTGCAGTTTAAACTCTTAACATCTTTTATTTTTATCTGCCAGATTTTGTGTATAAACAACCCGCGTCATCAGCTAAGTGTGTATTGCGCTCTACTACTTTCATACAGTTTCGTGTAACACCCGTTTTAGTTGAAGGCATTGCGGTAAAATGCGCTTATAGATAAAAACAAAAGACAACATGCTTTTTAAAGAGTAAAAAAAATGCTTTCCAATGGTATATGACCGCCCCTTCACATCGGATTATTTCTATGTGAAACTAGGCCTCAAAGTTGATCAACTTTGACCTCGATTTAAAAATAGAATGAATCAAAATTTTCCACTGCATTTTATTGTCATATATTACCCATAGTTCCATGTAACATTATCACCTAATTTGAATAATGAATTTCATTGGTTATCCAAAGAAAACACCATTACATCACAAGCACCCTTCTGCCAGGAGCTAAAAATAGCGAACAGGTTTTTCGAAATCCGTCACGCATACAATTTCAGGAAACGTTTCTTCTATGATACTGGCTAGAAATTTACAGGTTAAGACATCAGAGTTATAAATCTAACTTTAATTGACAATATGACTTTATTCTGATAATTTTTAAGCCATTATTAACAGAGATATTGGTTATTAAACTTGACCTATTTTGCATTGAGGCAGATAGGAAACTCAAATATGGCGGATCTTCTGTCATGGTTACCATGGGATGGCAACATGGTTAAGGATGATGTTATTTAGCATTACCAGTCTTTGGTCGATACGTCTTTGGTCAAGGGGTCTCCAGTTTAGGGAGTTCAACATATTTGTGACACTTGATGTTCTGGCATAGTCATGTTTGACGCAGCGAGCAGCTTGTCTTTGTACACATTCAAGTTGGTCAATGCATGTAGATGTGCGGGCGACCAGACTGTGGAGCAATACTCAAGCTGGGGCCTGACAAGTGCCTTGTATGCGGTTGCCTTCATGCTCTCTGAATGTACCTTAATATTACGCCTCAGAAAGCCTAAAGTCATATTTGCTTTGTTGGTGACTGAGTCAATGTGTTCATTTGAGATGTTTAACCCTAGATATTTTGCTGATGAGACTGTTTCTAAGGTAGTGTTGTGTAGGCAGTATTGTGTGTTTATTACTGTTTTGCGTTGGGTGATTTGAATTACTTGGCATTTCGAAGGATTAAATTGCATATCCCATTTAGATTCCCAGCATTCTAGTTGTTCTAAGTCCTGCTGAAGGAGACTGGAATGAGTTGAAATCGTTAAGAGATAGATAGATCACAGTGTCATCTGCAAATAAGCGGACATTAGAGGATTTAACATGATCTGGTAAGTCATTAATATAGATAAGGAAAAGAAGAGGACATAGGACCGAGCCCCGAGGTACGCCAGACGAGACAGGGATGGTATTTGACTAGGCGCCATTTATTACGACTGATCTGTTATCTAGAAAACTTTTAATCCAAGTGAGAGCATTTCCTCTGATACCAATGTAACCATAATAGTGGAGTTTATACAGGAGTTTTTCGTGGTTTACCATGTCGAAAGCTTTAGAGAAGTCAAGCAGGATAAGGTCAACCTGGCTCTTCGTGTTTATTGCTTTAAGGATGTCATCAACGAGCATGAGGAGTTGAGATCTTCCCTTATCAATATCAATTCTTTAAATGTTTTGTTAAAAAAAAACACTTTATAAACTTGTCAAAATATTTGTTTTCCAGTCACTGTCAACAATCTTTAAAAATATATTATTTCTTTTTTTGAAAAGAACGTTGCTGCCGAATTTTAATATAGTCGTATAAATAAAATGTTAATAGTTTTGGTAGAAACCACAAAAGTGTGTTCATATAGTTGAATGGTTTTCTGTATTTTCTGAGCTTGATCTTTCATTATTGCAGAAAGATGGGAGATTACAAAGCTGGGGATTTGTCAAATCTACTGCAGAAATCAAACCCATCTGCAGTAGCTTTACCCAAGGTTGTATACAAGGCAAAGCCCAAGGTTGCAGTCAAGGCAAAGCCCAATGTAACAGTTGGTGAAAAGTCAAAGGTGGCAGTCATTGAAAAGCCAAAAGTAGCAATCAAAGAGAACACAAAGAAATCTAATAAACAGAAGAAAACTCTTTTTGGAGCTGCAAAACGTCTGTCAGACAAGGGCACATCGGTAAGAAATACGTCAGTTTAGGTCATATTTTACTAGTTGGAAGAGCTAAAAAGTCTTGCCTGTCAATGTTATTCAAATCTAATTGTACGACAGACCAGCATTTTTTCCCCTTCTTTTTCCTTCTTTGGACGGGTCCGGTAAATGGACCTGTTCCCAATCGCCAAAAAATAGCATTTTCCCCAATTTTGAGTAAAAAAAAAAAAAATCCCAATTCCAGATTTTTCTTCCCAAAATTGTAAAATGTTTTAGAATAATCTTTTTAATAAAGTTTTTTACCAGGGTTTTCGACGTTTCTTCTGCTTTTCTGTGTAAATTGAACAAAATACAAAAACATTTTTTTTCCCAATTCTGAGAAAAATCGCGCGTTTTTTCCCAATTTTGAGAAAAATCGCGAGTTTTTTCCCAATTTTGAGAAAAATCGCGAGTTTTTTCCCAATTTGACCGGTCACGGACCCATTCCCAAAATGGTGAAAAAAAAACGCTGCAGACCTCCAGGTATTCTGTTCATCAAGTGACCATCTAATGCTTGTGTAACAGACTCTTTACTTGTCCTTTATAACTGCATCGAAATTATGTCTAACATGCAAACTGTCGAATATCTCTCCGAGGACACTTTGATGGTAAGGCTCATACTGTATCTGTTACATGGACAATTCAGTGCTTAATTAAAAATTATTTTCGGAGTAACGTATATATATGTTGAGTCAGCTGTATATTCTATTTTTAACATCAATACTATAGGTTATTGAATTTGTATGGCTAAATATTACTTGGAACGAGTTGTTTTGGCAAAGGACGACGAGTCATCCTGCGCCAAAACAATGAGTTCCAAGTAATATTAAGCCATACAAATTCAATAACCTTTTTATTGTATACTTTCATATTTTTTTCGATCAATGTTAATTGTATGACTATTACTTTTCATTGTATTGTGTTATTTTTATAGCTTTTGATGGAATTCCGATCTTGTCATTCATTTTCATTTTGTGTGGATGATTATTTTGCACGAAAACGACGTCATTAAAAACGTCAAGCGATTTTTTAAAGTTTGTTTACCATTCGATAACGTTAAAAACAGTGGGTGAGTGACCATTTCAATTATTTTATCGATTTCTGCCATAAAAGGTTGAAAAAAACACGTATTGCTTTGTTGACACTATAGGAAGGATTCCGTAATTTTTATTTGAAAGTAGTTCCTTATTTCTATTTTGCGGCTCTTAGCAAGCATGAGAAAAAGTTCCCGTGCAATATCAATGTGTGCAATATCGTAGAATATTGCACACTTAGCTCAGTGCAAACTAAACGGGACAATATGAAAGTATACAATAAAAATATATATTATGTGTGAATATTAACTGTCTTAAGCGTATTAAAGCTACATGTATGACAGGTCCATGTATATTTACTTATATTTTTATTTTTTATTTGTCTTATTATTCTAAAATTCTCGGTAGGCGCCATATTACCTTTTCATGTGTTAATGCTCAATTCTAAAATTGTCGAATTACAACAGTCCCTACCCCATAACTGGTTTTGAAACATTTACTCTTTCGTAACACAGGGACTAGAACTTGGAGCAGAGAGTGGGAAAGTTAAGAAGAAGAAAGTTAAGAAAGTAGAGTCCTCTGAAAATGTGAAAGAAACGAACAATAATACAAAAAATGTGGACAAGGAACAAAAGAGTGGTAAAAAGAGAAATAAATATAAAAATAAGGGTGGAGTGACCACAGGTGAACAGGCAGGAGGGAAAAAGAAGAAGTTGACAACGGAAGATGGGGGTACCAAAGGACAAACATCAGGGTTTAGTCCACCAGCTGGTGTTGTTCATGAGTCTCTCGTGAAGAAAGGAAAGAAACGGTAAGTACTTCTCTAATTTCTTGTTAGTCAATTTTAGTATTATAAAAATAATAATTACCTTTTAAACATGAACATTGCAGCTGTTAAAGGGTTTCCGGTAATCGGTTTCTATTTAAGTTCTGTTGGCAAAAGGCATGTGCTATGGAGCATTGTCCAGCAATCATTAGTTTGTACGGTAAGCCTCATTTGTATCTGTAACTTCAATAATAGTAAACGATTTCTGATTTTCACCAAGTTTGCTTCAATAACATCTCGGACAATTTTGACATTGTCCTTCCATAGGTTGTGAACTGCTTGATATTTGGAGAGAATTTTTTTCCTATATTTAGGGAACATAACCCATACCATCACAATTGTGAATTTTAGCGAGAATTGTTTTTAAATTGGGGAAAAAACAGAGAAAAAAATGCTGTCATTTTTGTATCTTTAATCTTGTTCACAGTACTCCAAGGTCAATAGAGCCATTAAAAGGATTTCATACTCAATACTTGTCACACTTTTGATACTTTTTTAGCTCGACTGGCCGAAGGCCAGCAGAGCTTATGGGATGGTGTGTTGTCCGTCGTTCGTCCGACGTCCGTTAACTTTTGCCTTGTGAACACTCTAGGGCCTTCATTATTAATCAAATCTTTTCGAAACTTTGCCAGTGTCTTAATATCAATGAAAGCTCGGACAAGTTCGAAAACCAGCCAGATCGGAATAATTTCACCGGAGTTATGGCCCTTGTTTTGCTGAAAAATGCCATATTAAGCCTTGTGAACATTCTAGCACCTTCGTTTATTATTTGACCTTTACCAAACTTGCACAGATTGTTAATATCAATGAAAGCTTGGACAAGTTCGAAAACCAGCCAAATCGGATCAGTAACACCGGAGTTATGGCCCTTGTTTTTTTAGAAAATTGCTATTTTCTGCCTTGTGAACATTCTAGCACCTTCATTTATTATTTGATTGTTACCAAACTTGCACAGATTGTTAATACCAACTATAGCTTGGACAAGTTCGAAAATCAGCTGAATTGGGTCAGTAACACCAGAGTTCTGGCCCTTTTTTTCTGAAAAATGCCATTTTCTGCCTTGTGAACACTCTAGCACCTTCATTTATTATTTGATCTTTTCCAAACTTTCACAGATTGTTAATATCAATGAAAGCTCGAACAAGTTCAAAAAACAGCTAAATCGGATAAGTAACACCGGAGTTATGGCCCTTGTTTTTTTTCTAAAAATGCTATTTTCTGCCTTGTGAACACACTAGGGCCTTCAATATTAATGGGATCTTTACTTAACTTTGCCAGTGTCTTTATATCAATGAAAGCTCAAACAAGTTTGAAAATCGGCAAGATTGAAATAATTTCACAGGAGTCATGGCCCTTGTTTTGCTGAAAAATGCCATATTAAGCCTTGTGAACACTCTAGCACCTTCATTTATTATTTGATCTTTACCAAACTTGCAAAGATTGTTAATATCAATGAAAGCTCGGACCAGTTCGAAAACCACCTAGATCGGACCATTAACAGCGGAGTTATTGCCCTTGATTTAGTTAAAAATGCTATATTTTGCCTAGTTAAGACGATATGGGTTTCATTGTTCATCCGATCTTTACCAATCTATATCAGATTGTTAATAACAATGAAAGCTCGGACAAGTTCGAAAACCATTCATATCGGACTAGTAACAGCGGAGTTATGGCCATTGATTTAGTTCAAAATGCTATATTTTGCTTCGTTAAGACTTTTTTTTATCCGATCTTTACCAAACTTTTATCGGATTGTTAATGTCAATAATAGCTCGGTCAAGTTCGAAAACGAAACAGATTGGACCAGTAACAGCGGAGTTATGGCTCTTGATTTTGTTAAAAATGCTATTATTTGCCTCGTCTTACGATAGGGCCTTCATTTTGCATCTGATCTTTGCCAAACTTTAGCAGATTTTATGACTTTCTTCTTTTTATATTATTATTTGAATTTTTTTTTTTAATTTTTTTTTAAAAAAATAATTAAAGGGGTTAATGCACTATTTTCAAACACAGTTTATTTTAAAGGGTTCTGAAAAACTTGAAAAAAGCTGAAAGAATTATCAAAATGCCATGAAAAATAAAGAAGATATGACATATTGAAAATTTGCAAAGAACATAAATGGAGGCGGCCAACTTTGAACGATGACGTCATCGCGCCGTTTTACCATATATGGCATATTGACAAAATGTATTTTAAAGCAAAGAAAACCACTACAAATTGATTAAAAATAAATATACAGATGTAAAATGTATACATTTTAATATTATTTTTCATTTGCAGTGATTTTCTTTGCTTTAAAAGACATTTTATCAATATGCCATATATGGTAAAACGGCGCGATGACGTCATCGTTCAAAGATGGCCACCTCCATTTATGTTCTTTGCAAATTTTCAATAGGTCATATCTCCTTTATTCTTCATGGCATTTTGATAATTCTTTCAGCTTTTTTCAAGTTTTTCAGAGCCCTTTAAAATAAACTGTGTTTGAAAATAGTGCATCAACCCCTTTAAAAAATGTTTTTTTGATTTTTTTTACATTTTTTTTAGCTCTATGTTAGACCAGTCGGACCAGTAACAGGGGAGTTATGGCTCATGATTTAGTTAAAAATGCTATATTTTGCCTCATTAATACGATAGGGCCTTCATTTCTCATCTGATCTTTACCAACATTTATCAGATTCTTTAGTTATGGCCCTTGATTTAGTTGAAAAGCTGTATTTTGCCCTGAACTTTCCAAAAAACGTAAATGGCAGTCTCTCGCTTCATTGATGTTGTAAGAGCCATGTTAGCCAGTAGAGCGTCCACATGCCCTCTTGGGCCTCTTGTTTTTTTTTCAAGTGGGACTTATTTTCTCAAAATTGGAAAAAATACATAGTTTGACATTGGGAATGTGAGCAAATAATGGCTATAAACTGTGTGGCATGTTCCCAAAGTCATGTCTAGGTCATGCATTTTCGTGTTATCAATTCATGGATGTGCAATTTTTGTATCGTTTTTTTTACTCCTAAACCGCTTTATGTGTGTGCAGGAATTATCAGTAGACTATGATATTATGTTCAGCACTTATTTTATAATGAGATCATGAAATGAAACATGATACGGTACCTGTGTCGTCCGAACAGACGGTGTGTATTTACTGTAACAACAGTGCACAAGTCATTCGTTGTTGTAGGTTGATTGATACTTATAATACCCGTACTCCTAATATAAACTTTAAAAATAAAAATAAAAAATAAATCAACCTACCTTCCATATTATTTTTTTAGCTGTTAGTGGAAACATACTTATCCAAAAGAAAATAACCCAATTGGGAGTAAAATGTAGGCAAAAAGAACTGGGATAAAATACCAAATTTAATAGCTCTATTTTCTTCATCCATGTGATACATACATGTACATTCTTGATCTCATGTTGAACTCCACCAAGTTCTTTTATTTCATCTTTAGGAAAGGTGGTCAGGATAATGACTCTCCAAGTAAGAAGGTAAAAAAGGACATCGGCAGCGTGGATGAAGATGATGATGATGATGAAGAAATGGCAGAAGGAACGGAGAATGCCAAGGGAGATAAGAAATCACGACTGCGCAAAGACAGACTTGCAAAACTTACTGATCCAAGGACAGTTTTTGTTGGCAATTTGCCATTGGAGTTTAAGAAAAAGGTAAAATTTGGCTCACTGACATTGAGTTGCATCTTGGGTATAATTAGGGCCAGGACATTGACTCAAATCACATTATGAGGAAAGTCAAGGTATTTATTTTGTAGTGAATTAAACCTGTCTCATTAATTTAAAATAAACACATTTTATTTGAGCCAGTAATTGATAATTACTTTGGATGCTGGACATTACAGTTTTAAATTCCATTTGTTTTCCTAAACTAATTCAAACATTGATTATCCTTTATGGGAATATTTTTCCACTTTAAAAATGCATTTTCTATTGATCTTAAGGTTATAGCTTTGGTGTGAGAAGTGCAAGATTTGAAATCTAAGTGCGTTAAAGCCTCATAATTTGTGGAAATATTGCTAAAAGTCTTCCATGTTTCGTTCTAGTATAACTAATAGTAGATTTATGCTCTCCGACATATTTTCAAATTAAAAAAGATTTGGAACACATTGTGATTTTCATTACCAAGAGCAATTCACTGACTTAAACTTGGTCAATGAAATAGTTAGAATATGACATCCTGATAAGCACAACTTCAAGCAGTATTTTTGTTTTATGTGAATGGTGTCGGGTCCCATCAAAGGGGGGAAATGTGCATCGTAAACCTAAATTGGGGGAAAATATTTCGTTTTATATTTTTTATAATTCATTTAATACTAAATTCACATCAACAACATGTTTGATGGACATATTATGGGTGGTCAACTAAGAAACAACATTTAAAAGTGAAAAAAAAATAAAAAAAATTAGTGGATTTTTCTTCTCAAAAAAGGGGGGGAAATATGCATGGGGAATGGGGCCAAATTTTGTCAACTATTTTGGGTAAAAAAACACTGTCAAGGCTCAGCGCGAAACAACTGTAACTTGTTTTATATAAATTATGGTGACAATAGTTTTTCATTCACCCATAAAACTGTCTTTCATGTACGACCTTCTGGTGTCATCACCAGAGTGTTAAGCTAAGGCCAAATAAAATTATATGTGTGGTTCCTATTACATGCTCAAAAAAAATAGGGTAGGTAGGGAAAATATTTTATTTTCTAAAAAGGTTTTATTTTATATTTTGTCATTTTTTTTCGCTATATTTTTATACACAAGAAATAAATAAACTTAACTATATATTTGTTGATATCATCAGATACAGAACCGATAGAAAAAATAATTCAAAAAAAAAGAAGAAGAAAAGAAAACATAAAATGCAATAGGTAAAAAAGAACATACAGTCTACTCTCAGTAACTCAAACTCGCTTATTTCGAATTTCCGCTTAAGTCGAATTTTTTTCACGGTCCCGATTTTATTCCTTCTATTTTGATGCAATTTGACTTCTTTTAAGTCAAATTTCGATAAGTCGAATTATTCGATAATTCGAACTATTTTTCTGGTCCCAAACACGAATCTATACATTAATTTACTCTCGCTAATTCGAAGTTCAATTAAAGTTCCAAATGCAAGTTTGATCAAACACAACCCGGCGTCGAAGTTGATTGTGAAGCAAACAAAAGGTGATAATTGCGGAGATGATTCGACCAGTAACAAATAAATCATGAGTGACATGTTTGTTAATTTATTTTCTTGTGTTGTCTCTGATTTTTCATGATAAATTAAGGCTTGTTAACGAGGAAGTTTGTTTACGCTAATTGAAAACAATGGCCATCACGTGGGTTAAAACAATTATAATAATTATACTAATTTGTCATGGACGAAACGTATAACTAATTAATTAATGAGTGGCAGTTGTCAATGTTCTATTTTTTGCTATAAAATTCGAATGTTTAATGTAATCAAATCATTAATTCAGCATGTCTGAACACAGAACTCAAAACGTTTTCTTACACTGCTTTAACATGAAATGCCCGAATATACAAACTGACAAAACGAAAGTAGAATGCTGCGAAACAGGTCATACGGGGAGGTGTCCCAAATTCGAGCGTGATAATAACAGTAATTAATTAATGTAATTGCATCTTCCTTTTGGATATGCATTATAACTGTAAAGAAACATATCCATAACCATATATGAAGGAAAAATCATGTATTTCACTAAAATCGGCAAATATCGGCAATATATACACGTATATGCATAGTGTAAAACAGGTGGGTGGGGTAATAAAAAGTAACAACAAATATGCCATAATCGTTTAATTCGAACTTCGGATAACTCGAACTCTTTTTCCGGTCCCTTGAAATTCGAGATACTGAGTGTGGACTGTATTTTTAAAAAAAAAAAAAATTGTTTTATGAGGGGTCTAAAAACATTCAGTCGGGAAACTGGAACCATGTCTCTTATCATGATTATTTTATTTGGCCTTAACTTTATATAAATCTCAAAATACTCAATCAGGGCTTTCGTTTTTGATTGCAGGCAAAGTTAAATGTAGGCAGGTGATTTATACCGTAGTTATTCTGTTTGTCATTGTATTGGGAACTGCTAAAAGAAGCCCACCATAGACGAAGGGTAAATCACCCGCTTATCTGCTGTTATGGAAAGCCCTGTCCAATTATTTAACTGTTCACATTGTTGAGTCCGGTAAGTTTTTCTCGTCATGTCCGCTCGTGTAAAGTCACAGCAGCTGCTCATGCAGGTTATCTTTTGCAGCAACTCATCAAGTTGTTTAGAGAGTATGGCAAGATAGAAGCAGTCAGATACAGATGTGTGGTGAGTAGATCAATTGTTTATTGATAATTCCTTCTGTTTATATAGCTTTAGATTATTAAATGGAAAGTTGGTTCGACTCCAAAAATGTCTCAAAAAGATCTTTTATCTGCCTATATATATATATAAACTTGTCTTATGACTGTGCGGCGATTTTTTTCACCCATTTGTGAATTGTACCGGTACCCATGCAATTGGGAAAATTTGCATTGTTTTCCCTTAAATTGGGAATTTTTCACTATCAAACAAAAGCAATATTGTATGCTTTAATACTTTGCAAACACAGTACCATGTGCACATCCTCTTGTAGTATTTCATTGCACTCTGACACCTAAAAGAATACATTTTCCGCTTTCTTCTGTTTAAAATTTCACTCTAAATATTATTTTTTTTAATGGATTGGGAATTTTTTCACTTAAACGGGAGAAAAAAAAACTTTTTGCCATTGGGAATTGTAGCATTCTTCGATACCACTTATATAAGGAAAAAAACACTGATGATACTGTATGATGTAATCATACATTGCCTCGATCTTCTCCGTACAACACTGGCCAATGTAGCTGCCTCACTGTTTTCCATAATCTGTATTTCAAACTGTTACGGAAATGGACCAGGACATTCTGATGCACACCGAGCTGAACAGAAAAGACTGAACGATGATTCGGGCCTAAATATATCGTGGCTTTATTACAATCCCACACTGAAAGTTATGTGGTAAAAGAAGGGTTACTTTTTTATTAAAGTTAAATATCGGTGATAGACCGAGTCGTAATGCATGTTAATAAATGTTGTTTTCTTTCAGCCCGTCAACAATCCCAATATTCCAAAGAAAGTCGTTGCCATCAAGTATGTATATATATTAATATTTTTTGTTTTGAGTTTTACATTTTCTGTATTAAACAGTTCACATGAATGATACCACATTTATATTCAGTTAAAATAAATTCTATATTCCCAGTCTGGAACAAACGGTTTCAATAATGCAATTTCAGAATACGGTAGTCAAACTGAGCTTCTACTTTGCAATAATAAAAAGCTGTGTGTCATTATGATTCAGAAGACTGTCGGAATAAAAAAACTATTTTTTTTGTCAGGATACACCAAGTAGCTTTGCAGCTTTGAAAGACATTATCATAAAATCTCTATATGCTCCATCTGTCTAAAAAATATTTCTTAAATTGATATTTTTGTGTCGCCTGCGTAGCATGGCAGACACTTAGGGATCACTTTGTCCGTCGTCCATCTGTCATCGTCGTCCATCACACTTTAACCTGCAATCTAACCTTGGCCATAACTTGGAAAGTATTTGACCTATGTTTATGAAACTTCACACACATCTTCGTCTAAACCCAAGGAATGTTGTTACACGTGTCCAATAACTGACTTTTATTTTGGCAGAGTTATGCCGCTTTTCATAAAACTTTAACCTGCAACCTAACCAAGCTGAAATAAGCACACAGTAGGCGACACAAGTGTTCCATGGAACACCCTTCTAGTTTAAGAAAAATTCTCTGCATTATATTACCTTTTTATATTGAAAATGTAGAAACTATATCTGATAAAATTTTCATTTGAAATTGACTGCCATGACCCTGGAAATATACAGTAAAATTGTGATGGGTCTCTTGGGAGTGGGTGATAGGATTCCAAAGTAAAGGTATAAATACTATCTTCCTTTTCGCAATTGGACACACTACACTTCTTTTATAATAGCAGCATACTGATAATTGTTGGTCGGTTACATTTATTGTTTTACATTGAAAACAATTTCTTCACCATTTTTTAGGCAGGAGTTTCACCCGGAACGCAACAACTGTGTCGCCTACGTACGCTTTAAGGAGATAGAGCAGGCACAAAATTCTCTGGCCCTGTAAGTATAATTTTGGTAACTTTATGTCTCGTTGTCTTGTTGTTAATGATGATGTTTAATTTAGTAACGATGCACATTTATATTGACTAACTTGGCTTGTGAAGAACTTCTAATCATGGAAAGTAGCAGACGTTGAATGATCAGCATGCACTGTTAGCTACATTTATTTACATAGATCCTGAGTTGTATGTGCTGACAGCGTGTGCATGTACTCTCCAAAACAGAATACACTGTACAGCGTGAGGTTGATGGGTGTATACAATGATATCTGAGTGAAATTCGCACAAAAGATAAAGGCAAGGATAATTAAAACGACATGTTTTTCTTTTAAAATATGAAAATTTTCATATTCATCTCCAACTTCCAAATCGAAGTAAATGTAAAGCAGAATTGCCTTAAAGTTAAACCTGTGTCCATCCTACAATCACATTGGTTTAAACAAGGACAGTATTATTAGGCCAAATACAATTATGTGTGGTTTTGGTTTCCTGACTGACCCGCTTTTTAAGGGTAGACCC
Source organism: Cyrtodaria siliqua (assembly GCA_037043455.1). Taxonomy (NCBI): domain Eukaryota; kingdom Metazoa; phylum Mollusca; class Bivalvia; order Adapedonta; family Hiatellidae; genus Cyrtodaria; species Cyrtodaria siliqua. The sequence goes on from JAWPHD010000517.1 coordinate 85,847, forward strand.
CATACATTTTATCATTTATGCCGTTTTACTTATGACTTAAGTTTTCTATCTATTCTGTATCTGATGATATCAACAAATATATATTTAAGTTACATTATAAGGTATAGAAAAAAGAATTGAGTGAAAAAAAGAAGACGAAATATAAAATAATATATTTTTAGAAAACAAAATAATTTCCCTTGTACATGTTCCTACCCTATTTATTTTAGCATGTAACAGGAACCACACAATATAATTTTAATTGACCTTATCATGGTGTTGTAACATTCTTGCAGCAATGGGAAGCTTATTGACAAACTTCACATCAGAGTGGATATGGCTTCCAGGCCCAAAGAGGTACGTCTCATTGTTTTAATACCAGTTTATTATAATTTGTGAATGAAAAAAACACGTGAAGGCGGCAATAATAAATAACTAAAGGTGGTCAATGAGTATCTGACTACTCATTCTCAGTTGTTTCTGAATAATACGGTTTAGTTTGAACTTAATTATTTTACATTGATTGTAATGAAGGCTCTTTGAACTTATTTTAATCACTGTATGTCTTCCTGGGTAGAACCAGTACTAAGCAATGCAGATAAAGTGTCTTGCTCAGGGACACAACAGTGTCTTGCTCAGGAACACAACACGTATGGTCGTAGTGGGGATCGAACCCACATCTTTTCGAATCTGGGTCCAACTCTCTACCACTAGACCACAGCGCTTGGAGGGGATCAAACTCACATCTTTTCGATCTTCTCTACCACTAGACCACAGCGCTCCACGGTTATGGTTTCAGTGTAGATAGTTGCATAAAAATAAAAATATATAATGTTTTTTGTGTTCGCAATCGAATGTAACCACTAAGTTTTAAATGTTCTTTTAATTCTATTGATCACTTCTAATGTCGGTGCTGTTTGGTTGAAATTTTGCGTTGGGGCTTAATAAAATAAAAACAGCCTTAGATATATGGCACTTTCTATGCTAACTTTCCACAAAATTTTATTATACTTTTTTACAGAAAGATCCCAAGAAGTCTGTGTTCATTGGAAATTTACCCTTTGGTGAGTGTATTTATACGTTATACCAGATGTCAAAATCATTTCAACTAATCGAATCAGTATGATTCCTTCGACAAAAATAACATGTACAACTTGATATACCATGACCTATTGTCAATATACTCCGACATCAACAATAGGGCAGAGATACCTAAGTACTAGCGTAACATCGGTTGATGACAACTTTGATGTTATTTCTGAATTGAAATGTTACGAAAAATACATTTATGATTTCCATATGTATTTAAATCTCATTCTATTTGCAGAAGGTAAAAAGGTTAAATTATGAAAGTTAAAATTTCAAACCAAATTTTTTTCTCGAATATACAGCCAGGAACATTATTTGAAATGACAGCTTGATGCTATCAGGATGTGTAAACAAAATGGCATGTTAAGACCATCCTTAAAAATATATTTGTTTGCTGTTTCCCGACCCAGAATTTTATAAGTGGGTAGGTATGTAGACGATTTATTTTGCCAAATTCGGGGCAGTAGTGGTCCTGCAGTCCATGTGCTTGCCTAATAACCCCAACATTGGGTGTTTGAGACTTTTATCAAATGACTGCTACGTAAGTCAGATGGGAATGTTGGTGATCCTGTGTACCGGATTTTATTCTCGGGTCAAGAAAAAAAACAGGAACTTATTCAAAAGTAAGAGTCGAGTGATCTTGATCATCTTCACATCCTATTTTTCACGTCTTTCTTTCTTTCTTGCTGGAAGCGGCTTTGAATAATTTGTTGGAGAGTGTGTTCAATTTGTGACGGGGCTAGAAAAATGTGTAACCGTACCAGGACTTAAACCTTTGACTTTTCCGTTGTTCTGCTGACTGGGCTAACTAGCCTGACAATGCTACATCAATCTACATCAATCTACATCAATCTACATCAATCTACATCAATGCTACATCAATGCTACATCAATCTACATCAATCTACATCAATCTACATCAATGCTACATCAATCTACATCAATCTACATCAATCTACATCAATCTACCCAGTTAGATATCTATGAACCATGACAATTGAATTTGAATACTGTTACATCATTGTCCCTGTTCTCATATACGCGACTATTTGTCTTGCAGACATAGAGGAGGAGCCAGTGAGGGAGCACTTCATGGACTGCGGGGCCATAGACAGTGTCAGGATTGTACGCGACAAGAAGACGTGCCTCGGCAAGGGATTTGGTTATGTGGCATTTCAGGTAGCTTCATACAGAACATTGACCTGTTTAACAATTATGTCAAAGAGGGTATATCAGGCTTTTTCTAGAAGTATCTAAAATTTAAAAAATGTTTCTTTCATGATAAAAATGTCATATCGGGTGTCTTAAACTCAGGGCTATTCCATTAAAGCATCCTCGGGACACCAGGAAGGCAATTTAATAAACATCTGTGGGTGAACCCCTTTCTGATACTTGGTTCTTTGAACTCTGTTTTTCATCTGTGAGTAGGTGTTCAAAGCAATTTTAGAAGTGCCTTGTGCGGGTTCCATGTATGTTTTAATGGAATAGCCTTCATGTTTGAGACGCTATTACACATTACCTACCTCATTTCATACTCCCTGGAATTAACATTCCTGATTTACATTTCATAGACATCTGCATCAGCCTGTGGTGCTCTTGTGATTCTTTCTCATCCTATTACGTGTGTATAATTCTATTTTATGCATACAATTATGTCAATATTTGATTAAAATATATTTAAATCAAATCTTTTTAATGCTGTACGGGGCTGTGGTGGCCAGCAGATAGCATGTTTGACTCAGAACCGAAGATCGTGAGTTCCATCCCCACTGGCACCACTGGGTTACTTTGGTGTGTCCTTGGGCAAGACACTTCCCTTAGCATCCATCAGATGGAAATATTTACCAGAAGGTCCCATGTAATGGAGTCTATCCTCCAAGCATGTTTAAGAAACACTGGAATCTTATTCGATAGTAAGATTAGAAATCCTGTGTATCTAGTCTCGGCCTGCCAAGACTATATTATGCATGTCTTACTTTCAGACATTGGTCTGGGCAGATTAGGCCAAATAAAGCACCCACTGACAATTAGCCGATCTTATTAATGCATTTTTTCACGCACATAAAGTTCACGTTATGCATGACGTCATGGTTTACATAAACGCCAATTGACATGTCGCCAGTACTTAGATATCTTCGCCCTATGATTGACAACTGGCGACATGTTAATTGTTAATGCATCAAGTAAACATTTTGACCTCACAAGTATAAGGTAAAAAATTAACATTTAATCAGGGGAGAATACGTTTTTAAAAGTCTGATAGAATCTCTCAAAAGTCTGGCCTAACTTGGCCCCAAGTGAGGGGCGATTTCAAAATTCTGATTTCCCCCGGCCTTGGTTCTGAATCCTGTGTAGCATAGCGTAACGAAGAAATCAGAAGCAGGCCAGGTGACCGAGGCTACCTATGTATCTTTAACCCTCTAGGGTGGCTCTAAATAACCAAAGTAATGTGTTGATGAGCCATTAACCAAAAATTCAATTCCAATCCAGTTATTAATATTTTAAAGAAAAAACACTTCCATTTAATAAAGGACTTATACTTCTTTTTATGTTATAGGAAGATGACTCTGTGTCCTTTGCAATAAAACTAAATGGAAGCAAACTCAAGGGTCGGGAGATACGAGTTGAAATGTGCTCGTCCAAACCAAGCAAGATGAAAGCCGAGAGAGGTGCAAAAATATCCTTTTATTTTAATGTGACAGAAAATTCATCAAATTGTTTATACTGAAAAGTCCAAATGAATGATATTACCACTTTGAATATTCTGAATTTCTGCAAATAGTCATGTTTGGTCAAAGCTTCCATGTGACATTTTATAACTATAGTTTTATCTCAAATGTTGACCGTCTCTGACAGTCAGTCTATGTTGAATGGCAAAGTTTACAACAATATCGACTGCGTCTTTGATTTAAGAAATAATAATTACGTACTGTATTTTATCGGTGAATAAAATACAGTTAGTCGTTTGGATGCGAGTAATTAAATCACTCGTGGTGTTACAGTTAGTCGTTCTATTGTGGGTGCACTATATTATTTTGGAGGTCAAGGTAATCGAGTTGCTATGTTTACAGGCTGTTCCATTGGGTGCCCCTGTATGTAAAGTTCTGCACGATACAGTAGGTTTAAATACACTAGTAGTCACGCAACAAACAATTAAGTCATTGCTTACGTCATATAGCTTGCGCTGTAGGACGTCAAACGTTTCTCCGCTTGTTCAAGATGCTTATTAATGTTAAGTGTATTGATGCATATGATGGGTTTATATCGGGGGTGAGGTGCAAGGTCTGGGAGCATGGCAAGTTTGTTGTAATTAAAATTTCATTAAAATCAGTGTTGAGATGTCTTTGCGACATATATTTACCAAAATGTATATTTACTTTCATTCTGTGACGTTAATGGTTTAAAAAGTGCATCGTGTAACGTGGCGCTTTCAACGGATGAAAAATACGCGGGGAATTAATGAAACAGCCATATTTTACCATAAAATAACACAGTTGTCTCTCTTTTTTGTGTATAGAAAGACTGCGCACGTTGTGTTAGAATATTTGTTCAACCATAACACGGCATGTATATAGCATGTTTAGTTGACTTCGATCAGTAAATCTTAAATGTCACATTCTAAGAGGATGTAGAAATATATTGGATGGGGAATAGGCAACCATGCAGAGAGGTACAGGCAAAACAAACAAGTTACACTGTATATTGAGATAAATTTCTATTTTTCTTCGATTTTCGACATTCTTTGGGGCTGGCTTGCCAAGTGGATATCACATGGACTTGACACTGGAGGACCTGGGTTCAAGCCTCACTGGCGCCTCATCGAGTTTCATTAATGTGTTCTTGGCCAAAACACCTTTCGTTAGCCTCGTTTGACAGATGGGGACGTAAACCAGGCTGTCCCGTGTATCCGAGTTTATCTTCCATGCACGTTTAAGAACCATCGGAATCTATTTGTCAGTAAGAGTAGGGCAGGTTCCCGGATTCCTATAGATCCTTCCCCTATCTCTGGGGCAGCCTGAAACACCCTAAAATGTGTTGATGAGCTGTTAAACAATGTTCAATTTATCCTTTAGCATTCCTTAACACTTGCTACTCAGATAAAACTGGGAAAACCATGTTCCGGCCAAGCAACGTGGCAAAAAGCCCATTTCAAGGAGAGATGGCGAAAAAGGATAAAAAGAAGCCTAAAAAGAATAAAAAATCAACCCAAAACGTAATGCTTGATAAAAAGGAAAAAGGAAACAAGGGCAACAGTGAGGACAGTATTAACAGTAATAAAACTGTAAAAAAGAACAAACCCGTGTCTGATGCCACGAAGGTGTCCACTCCTGCTAAGGTAGTTTCAAAAGATAAGACAGTTGGTAAGCCAAGTAAAACACCAGATGCGCAGAAAAAGACTGGGAATGACGGTAAACAGCAGAAAAAGTTTGAGAATGGTGGTGTTAATAAAAGTGACAGCTTTAAGGGAAAGCCAAACAGCAACTTTCAGAAGAAATCAGACAGTGATGGCAAGTTCGGAAACAAACCCGGGTTTCCGAATAAAAGTTTTGACAAGAACAGTTCAGGGTTTGGTAATAAACCAGGATTTCAGAACAGAAGTTTTGATAAAGGTGGCTCTGGTTTCGGTAATAAACCAGGATTTCAGAACAGAAGTTTTGACAAGGGCGGCTCCGGTTTTGGTAATAAACCAGGATTTCAGAACAGAAGTTTTGACAAAGGCGGCTCTGGTTTTGGTAATAAACCAGGATTTCAGAACAGAAGTTTTGATAAAGGTGGCTCAGGCTTTGGTAGTAAACCAGGTTTTCAGAACAGGAGTTTTGATAAAGGCAGCACTAGTTTTGGTAACAAACCAGGATTTCAGAACAGAAGTTTTGGTGGTAAACCTTCAACGGGTAGTGGACCCCCGGCTAATTTCCGAAAAGTAACTTCCATCTCAGTTGGATCTAAATCTGGAAAGCATGTTAAGTTTGATTAAACTCATGTATATTCTCTCAATTAAACGCATTTATAGTGTCTGCCGGTTTTATCTTTTCAAACATGAAATTTATTATCTATTACATGAAGGCAGCGTCTTTTTTGTGTGTGGGTGTGGGGAAGGGGGGTCTGTGCACAAAAATTGTCAGGAGGGGTACATGGGGTCTTCACCAATGGAAGGTGGAAAGTTGTCATTATGACCTTAGCTTTTGGTGTGACTAAAATCCAGGTCGGTTCTTTTTTTAAATTTCATCGAATCTAGAGTAGTTTATTCTCGAAAGTATACATAATATTATGGTATACAGTTAAGATTAACTTCATAGTGGTATACAATTACAGCATGGTCACACCAGTCGAGGGTTGGTTATACCTGTAGCCGCACCCTAAAGTACGGCCAAGGGGTTGAACGATTATAAGCCCCATTTGAAATGTTACTCAATGGAGTTTATTAGACTAGGTCATGTTTATAGGCGAAGACACAATATATTTTGGCAGATTTGTCCAGGCAATACTTAATTGGTGATTGTGTACATGGTACAACATGTATACATGTATCTCTCAAAACATTCATGAGGCATGCATTGCTAAATGACATTAAGCATTTCATATTTGTTTTACACTATATAGATTTTTACAATGGATAATCATCATACTTTGCATGTCAGGTGTCGCTATGCAGTAACTGTATAGCATGACAAGTAAAGTAGCTACATACTATCTGTGTTGGAATATTCATTTACTTTGAAACCTAATTTATTATGTCGCCTTTTCTTAGAAAAATGCGATACATAGGGATTACTTTGTTGTCCGTCCGTCAGTCCGTCACGAAAACTTAACGTTGGCTATAACTTTCTAATTTCTTCATATTTCTTCATCAAACTTTTAATATATACTCACCATGATAACATCGACATGGCCATACCAAAATATGAAGGTCAAGGTCACACTGAAGGTCATTATTTGGGTTAAATACTCTTCTTTTTTTTCTTCACGAAAAAAACTTTACGTTGGCTATAACTTTCTGATTTTTTCATATTTCTTCATCAAACTTACAATATATGCTCATCATGACAACATCGACATGACCATACCAAAATATGAAGGTCAAGGTCACACTGAAGGTAATTATATGGGTTAAATACTCATTTTTTCTTCACGAAAACTTAACATTGGCTATAACTTTCTTATTTCTTGATATTTCTTCATCAAACTTTCAATATATACTCATCATGACAACATCGACATAACCATACTAAAATATAAAGGTCAAGGTCACACTGAATGTCATTATATGGGTTAAATACACATTTTGTCTTGACGAACGTCCATCACGAAAACTTAACGTTGGCTATAGCTTTCTCATTTCTCGATATTTCTTCATCAAACTTTCAATATATACTCATGATGACAACATCGACATGACAATACTAAGATATAAAGGTCAAGGTCACACTGAAGGTCATTATATGGGTTAATTACTCATTTTTTTCTTCAGAAAACTTTAAGATTGGCTATAACTTCCTCATTTCTTGATATTTTTTCATCAAACTTATATACATTTATACTCATCATGACAACATCAACATGACCATACTAAAATATAAAAGTCGAGGTCACTTTGAAGGTCACTATATGGGTTAAATATTCATTTTTTCCTCAGAAAACTTAGTCGGGCTAGTTTGTCAAGGCCATTTATCTGGGCCCAAATAATCTTGTTATACTGACAAAGCGCTGACAGGCGACATATATTCCGCAGAACACCAGTCTAGTAGAATATTTAAGAAAGGGGATGTCAAAACACATTGGAGCATAGTAGTGAAACATTCACATTGAAAGCTACCTCTGTCTACTAATTTACCCTTAATTCCAAAGGTCAGGGATTAAAGGGGATGGTGCACATTTTTCAAACAATATTTATTCAAAAGGGCTTTGGAAAAAACTGAAATAATTATCAAAATGTCATGAAAAGGAGATACCAAGGCTTCAGTGCAAACTATTGTATCTCCTTCTTTATTCATTTGTAGTTACAATAGTTTGTGCTGACCCCTCGATATGACCTTTTGAAAATTTGCAAGGAAATTAAACCATTATGACTTTTTACGGCATATTGACAAAATATCTTTTAAAGCAAAGAATATCATTGCAAATGGAAAGTAAGCATACAATGTATGCATTTTAAATTAATATATATTTATTTTTAATCAATTTGCATTGTTTTTCTTTGCTTTAAAAGATATAATGGTAAAAAGGCGCGATAAAATCATCGTTCCAAGATGGCAGCCTGGGTTTTTGTTACTTTGCAAACTTTAAACTTCAGGTCATATAATGTATATGTGCCAATTAAAAGTATCGTTTTTTCATGGGTTCTTAAAATACCTGTGATTGAATATGCGTAAAATAAAATGAGGAAGCTTTCATTTAGTGGTTGGCCTGGCTGGTTAAAGCCGTTTATATTGTGTCTATAGAGTTTGGATTATCAAAATAGGTAAATTATATGTATAGCTCGTCGTCAGTAGTTAGAATGGTGTACATACATTGTAAAATTTGGCTGTTATTGGCGGGATAGCTACTTTAAGATACTGTGTCAACTAGATAAAAAGTTTATGAACGATGTACACAAGACATAAGCTTGACTAGGCTAGTCTTTGGCAAGTAGAGCTTAAAAACAGTTGGTTTTTCTTCAATGACCATTCCTGCCCCGTGTGGTTGCCGGGGGCCCCGTTTGGTCACGGGACAAAGAATACGGCCACTGCAGATCCCTTTGGAGGGGTAGGTAGAGGGGTAGAATCCCCCCAAATTCATGTTCATTTTATCATTTTTTGTTCATGTTCATTAAAGGTCTTCATCATGATCCCTGCATTGTTTCAGGTGCTATCTCGCTCGCATCAAAAGAGCAGTGGCAGAAAAACAATAACGTGGCTCCAGCGTAAATGGAGTTTCTACGATAGAGTTTGCAGCAACTCTGCAGTTCAGGGTGAGAAGGTTCTAGGCCCATTTTCCATATTTTATCTTGATGTACATGGAAGATGAGCCTGGCATGTTCATGCCTTTTAGGCGCCATATAACCTTTTCATGTGTTGGTGCGCCTTAAAACCCCAATTCAATTCAATTCAATGACCATTCCAAGGTTGCATAGAATTGAATTGTGTTTTACGGTGCACCAACACTGAACAGGAATGAATATTCCAGACTGACTCTCCATTTACATCGAGATAGAAATATGCAAATGGGCCTAGACCCTTTCAACCTGCACAGTTGCTGGAAATTATATGGTAGAAACTCCATTTACGATGGAGCTACATGTTTACACACACAGGGTCATGATGAACACCTTTAATGAGCATTACATTGAAATGAACATAGGTTAGATTTACAATTTAGTTGATACAAAGTAGGGAATGCAAGCAGATGAACGAAGACACATAGACCGTATTTGATCTAAATATTACAGTGCGGTTGTTTCAAAATTATTGTAAAAATATGTAGTAAAATGTCCGTCTAATAAGCGCACACTAAAAAAATAGCCAGTTAAAAAAACAAGCAAAGGTGACACTCGTGAAAACTCGGCAAATTCCGTCATTCTCGGGCTTATGCTTCGAAGAAGTTAACGAGAGGTTGCGAATGGCGAAGGCAAATCTGTTAGAAAACTATTATTAGCTTTTCGCCAAGCATGTGACCTGTAGATAAGTTTGTCAACAGTAAAATAAGAAATGGAATTTGAACAAAATGTTATTTGCAAGAAAGAGAATTTGAAAATAATCAAAGATCACTTACAAAACATTGTGCGCTTAAACGGACGATAATTTGATGTCTCAGAGATGCCCTTACTGTGTGATTATAGGGACATGTGCGGTAATTAGGTTGAATACAATATGTAGGGCCAAATGTGTGAATATCAACATACATGATAAGACATACAGCCTTGTATAATCTTAAACTAACACATGTATAAAATGTATTGGGTTAGAAGTCAGCAGAAGAAGGTGTGAGGTCCTGCTCCTCTGCCTCTAGCGGGATTTCACTGGTCCTATTCTACACTCGATAACCACATGGAACTCCAAGGTTGCACCACTATCTTTCTAAACATGAATATCAGTAGAACTGATGGACGCTCCCATAAGTGGATGCGTTGTGTAAATGAAGTTTTATCAGTGGACATCGAGTTAAATGGAAAATATTCATAATAATAAACTTCTGTGATATCTCAGTGTTATTTAAGAAATAGAACATCATTTAAAGTGACTTATCGTGTAAAATATCATGGTTTGGATTTCAATTGTAAACAATAATTTCAAGAGCCCGAAGAGCGAGTGAAATTATTTTTAGAATTGAATGACAAACCGTGATATATTACAAGATAATTCACCGTAAACGATGTTCTATTTCTATTCTAATACCCCTAAAATTTGAAAATAACGCAAATGTCTGAAATCTTTCGCATTGCTTTGCTTACTCTCCTAACGTTGCAAACGTTAGTTATATCTTTCACATTGCATTGCTTATTCTCCTATCATTGCAAATGTTACAGTGATATATCGTTGAATATAACACAGTGATATATCGTTGAATATAACGAGATATTTTAAACTAGGCTATATAGTGCTGGTGTATTAGAATATATGATAAAAGTGATTTTCTTAGACAAAGGTCGAAAGCAATAACATACTGGTGCATATCAATTAAAAGAAGAATGTCAATCCATTACATTCCAGTCAAGGTATGGCTGATAATCATGTTATATTAAAGAGGTTGATGCACGATTTGCTTTAAAAGATATTTTGTCAATACGGTGTGTTCTTGGGCAAGACACTTTACCTTAGCCTTGTCCGTCGGATGGGGACGTAAACCGGGCGGTCCCGTGTATCGGTCTATCCTCCGAGCACGTTAAAGAACCATAGGAATCTATTCGATAATAAGAGTAGGGCAGGTTCCCGGATTCCTATGTATCCTTCCCCTCTCTCTGGGGCGGCCCTAAATAACCTATAATGTGTTGATGAGCCGTTAAACAACATTCAATTCAATTCAATTGTCAATATGCCATATATGGTAAAAAGGCGCGATGACATCATCGTACCAAGATGGCCGCCTCCATTTATGTTTCTTTGCAAATTTTCAATAGGTCTTGTGTCCTTTATTTTTCATTGTATTTTGATAATTTGTTTTTCAGCTTTTTTCAAGTTTTTCGTAGCCCTTTTAAATAAATCTTGTTTGAAAATAGTGCATCAACCCTCTTAACATAATAGTGTACAAAAAATAGTAGTTTTATGCTCCAGACAAAAAAAAAATAAGTAAAAAAGTACAAAGGACAATAATTCCAATTCGAATGAAGAAAGAGTTGTGGCTCTTGCTCTCTGCACTTTCTCTCATTGCGCTCTATCAATGTGTGAAGTTGCATACCAGTCCCATTTGTACTTTTGAAATTGTGCTCCGGACAAGATATTTTCGGAAAGAAGAACCGACAAAGCGGCGACTATATGCTCCCCTGAAATATTTTAAGGAGCATAAAAGAAGTTAAACCGGTTTTCAAATCCTCAATAACACAAACCAGTTATTTTGTATGAAAGTAATTTAATTCTATTAAACTATGGCCTTTTCATTTTATTGCATAACAATCCAATACCATGACGAGATCATTATAACGAAACTTATCACATAACTTACGATGTGGAAATGGAATAACACCATTCTATATTTTCGATATACAACTAGTTGTATATTCTAGCACGCGCTGTCAAAAAAATTGATAATTCTATCAAGCACTGTCAAAAAAATTCGATAATGACTATATCATCCAATTCCCAAGGTTTATTATGACTATAGCATGTTAAAGTGACAGGCAAAATGCAATAAAAGTCGATATGTGAGTTATGTGATAAATAGAATCTAACATTCGTTCTCATTCATTATTGAATTTATTAAACTCGATAGCAAAAATGATATAATGCTCGGCAAGAGCCTCGAATTATATCATTTTGCCAACTCGTTTTAATAAATTCAATAATGAATGAGTACTCATGTAAGATCCTCTATATATACAATTATCTTGGTACTTTACATGTGCCTACTTATTTTCCTTGTTACTTAAGGCACCATTGAATCTAAAACAAGGAATGAAATGGTTCACTTTAGCATTTATTTATCTCGTACATAGTTTTTATCTGCCCAAACTTCGACATCTGTCACATGTCATTTATAAACCATGTCATTTATAAACCAATCAAATTGTCCAGCTCCTGATCACAAAGGCTATTCTGCTGCAAGATCCAGATGTCTTGCATCATGTTGATAAGCTGTTGATCCAACGTAACAAGTCACATGACCAATATTAGCGAATGAAAATGTCCTGTTCTTGGAAACAATTATAATGACTAGTTATGTATTTGATCCAAGTTATGAGCAGTATCTCCACATTGTCCATCAGAGTAAGATGTCACATGACCGATATTAGCCAATGAGATTATCAAATAATCAATGACTAGTATTAGATCTAAAGATGAGTTATGAGCAGGTTCTCCAACATTGTCCATGATTAGTTCTTCAACAGGTATCTGGATTCTCAATTCGTTCTCTTGTCATATGGACTACTGTCACATGAACAATATTAGCCAATGAGAATATCCAGTTCTTCAGCAAGTAGCTGGACTCTCTATTCCTTCTTGGTCATAAGGTCACATGACCAATATTAGCCAATGAGAATATCTAGTTCTTCAACAGGTAGCTGGACTCTCAATATCTTTTCCGTCATAAGGTCTACTGTCACATGACCAATATTAGCCAATGAGAATATCCAGTTCTTCAACAGGTAGCTGGACTCTCAATTCCTTCTCAGTCATAAGGTCTACTGTCTCCTGTAGTTGATCGGCACCAAACAATCTCACGCCATCCATATACATGCTCTGTAATGGGAACAAAGCATCAATATAAGTTACTGAAAGAAAACTTGAAAACTATAGAGGTTTTCCAATTTTCATCAAATGTTATTACATAGACACAGCAATCGTTTCAATTTTTTGAAAAAAATTATTTTGGTCTTCCAAACTGCATGCATTCAGTGCAGAGCAAACAGCAAACCTTAATGTTCAAGAAAAAAGTAGGTAACTGAATGACCTCAAAACACTTTTACCCATGGTGCAATGGCAAAATGGCTCTCAAGACTGTATTAAAGCAAACATAAGGACTATTCCATTAAAATATACCTGGGAACACAGGAAGGCAATTTAATAAAGATCTATGGGTGAACCCTATTTTCTGTAATTTGTTTCTTTAAACTCAATTTTGCATCTATGGGTGGGTGTTCAATTTCAAAAGTGCCTTCCTGGGGTGCCATGTTTGTTTTAATGGAAAAGCCCTAAGCTAACATTTTTACAGTCGTTCAGTTGATTTCTGTTACGGATTGATACAAAACATTATAGTAAAACAGAGGAACTGCACATATACCTCATTTGATCTCAGATTCAGTTTTGAGATGAACCAACATTATTTTACATGCATTCCATTGTATATTGTTACATTTTTGCACTGCTGACGCCCTCTGACCTATCAAGATGAAATGAAACAAGCTGCACTCACCTTCACCCATGGACACTGCTGTACAGCTCTGTAATACACTCCCTTTAGTCGGGTACTGTTCCCTATCTGCTTCTGTAAAATACAATCAGTCGTGATAAATAGTTTTAAATTGCAGATTCTGATACTTTATTCATGAAAACTAAGAGACTAAGTACATTAAAATTTAACAGAAAACCTGAAAAGGGTTTTAATATAAAACACGTACCTTAAAAGAACAAAAGCTCTCAAATAATCTATTTGCTGTCATGTATGTATGAACAATCAACATTTTAATTATTTTGAAAGCTCTATATCTTCCATTGAATTAAAATGAAAAAAAAAATGTACAGATGTACGGACATTGGTGTGGCGGGTATATATAAAATGTTTTGTAACTTTAAAGGGACACATGGCAATCTTGGAAGTTATTTTAAAGCACCTCGATTTATAAGTCCAGTTTTATAAGTCCATTATCATTTTGACTTTAAAGGAGCTATCCCACCAATTAGCCCAATTTTACAACAAGTCACATAACATGCATATTTTTAGAATGCAAACTGACACTATATAATTGGCTTTACCCAGCCAGGCCAAACCACAAAACTGGAGTGTCAAATTAAGAATTGCCAACTCGTAATTCATTTTACGCATATTCAATCACGGGTATTTTAAGAACTCTTGAATAAACATATACTTTTAATTGACATACACCTTACTACATGACCTGAACACCTGAACAGAGTTTCGATAAACAGTTTGGGGTGTAATTTTTCAGTTATTTGAAGGGTTAGTTTCTTTAACATAAAACTTTAAAAGGGTTTTTAATATAGAACGAAAGCTCTCGAATGACCTATTTGCTGTCATGTATATGTGAACAATTATATTTTGTGAATTTTGAAAGCTCTATAGCTTCTGGTGTCTGAGAAATGGACATAAAATGAAAAACTTGAATGTAAAACTTTTTGTTCTGATGTACGGACATGGGTGTGGCGGGGTATAAAAAATGTAACTTTAAAGAGACGCATAGCAATCTTGAAGATTTTATTTATGTCTTTTATCATTTTCACTTAAAACCTGCTTGAATATAATTACATGAAATATTGAGATTTTAATATTCGTTTATTTTACCAAAGGTTTAAATATATTATTGGTGCAGTATAATCAATAGTAAGTAATATGTAAACACAGTTTGCTTTGATTAATATTAAAGAAACTAACAACTATCAAAACTTCTATCCAGCTGTTCAGGTCATATAAAAACGTATATGTGCCAATTAAAAATATAGTGTTTTTTCTACGGGTTCTTAAAATACCCGTGACTGAATATGCGTGAAATGAATTATGCGTTGGTAACTCTTAATTCGACCCTCCAGTTTTGGGGTTTGGTCTGGCTTGTTAAAGCCGCTTACGGTATATTGTATCTATAATTTGGATTCTCAATATATGTATTTCAAGTTACATACACATTGTCAGTATGTTAGGAAATGGTGTACATCTGTTGTAAAATTTGCCTGTTGATGGCGGGACAGCTACTTTCATGATTACAAATATGCAAGTTACATAATGTAGAAAAACTAATGGGACGCATTTAAACAAAAGAAGATTGCCATGTGTCCCTTTAAAGAAGGAATATTAAGCAAATAGCTAGCTGTCCAGATATTACTGGGCCTCAATTATGAAGATTAGAAACAGCAGACAACTCCCTCACACACACATACGCTCACCTCCAACTTCAGGTACAGCCTCCACAACAGTGGACAATGTTGTAATGTGGACTGTGACAGACTCTGCTCTAACCACGCCCTTGTTCTGTGTATCAGTCCACTGCCATTTACACCGCTGTCTTCTGTAAGATAAATATATACAACTTAATCAAACCCTAAAATAAAACTGAAATTCAATGGAATGTGAAATATTAATTAAACAGTACTTATGATTTTTCTTATGGGCAACTGCATATAAAATCATTGGTGATTTACATATACACGTGTATAGCTAGCTACTCATTTACATTTTAACTACATGTATATTGTATACATGTCTGTTTGATAAGTTCCTGAAGTTTTGTCAGCTAACGGTGGGATACAACTTTCTGTACAACAATTGACACACACATAGGGAGTAAACATCCAATGCAGACACTGAATTACAATATAGATGCAAGGTGTCCTTTTAAATAGCTTTTAAAACATGAATATAGCTTATTAATATGTTCAATTATTTCTTAAACAAAACTTGTGGGATAAATGTATGTTGAAAATGGAGCATAGGTTAAATAGAGGTGAGCAAAATGTTTGCTGATGAATATGTTATATAACGGACATATATCAAAGGCATGAAATACTTGTCAATGTATCCTGTGTTTAGCTCTACTGGTCGAAGGCCAGCAGAGCTTATGGGATGCCGAGTTGTCCGTCGTCCGTCCGTCGTCGGCGTCGGTGTTAACTTTTGTCTCGTTAAGACGATAGGGCCTTCATTTTTCATCCGATGTTTACCATACTTTAACAGGTTGTTAATATCAATGACAGCTCGGATGAGTTTGAAAACCAGCCAGATCGGACAAGTAACAGCGGAGTTATGGCCCTTGATTTAGTTAAAAATGCTATACTGCTGTATTTTGCCTCGTTAAGACGATAGGGCCTTCATTTTTCATCCTATCTTTACCAAACGTTACCACATTGTTATTATCAATGAAAGCTCGGCCAAGTTCGAAAAACAGCCATATCGGACCAGTAACAGCGGAGTTATGGTCCTTGATTTAGTTAAAAATGCTATATTGCTATATTTTGCCTCGTTAAGACGATAGGGCCTTTGTTTTTCATCCGATCTTTACTAAACTTTACCACATTGTTAATATCAATGAAAGCTCGGACAAGTTTGAAAACCAGCCATATCGGACTAGTAACAGCGTAGTAATGGCCCTTGATTTAGTTAAAAATGCTATATTTTGCCTCGTTAAGACGATAGGGGTTTCATTGTTCATCCGATCTTTACCAAACTTTATCAGACTGTTAATATCAATGAAAGCTCGGATAAGTTCGAAAACCATTCAGATTAGACCAGTAACAGCGGAGTTATGGCCCTTGATTTAGTTCAAAATTATATATTTTGCCTTGTTAAGATTTTTCATCCGATCTTTACCAAACTTTATTTGATTGTTAATGTCTATGAAAGCTTGGTCAAGTACGAAAACCAACCAGATCAAAGCAGTAACAGTGGAGTTATGGCCCTTGATTTTGTTAAAAATGCTATAATTTGCCTCCTCATATGATAGGGCCTTCATTTTGCATCTGATCTTTGCCAAACTTTAGTAGATTTTATGACTTTATTTATTTATGTTTTTTTTTGGTGTTTTTTTGGTGTGTTTTTTTTAATATCTTTTTTTTTTTTTTTGTAATTTTTTTTTTTTTGTAATTTTTTTAATTTTTTTTTTTGTAATTTTTTGAAATACTTTTTTTTTATTTTTTATTTTTTTATGTTAGACCAGTCGGACTAGTAACAGGAGTTATGGCTCTTGATTTAGTTAAAAATGCTATATTTTGCCTCGTTAATACGGTAGGGCCTTCATTTTCATCTGATCTTTATCAAACTTTACCAGATTCTTTAGTTATGGCCCTTGATTTAGTTAAAAAGCTGTTTTTTAATGGCAGTCAATCGCTTCATTAATGTTATAAGAGCCCTGTTAGCTAGTAGAGCGTCCACAGGGCCTCTTCGTCCACAGGCCCTCTTGGGCCTCTTCGTTGATTTACATACATAGTTTATATTACACCTGATCATCCCTTATTTTTTAATAGTTTTATCTTTATATATTTACATTAATTTTTAATTAATACTTCATTTTCATAAATTTTTGCGCACAATATGACCTATTTATGTGTCGACGTGCCGTAAAACACCATTCATTCATTCTTGGGCCTCTTGTTATTTGATTGCTGAGCACTCAGAAATAAACGAGTATATACATGTATTAACACAATTATAAAGATTGAAGATTTATGGACTTTAGGTCTCTTTAGAAACACAATTTAAAAGTTGTAACAATCTGTCAACATGCCACTGACAGTCACTCATAGAGAGAGGGAGAGAATACTGTGGAATCTGGGATCACCTTGCTCTTACTATCAAATACATTCCTATGGTTGCTTTACATTCCTGAGGATAGTACACAGAACCATATGGTAAACTAAACTTATCATCCCCTTCTGATGCACAAAGCATTTGGAGTTGAGTGACTTGCCCAAGATCAGAAAGGCAATGCTCCCTGGTGATGTCTTGAACCAGCGACCTTTCTGTTACAAGCCAAACAGGCTTATAATAAAACCTCCGCGCTCTCTTAGAAAGAGAAAAGACGGCCAAGATTAACAAAATATAAATTTAACGGACTGACTTAACTGACAGACTGACAACTTTAAAGTACAAAATGTTACCTGTAGCCCCTTGGTCTGTTATTGTGGTCAAGAATTCCAGTTGAGCACACACTGCGAACACCATCGGTACTGGAGACATGGTTGATCTACACCATTTGTCGAAGAATCTATTGAGCCGTCCACTAATCCGCGACTTCCGCTCTACATCGACAAACAGCGCCAGAAAAATGCCGTTGTCAGGGTACCCCTCTAAAGCGGAATCCAAGCACTGGCGTAGAATGAGAAGAGGCACCGACGACGTCGACATGTGATAAAGAATCAGTCTTAACTGATCCACATACAGTTGCTGATCAAGTTCGCGAAAGTAAGTAGCATTTTCCGTATTTCTTATCACAGACGCAGCTTGTGTGTACACCTTAAGACCAGCCTGTAGATCCGTTCTGCAGTAGGCAAACAGACTGTAGCACCAGCAAATACAACATAACTTTGTAGGCAAATAATTATCATTATGCGTGCTGCTCGACCGACCAAGTTCTTCACAAGCCGATTCAATCAATTTTGCAAATTTGGATGAAGTTTTTAGAACTGCAGAACCCGATAACTCCTCAATCTTCTTTGGTTTAAATACTCTACCTTCCACTAGACAACTCAGAACTGATAAAACCTTCTTTTTCGTTTCCACGGAAACTGGCGTCATCCTTTCAAACAAACTATCGGAGCTTTTCTGGTTCATTTTCAGAAGTATTTCAACATAAAGGCTGTACAGTGACATTAATCCCACCACCTGATCACTAAGGGTTGCAACAACTACTTTTCCACTATTCATGCTCAGAGCTGTCTCAGCAATTGCCTCAGCTTCCCCTGGTTTGCCTATCACTCTTTCTAGATTTATGTACTCTGCCCACACCAACAGATCATTGCGGTTGTGTTCTTCCTTCAGTACATTCTTCACAATTTTTCTCATTTCTTTTTTGTCGTTCTTTGTTAATTCTGAATCACTCTTGTTAAATTTCTTCAATTGAGCTTTGATTAACATCAGCGTCAAATCTGACTTTACTTTTCCTTTGAAATGTGGTATAAGCTGCATGAGGGTATTAATTGCAAATTCTTGCAGATTTTCACTACCTTCACTGCACAATATTTTCTCCCGACACAACATGGAATTTGACACCACCTTTGTTTCCTCAAGAAAAAGTTCCGAGTTGAAAGTTTTACTCGAAAATTCATTTATGCTTGGACCCATTCCTAGTAGCGACATAAAAGTCGTCACAAGTTTAAAATGAAGATTACTTGGAATGGTAAACAAAACTCTAGAAATGTCATCAAACAAAACGAGACGTTCAACGTCCTCACAATCTTCTTCCGTCTCCTCCTTGGCAATGTTGGGCTTCCATGGCAACCAGTGATGACAATCTCGCAACGTTTCAATTTCGAGCCATGTGTTACATTTGGATTTCTTCTGCTCAATGACAGACTCTTCTATATCTTCCAGGTTATCTGCGATTAAATATGTATTTTTTTTGCAATCACAGCACGAACCATTTTCATTAAACATGAACTGGTACCGGTAAATGCATAATAATTCTAATCTGGTTTCAAAATATTAATTATGTTTAGATTTCTGGATAGCATACAATAAGTGTGTATAATAATGAATCTTAAGTATAAATCTAAAGCTGGGCGTAATATGTTAATATTGGGAACTAAAAAAAAATAAATAAAAATAAATAAATAAATAAAAATAAATAATAATAATACCGGTACATGTAATAAATAAAAAAAATTGTGTTATTTGTTGAAAACAAACATATTTTAAGTTTTCCAGAAAAAAAAGTGTCCCAGAGTATCGTAGTTATAGTCTATCACTTAAAATATGTTTGACTTAAAATATGTTTGTTTTCAACAAATAACACAAAAAAAAAAATGTTTTCAACACCGATACAGCCACCTGTGAATAATGTCTGAAGACAGAATATGTGACTTCATCAAAGTACAGTTATGTTAGTAGACGCCAGCAACATGAAACTAGTTAAAATTCAATCACTTGATGTATGGATACAGTTCTGTATATAAGATTATGCTTAAAACAACCGAATTGGGTTTTTTAACGGTTCATCAACACATTATGTTAGGTTTACTTAGAACCGTCCCAGAGAGAGGGGAATGATAAATAGTAATCGGGGGAACCTGTGACTACTCTTACTATCAAATAAAGATGCCTTGATGTGCTTTGAGGATACACATTGATACATGGGGCAAACGGGTTTATGTTCCCATCTGACAAAGTGTCTATGAAAAGTGTCTTGTCACTGGACAAAATGAATAAACTCAGTGGCACCAGTCAAATTCAACTAACTTATGCTTTATTCGCTCTATTTAAAGTCATGATTAATTCATAAGTGTAGATCTAACTGTAAGGGCATAACTTATTCTAACTGAATATGCACTACACGAAATAAGCACAACTTATTTTCAGTTTAATAGAAATACTGACCTTCAGTCTGACTTGACTGATCATGTTCCTTCCCAGAATCCTTCTTTTCATTCCATGTTCTCCAGCCATCTGCTCCATGTTCTCCCAGTCTTGCACAACCACTATCCCAGAAATCCTCAAATGCGGCCATCTTGGTATCCCTGGTAACACCCTCGAGAGATGTGGGACAGAACAGATTATACTCCAGCACTGCCTGTAGGGATGCCACTGCCTTTTCCTTGTGTCCGGCATGCTTCAGGAAGTAGCAGTACTGCAGGAAAAGTTCTGAAATTATTGCAGAAAGGATCATTTCTAGACCTAAATAATATGCTATAGAATGAATCATTTACAAGCATGTGCACTAAAGTATAATTGAAATGTTGTTGTTAAACAGCTCAGCACATATTACTGGCTATTTCGAGCTGCCCCAGGGAGAGAAAGGACGGATACATAGGAATCCCGGAACCCTGCCTTACTTTTACTTTCCAATAGAATCCTATGGTTCTTTAACATGTTTGGAGGATAGACTCTGATACATACACCTGGCCCCATACTCTCGAAACTATTGAGTTGAAATCTCAAGCTCAGCTATAAAATTTAAAAATCGTAATTAATGGTCTTGCAGTTACTTGAAAGTTGACAGCTGTGCTGAAAGTTATGCAACTGAAAACACTCATTGAAAAAAGTTATAGCAGAACGAAATATTGAGTTTTGAGCTTGAGCATGGGATTTTGGCTGAGCAAGTTTAGAGAATATTGGGCAAGACCACCCGATTTACGTTCCCAGTCAACGGATGCGGCTAGGGGAAGTGTCTTGCCTAAGGACAAACTAAAGTAAGCCAGTGGTGAAAAATGAGGCTAAAATTCATGACCTCCAGATTCTGAACATGCTACCCACTGGGGCCTGCAGCTCCTGTACAGATTCTCAACATGCTACCCACTGGGGCCTGCAGCTCCTGTACAGGTAAAGGTCAATGCTAGTATGCTTGCTTTAAAAGTTTCAGGTTGGTTTACAATAACTCATAATTAACTGTACAATTTCAAAATCAATCTTCATTTTCATCATTTTGTTAACTGTGAAGTTGTATTTTCCCCCCTTTTGCAATTTCAGTCGTTAAGTTTTATTCCATAAGTATGAATGATAAACTGTTTGAAATCTCTATTTTTAATCTTTGTCTCGACAAACAATGATACAACCTGATTAAATTTACATTTGATTGTTTGGATCATGATGTGCAGGCATTTTGTTTTATTATATTTGTTGTTTGTCTCATCTCGCTCCGAGGTTGCTTCCCCAATATAACCTACCGGAATATGATGTCTTAACCGGTCGTAAAACCAAATTTAGTATTAACCGGACGTAAAACCAAATTTAATTTTATTTCCTTTTGTTGATTCTCAATACCATCACTGCAGAAATTATACTGCCAAGATTAAAGGGACTGGAGGCATTCTGGAAGAGTGATTTGTGTCTATCCAACAACAAATATGAAGACCCCTCATATTGTGCTTCCATGGCTTCAGTTTCATATGAAATGTGCATATTATGCATTAAATTAAGCTCCATGCTATCTTCAGTTAGAAAAGGTTTGATCTGTAAAACTCGACAACTGGTTACTGTCGCTAAATCATAAATGATGGTTTTATTTGAATTTGGATTGCCACCCAAAATGCTTCCAGATCGCCCACAGTCCCTTTACAAGGGACAATGTCTAACTTTTGGCTTATAAAACATAAAAAAATTACGTTGACAAACATTAAACACTTACTGTTATTGAATATTAACTAAATAAAAACAAGATTGCTCGACGGAATTCAATAGCGGTACAACAAAAATCTTCGCGATCTTGAACTCGCAGCCCAAACTAAAATTACAGTCGCGGGTAATAATTGTGAGAGCGCTACCAACTGAGCTAAGCGGGCCATTTATATTATGCAATACATACTATTTAGAAAACCTAAAGCGCTAATGGCTGTCACGTGATCACCAGAAACTAAATAGTGTGAGACCCACATTGTTTACAAACAATATATAAAACGTTTTTTTCAAACTCACGAATATATTACTACAGACTTATTTGGGTCTATGCTCATGTTTTCATGTATATATTTCACTGAATAAAAATCAGACAGTTAGTTGGTTAAGCTCAGTATCTGCTTACTTGGACAGTGTCCCTTTAAAAGTCGCACTAACCTGTCACATCCGTACTCAAATTTTGTGGAACTGAATGTGTCTGCACTCTTCCCTCCATAATGCCAAACAGGGTCTTGAAACACTTGTGATACTGCTTAGTCATCTTGGAAACTGTGAACAATGTCAACCGTGACTGGTTGAAGGTGAGATAATACCTCCATAGTTTTGTGTTGGCCGGATGAATGAACAGTAACTGCTCCAACTCCTTGCTTGTCTTTGCGGCGTCCCAAATGTCACTGCTAAGTTCCAGCTTAGTAAGCAACAAGTCAATATTTGCAGGATTCGATTCCAATGCTTTGTCAATGATACTTAACTTCTTGTCCAAGACGGCTCTGCTATTATGTCTTACAAAATCTTGCTTCGAAGCACTTTCTTTACCAAAGTTTTCCTCCTCTATGCTCTGAGAATCCTGGAATTTAACAAAGTCGAGCCACAGCTGAATATCATTTGGTGTCTCTCGTAGTTTTCTGTTGTATTCAGCCACCTTATGTCTGGTCGGGTTATAGTCATTGTAAGGTGTTTCTTCAGACTCGTTTTTATCAGGAATACCGAGAGCCTTACCCTGAACATACATACTAGTCCCCGCATCTAATATCCTCTCCCTGACATCACTTCCTTCCTTACATGTCTGCCCATCAGCAGACGACACCTCGATATAGGATTCTTCATTACTAAAACTAAACTCATTCAAATTCTCCTGACCGTTGCCTTTTGTTACAATCACCTCCACAGCAGCCTTCCTCATCCAGATTCTGTTCTCTTTTCCGAAATATCTATCACTGCCCGATTTGCCTTTCTTACGTTTGTCTTTACTCCCCAGCAGAATCTGCTGTCGCCCTCGGGCTCCGAGGCAGTTGTAGCAGAACTGTTTATATTTGGCTATGTGTAGTTTGTACAGAGACCCATATGTCCAGCTGTTTTTATCTGCTGTATGGTCAAGTCTAAATGCACGTTCAGGCGGCAAATCCGTTTCTTCTATAAATATCTTATTACTGGGGTATAATTCTGGTCTGAAAAAAATAGACAAAACAATGATATTTATAAACTACTGCATCAGATACACTTATGGTAACATGGGTTGTTCTTCAATTTTAAATTCTGAATTAAACATTTTGCCATTACTAAGAAGTTGATATTGACATTTACGCGGATTCTTCTTATTAATTTTAAATACTCTATGTAACTTTTAATGATACTGTTTATATTTTAAACCTCACAAAGTTATAGAGACATGTATATATGATATAGAGAAACAATAATCCTGATAGACTGACATTAGAACTAAAATCAACAGAGCAAGCAAAATTTGTATGTTGTTATTTTTTTCCAACACCATACTTTCTGTTTGGTTTTTCTTTATATAAAATGTATATATATATGTCACGGTTCATGGATATCTAACAGGCAGATTGATGTTGCATGAATGGTAGTCCGAAGGTCCTGGGTTCGAGCCCCGGTCTGGCGGCACATTTTTCTAGCCCTGTGACATATACAAAATGTTAAGTGACCATATGTGATTAGGGGATTAGGTAATTAAATATTAGGTCTCAAAAAGAGTTTACACTATAACTAGAAAGCCACAGCTCTATACTGAATAAGTCCTTTCATTTGACCAACATCCATGTCAATCCATTGTAATATTTGTTGTTTATGTGTACTCAGTATTGAATTACTTAATCCAAAGTAGGTCACTTGAGCCGAAATGTTTCGCATGATGTAGGATTCATACAAGAAACGTTCTGGTGGAGTTTGGTGAAAATCCTCAAGAAAGGAGCAAGATATATGCATGTTGTAGCGGAAACGTGACGTGACCTATATTTCATCCAAAGTAGGTCACAGCGACCCGAAACTTTGCACATGATTTTGGATGTACATGTATATAAGAAACAGTCTAGTGGAGTTTGGTGAAAATCATGTAATTGATAAAGGAGCAAGATATGTATGTTGCAATGGAGACCAGACGTGACCTGTTAGGCCACAGCGACCCAAAATTTTGCAATAATATTATATGCATGTAACTGATATAATGAACATTTTGGGCAGTTTGGGTGAAAATTTTTCCAGAAAGAAGCAAGATAAGCATGTTGTAACAGAGACCGGATGTGACGTATATTTCGTCCAATGTAGGTCACAGAAACCCGAAATTGTGCATCATTTTTACTCGCAGGATTTTCACCAAACTCCACCAGAATATTCCTTATAAAATATAGATGTATGCATCTAACGAAAGTCGGATGAACAGACACATACACCCAGAAGATCATCGACAAAAGCTGCATTTGAAATATCACAATTCATGCTTGAATTTAAATATTCAGAATTCAAAATATCAAAATTCCAGTTTACATCTATTTAAAGGTACTACATGCAACCTCTAGAGAGATTGGTGTCAATGCAATACAATGAAAACCATTACAATGTGCTTCTGTGTCATATGCATTAAACTGAGCCACAACATGATGTTACCTTTGTTAAATTATTGTTTATGAAAATCATTGGTCTGGAAAAACTTGATGACTTGGCTGGATTTTGTTGTTTAATCATAACTATTTATTCTTTAACCCTTAGCCTGTTATGAATGTATAATGGACTGTCTTTTCTTTAAATTTAGACCCATCCATTTATGTAACAAAGGGGTGTTTTGGAGAAATGACCGATGAGCAGACGGACATTGTAAACCCTGATCTGGGTTTACACTGGACGCAAAGGCTATTGTAGTCGCCTTAAGCAGGCTAATGGTTAATATGAGGTTTATATTGCTAAGGCCAGAGTTTTTGTGTTTTTTTGTTCTCAGATTTTTTTCGGAAAAAGTTCCACTGGAGGAGTGGGGAAAAAATCTGAACCTTTATATTTTTAAACATTTGTTTGTTGTTTTAAATATATTATTTAATTTATTTTTTTCATTTTTGCAAAACTTAGGGTCGGAGGGTTTGAGAACCACAAAATTAAAAGACTCTGTCCTAACAGTTGAATTCAATAAAAGTGTGCATTGATCATACAACAAGAATTTATTTTAGTCATAGAGCATCATAATTATAAAATAATATTAATGATTTATACAACACTAGAAGGGTCTTGCTATGTGCTTATTTCAGCCAGTTATGAGCTTGGTTAGGTTGCAGGTTAGTTTAATGAAAAGGGTTATAACTGTGCCAAAATAAAAGACAGAGTTATTGGACATATGTAACAACATTATCTGAGTTAAGATGAAGATGTGTGATGAGTGTTATGAACACAGCTCAAATACTTTGCTAGTTATGGTCACGGTTAGTTTGCAGGATAAAGTGTTACAGACGCCAGACAAAGTGATCTCTAACTGTCTGCCATGCTATGCAGGCAAAACAACAAATTACCTCAGTCATCAAGTTTTCCAGACCAAACTTTTTACTATTTTATTAACAATAAATCACAAGTGCAGTGCATATACACCTTGTATATATTATGCAATGGACTACCCATAATGCCCCGAGATCACCTCCAGTCCCTTTTGGAAAATAATTGTTTGCATGCATGCATGCATTTATATCCTATAAAGACACAACTTACAAATCATGTTTCGGGTCAGCTACATGTTCATACTTTTCCTTTTTGTGTTTCTTTTGTTTGTGTTTATGTTTCTTCTTTCTCTTTTGGTGTTCCCTATCATCAAACTCATCACTCGACGTATGACGCCTTTTTTCTTTCTTCTTTTTCTTAGAATTATCTCCTTCAAGATCTGATTCATCTGTCCACGAATTATCTCCCCTGAAGTTTTCCTGTAGTCTCTCTCCTCTGGCTTTGTCTTTCTTTTTCTTTTTTTTGCTGTGGTGACTTCTTTCATAAGATTGTTCACTAGAGTATTTGTCGCTGTGTTTTGTTTTCTTTAGTTTGTCTTTTTTCTCTTTCTTCCCTTCATTCTCGGAGTTGGTTGATTCAGAGTCAGATGAAAGTTGCACCAGGACTTTATTTCTACTTTCTGGATTACCAGTTACCCTCAAATTATCTTGACTGCCACTTCTTGTTTCCTCTTTTATTACAACTACATCATCATTGTCACTGTCAGAAGATAATAAATAAAATTCATTGTTGGAGAATATATAGCAGGATTCAGTGAGAGTGTGCTACATGTTGTTTCTGTATATATACATGTGTACACACTTAGAATTTGAGGCTTATTTTTAGCTCACCTGACCCAAAGTATGGGTCCAATCTGGCCAGGGGTCACATGTTTTGCATATACTTTCTGGTGTACAGAGAACAAAATTAATTAAAAACATCTTCTCTGGAATCACAAGGTATAGAGCTCTATATATACATGTAGCATAGCTTATGGATTTTTGCCAAGCCTGTTCAGATGGTGACCCCGGGACAAGCTTATTCAAATGGCGAAATTGAAGTCAAATTTTGCCCAGCCACAGGAGTCACATGTTTTCATAGACTGCTGTGCCACGCATGAACATTGAAAAAGGTGTACAACAATTTAGTTCCACTGACTGACCTTAATTTTTTAAATAGCTTACTGAATGCAGGTATGGGAATCACTTTTGTGACTGAATCACTTTTGTGACTCACTTACTACGAACCACTCCCAGGATGTAATTCCATTTTTAACTAGCAGTTTTGATTTTGAGAACTTAAAGGTGCACAACCAAATAACCTCACATTTTCAGAATAGCTTTCTAAATGCATTATGGGGTCCACTTTTGTGATTCACTTATTTTGAGCCATTCCAAGGAAATCCCCCACAAAAGCTGATATTTTCATGCAGCATTATATTACGACGCTACTAAAGTTGTACAAATGGTGACGCTGGTGTAAATAGGGTCGGGTGAGGATATATAGCAATATCTAACATGGTTTATTAAAATACTCAATGTTGTTTGGTTATTGGGGTGTTCTGAAAAAAGCTATATAAACCTCTGACATCATGTACGTCAACCATTAAGACGTCATTTTAACCGACAAATAACACTTTAAACGTTGAGTCATCATTTTAAACTTCAGGTGCAAAACAACAACGCAATGAAATGCGTTATTTTAAGCGACACTACGTTCCAACAACACATTTATATAAGATGAAGCTGTATATTTTTCTCATTTGATGTTGTAAGTTGTGAGAATTTGTTTGTATTTTGTGCAATCTATCGACAAAATGTGTTTCATGATGCATTTAAAACTCCATGTTAGATAAGAAATTTATAAAATATTTCCATGTTGCGCAAGATCAAAACCTGGTGTTTGGGACTTGAAATCGCGGCCTGCGGCCCTTGGTTTCGATGAACTTCAAGTCCCGCCCGCCAGATATCCATCTGGGACAATATAAACCCCTGGAAATATTTTATTTCTTAACTACAAGACATTCTTCTAAAAAATAAAGTAACTACTTTATACAAGTAGAGCATCCACATGCCCTGTTGGGGCTCTTGTTATTACCTGCATTTTTCAAACAGTTTTCAATTTGATTGTTCCTAAACTTTATATAGACATAACAACTGATGACCATATGTCCCTCTACATCACACATCGTTGATTGCCTAATTTATTACAGAATAATGGCTGTTCATCTGACTAAGAATTTTCCACACTAATATAACTAAATAATGAACTTGATTTGACTTTCAATTCAAAAGTGTTCATGGGCTGTTATATTACTCGACATACGGTTCTCACACATGATGTTAGGATGTGTCTCTGCATCAAAGAATTTTGATTCTGCAATTTTTACACAATTAGGGACCTTTGTTGTACTGACATAACATTAGTTCTAGTTAATTCAACAAAACTTTACTGCTATGTGCAAGCTTCTACTATCTAACATAACTTATATTTACACTTAGAACAATCTTGCAGAAAAATAGTCTTGCACATAGCCCTTCAAAAACTTGATCCACACGTATGTCAGGTGAGCACTTTTAGGACCCTGAGGCCATCAATAAAAATATGTTTGTTTGCCGTGCTTCGACCGTCTCAACCGATTCGGCCGCGACTCAAAAATGTTTAATGACCTCGGGCCGAATTTTTTTTATAAATAAAAACAACAAAAAAACAAAACAAATTATTTTATTGTTTTTTATTCAAATGATAATTTTATTAGTCAGAGTTGTTAAGCATCTAATCTGGATTGCAAAGGTTATCAAAAAGTTGCCTTAGTACAAAAATGGCATAACATATGCGAACAATATATATAAAAAAAAAATATCTAAAAATAAAACTTTTTCCTACCTTAAATACACATGAATAAAATAATTATGTGCAAGTCCTTGTGTTTAGTTTTAATACCCTATGCCCTAACATCGTACTAGGGCCTTTATAGTGTTGTAGATTGGATAAGCTTTTGATGTAAAAAAACACAAAAAAAAAAACCTACCTACCTACCCACCCTCAAATTCTGGGTAGGAGCACAGCAAACAATTTTTTATTGATGGCCTTAAACATGTTTGGTAAGTTTGTTCTTTTTCTGATTTTCTGGTGTTGATTTTGTTTGTGAATCAGACTAAGTCTTCTATACATTTGGTAGGATTTTAAACATTTGTAAAGTAAAACTAACCTTGTGTTTGATTGCAATCTTTTCACTTCATCTTGTAATTCAAGAAACTTCTTGGCTGTATCTGATGTGAAGCTTTTGTTCTCTAACCAATCTAAACCTGTAATAAGATCAAATTTAGACAAAGTGTCATAGCTGTACATAGATAAGCAGAGTTTTTGAGTATTCTACTAATACTTTTTTTTTTAAAAAAACAACTCAGTTTTTTAAAATATTGTAATTTTTACTCATCAAGTTAATACAAATACTTCTCTTTTTTTTTACAAAATCATGAGTATTATATTTGTATGTATGGGAATCAGTTCATTCCAAGTTTACATGATGAAATTTGTTCTAAGCGTGGGTCTTATATTTAAGAACAAAGGTCATTTTTCACTAAAGCATTTATTTATACGAGGGGCATTCAATATATTCTGTCACTAATGCGCTTCCGTAGAAACCACCGTACATTACCGCACTGATATCTTGTGCATTTGAAGGCGATTTCACTAACTAATTACATGCAAAATAGCGGTTTAATCCGATAACAACTGATGGAGATATCCATTGTTGAATTAAGCGCACTCAGTCATGTATAGTGGCTATATTTCAATGCTATCATTAAAAGTGAAGAAAAAATTGAAATTAGAGCTTACATTAAAGCCAGGGTTGCTTTAAAAGTACCTGCAAAAGAGATTTATGCTGAACTGTGCCGTGTACATGGCATTTCTGCCGTGGCATTGAGAATGGTTTTTCGTTGGGATAAGACATTTAAAGGGGGTAAATTTAGCATTAAAGACCGGAACCATCCTCAGGCAGGCCTGTTGTTGCAGCAACAAAGGAGAACATTGATGCTGTGAAGGCCATGGTCGACAAAGATGGGCGGTATACAGTTTCTAAGATAGCTAATAGTCTTGGCATCTCAGAAGGCACAACTCATCACATTTTGACCAACTGTTTGAAATTAAAGAAGCTTTGTGCTAGATGGGTCCCTCATTTGCTGTCAACTGAACAAAAGGCCTAACACTTAAAATGTGCTAAAAATCTTAAAAAATATGAAAATTGTCATCCTAGAATTTTTTTTGAGTTGCTCACTGGAGATGAAACGTGGGTGTACTATATTGAGCCCCAGCGGCAGATAAACAATAAACAATGGTTGGGTAAACATCAGGCAAGACCGGTTATTGCAAAACGAACAAAAAGCGCTAAAAAGCTTTTGTATGCAATTTTCTTTAATTCCAGTGGCCCTGTGGTACAGATTCCATGCAAACAGGGAAAAACCATCACAGCCAAATTTTACAAGGACATTAAAGTTCTCAAAGCAGTCAAAAATAATTGCAAGAAAAAACGCCCAAGTAAAGTTTTGAACGGCATCCAGCTGATTTATGACAATGCCTCAGCTCACAAAGCTAAAACCTTGCCGTCTTTCTTGGAGCAAGAAAAAGTGGTACAGCTTAAACACCCACCTTATTCTCCCGACCTTAGTCCCTGTGACTTTTTCCTATTCCCTTTGCTGACGAAAAACCACTCTGGTAGACGCTATGCTTCCAGAAGTGCCCTTGGTGCCGGAATATTTCAGTGTCTCAACAGTATACCAAGGGGAGACTACTTTGCTGCGTTTACGTCATGGATAGCGCAACTCCGAAAGTGTGTATCTGTTCAGGGGGAATACTTTGAAGGATTGTAATAAGAAGTTTTTTTATATTTCCAGTATCTGTTAGTTCCGAATACCAGTGACAGAATATATTGAACCCCCCTCGTATAAATCATATTCATGATAATCATTATGGTTGTTTCTTTTAAAATGTATTAAATTGATTCACATTCATTTTGGAAGCATTAACTATTTAAATCAAAAAAATTACTCTGAACATTTCCTTGTTACTCATTCATTTTGAATCTGACATTTTGAATCTGATAAGTAAACATGGTAAATACTCAATGCAATCAACACTATTTACAGCTACAAACGTACAAAGGGACACAATGGCGATTGGGCCTTAAAAAAAAAAATTGTGTGGTTCGGGTCACCCGACCCTACCTACGAAAAATTCAGTGTATCTTTTTTGCGTTCATAAAAAACAATCCTTAAAAAAAAAAATCCGACCTACCCTACCTACCAATTTTGAACACACACTATTTTATTTTTTAGGCTTTGTGGTATTTTCAATTCATTATTAATTCGAATATTTCAAAGCAAACTGATTTTATTATGTACCTATCAGTGATTTATAAGGATTATTTAGTGACATATTTTTAGTATCGTCACTAGTGTGACGATATCACTTTGCCAGAACTACCTTTTTACCATTTTTGTATTTAATGGTACTGTAGATTGCTATTGCTTTTAACAGGGAGTACGTTATAACGTACTACCTGCTTTTAACCAGCACATTTTAATGGCTCATTTCAAAATCTGCCAAATGTATTCATACGCGAGGGCACCTTGTGTAGGGGTCGCAAGGTTGAGGGGAGAGTATTTTCAGTTAAATATCCTTAAAAAAACACTGTTAGGGATATAATAAATAGAATAATCTACAGTATCAGTGTGATACACAAAATATGTTACTCGAACACGTAATTCGGTTAAAAAACTACTTCGAAGTACTTAAAAAGTACTAAAGTACTTCGAACTCGGTTTTTAACCGAATTACAACGTGTTCTCGTGACATATTTTTTATATCACACCGATACTGTCGATTATTCTCTATATATTGCACCAATAATATATTAAATCATATGATAGCATATCAACACAATTATATTTCTTTCTTTTTCTAATTCTAATTATACAAGCAGATTTAAAGTGAAAATGATATTTGATTAATAAATGGAGGGCTAATTTTAAAGCTTGAAAAATACTTCAAGATTGCAATGTGCCTCTTTAATTGATCTCTTTAACTGCGAATGGTGACTAGGACAAGTATTTGGGTATCCAGCATTTCTAATATAATATCATAATTTTCCATTGCAGAGATGTTGAGATTTTATCTTATTTTCAGTAGGTGATAAAATGTGTGTTATTCGGTTTTTATCCTTAGGTTCTATAGTAAAATAAAAATCCGAGTTTGGCATAGTAAAAAGACTATAATTTCCAAGATTTTCATTTTGAAAGATACATAATTATATACTGAATCAATTTGCATGAATGTGCCTGATATGTGCAGCGTTTAAAAAGAATCACTTAATTTTAACAGTAAACTTGGTTGAACATCAAGGATAAAGACCGAGTTTATCAACTATCAGAATGTATTGGTATGTCTTATTTCTGGTCACTGATTGCTCAGGTTTTTTTATGATGCACTATTATAAATTGCAGGATAAATCATATAGTAGGTACATGTAGTACAAATACCCCAATTCAAAATCACTGTTACCAAACTTTATTTGAAAATAGCATTTCAACGAGGTGGATATTTACAGATACTTTACACATTTCCACTTCTGGTAATAGGCTATACTCAGCCTCCTGGAACAGCTCTTCATTGTCATTATCAATGATTAATTGGTCATATGGATGGTGAACAAGGTCAGTTAGAAATCAATTATAATTAATTATTGTTCTCTCAAATTGATTTTGACTGTCTGGGATAAATGTACATCCCAGCTGATGTTGTTAAGAAAGATCTTTATTCATTCACGTTGGCTGGCAGATGTGCATGACTGTTTTAAATGACTGTTTTAACGGGAAGTCTCCATCGTGCCGATTATTTTCCTTATCGGCACGACGGTCGTGCGAATAATATTCCTTATCCGCATGACCGTCGTGCCTATTATTTTCCTTATCGACACGACGGTCGTGCATATAATATTCCTTATCTCAGCGTTTTTTTTTCACCATTTTGGGAATGGGTCCGTGGCCGGTCAAATTGGGAAAAAACACGCGATTTTTCTCAATATTGGGAAAAACTGCGCGTTTTTTCTCGGAATTGGGAAAAATGTTGTTTTTGTATTTTGTGAAATATTACATATTTATTAATGATTTACATAATAAAATATTTTCACAACTGTAATGTTTCAAGTTTTTATTGTACTTCACTGTGTTGTTACAGAATAATTTCCCTGTTTTTGTTGTCCCTGAAAATGTTAACAATGCTGTTAAGTTCATTGTCATTTAGGGTTGCACCAGATTCTCTGCATATTCTTATGACCGAGGAAAGAGTTTCCTGGCCCAGACAATTTCTGTTATTCGTCCTTTATTTAGTATTAACCCATCGCTCACTGAGGCGCTTGTTACATAGTAGAATATACTAGCAGTAAAGCGTTTCGATAACATACAAGCGGTAAAGCGTTTCTGCAACACATAAACAACATGGCGTCGTCCTCGGGTGACGAGGCTGTGTTTAGCGTTTCAATTTACACAGAAAAGCAGAAGAAACGTACAACCCTGGTAAAAAGCTTTATTAAGAAGATTAATCTAAAACAGAACTGGGAAGATCTATTACATCTGTGTATTGAGAATATCCCAGGAGAAAAATTGACGGAAAAACAACTTCGATTTGGGAATTTTTTAGTTGGAAATTGGGAAAAATTGTCATTTTTTTTTCAATTGGGAATGGGGCCGTTTATCGGACCCATTTATATAAGGTAAAAAAACGCTGTATCTGCATGACCGTCGTGCCTATTATTTTCCTTATCGGCACGACGGTCATGCGAATAATATTCTTTATCCGCACGACCGTCGCACCAGTGTATCGATATGTGTTGCATTTCATGTAATATTTTGTTTACGTGGGATTTAGACCAATAAAATAATTTATTGCATTTGCAGACTCCCAGACAATGGTGAAGAAAGAATGCTCGAATGCAGCAGTTGTGCTGGATGGTTTCATCAAACGTGCATGTCTATTAAGAAGGAGATTTTCTCCAACAAAGTTTCTACTTACAAGTGGAAGTGTAGGAATTGTAAATAATACACCGAGGAAATGGCCGTGGCAGATGCAGAAACAAAACAAATGTACGTTTGTTCTAATGCAGTGTGACATATATAGGATCTTCGATATGTGGTTGTTTTATAATGTTTCTATTAAGCGTTTTGAATCTTAATATAATGCGAAATTTGGTTAGCATTGCAATTATTAAAGAAAGGCAAATAAAAACGAGCTGAAAGTTCATAAATTCCCAACAGTATATTAATTTGTCCAAAGACTTCAGAATGAGCACAAATGCAAGATTCTATTTATCACAAAACACTCATGCTAAAATCTAAATAAAAAATGAGGATGGTGATTATCTCATGAGAAATTCAGTGTTGGTCTAGCAAAGTTCTATATATTTTATCCAATACGAAAGGTATGTACGGTACTTGTTTCCATTACTGGATACATCAGTGACGTAGTTACGCTTTGTCATAAAGAGAAGTTCTTGTATTAATTACTGATAACCTGCTAGAATTTGCATAATAACGAAATATCTAGAGATCCAGTCAAATATTCATGTTGAGATACTTCTTGCAAATCTATTAAGAATAAGATTTACTCAAATAAAGATTTTAGCTAAAAGTAGAAGTGTAGGAATTGTAAATAATACCCCGAGCAAATGACAGTTTCAGATGCAGTATTCTAACACGACCTCCCAGTTTTTCATATACACAAAGAAGAGAGACAGCTGTGTTATTCTACGATAAAATACAGCTGTTCCATTAATTCCCCGCGTATATTTCATCCGTTGAAGCGCCGCGTTACATGACGTCACTTGTTAAATATACGTCACGAAGACAAACTCAACAGTAATTTTAATGAAATATTAATTACAACAAACGTGCCATGCTCCCAAACCGTGCACTCCCCCGGTATAAACCCATCATATGCATCAGTTCATATAACATTAATAAGCATCTTGAACAAGTTGAGAACGTTTGACGTCATACAGCGCAAGCTATATGACGTAAGCAATGACAATTGTTTTTCACGTGACTAGTAGTGTATTGAAACGCAGAGCTTTGCATACGGGGGCGCCCAATGGAACAGCCTGCAAACATAGCAGCCTGATTACCTTGACCTCCGAGATAACATATAGTGCCCCAACAAAAGCGTAAACAATGGGGTTATTATTTCTTAAATAAACACATTTACGTTTGTTCTAATGAATTACGTGTGTCATATAGAGGACCTTATATAAGTGGTTGTTTTAATTGTTTCTTTTCAACGTGTTGAATGTTCATACTAACTGTAGGTATCTAGTCAAATGTTTATGTTTAGAAACTTTCTGGCAAATCTGTGTGTTTTTTTTATTATTCCTGCATTCCTCCCTCACACACACACGAAATGAGTAGGGCATTTTCTATTCATGTCCGTCCGTCAAAATTTTCGGATAAGAAACATTTTTTTCGGTATCTGCTAACATGTCATCTAAACACTTCAAAATGTTATATAAGCTTAGCAGTAAGCCATGACTGTGTAATTATAATTAATGGCATTTTAATCACAGAATACTCTTAAAGTTTGGGAGTAATGCGTGTCATTTGTTGGTTACATAATACAGGCATTTTTCATTTCGTTGTTTCGGTTCAGTTTGTTTTTTTATATGAAATTGGACATGCTATTGTTAGTGAGACGCATGTTAAGTAATAGATAGTCAGGTCTCAGGAAGTTGGCTTATTTAAACACCTCGATGGGCTACGGCTACGCCCATCTCGGTGTTTAAATAACTAATGAGCTGAGAGCTCTATCTTTTTTGTAGCATGGTGTACTTAGTAACACTGTGACGTCAGAGTGACCGTACTCTGACTTCCTCTATCTATGGCATATGGAATTCATATGTATACATAATAAAAATATTATAAGATCTAAAGGGTGTGCGTATGTGTGCGTGTGTGTGTGCGTGTGTGTGTGCGTGTGTGCGCGTGCGTGCGTTGATAGGATATGAATTATTTTATGACCTCAACACATGGAAAATGATTATGTTTTAAAATGTACCTGTTGTTGGCGGGATGTCGGTTTTAATAGAATGTCATTTCAGAGTTAAGGTCTAGATAGCAAATAATTACGTTGCGACAGCTATTATTATTAATTTTTTATAGGCTTTGTCTTCATATAAGGGCTACGCATGTTCTATACATATCCTTCTCTTTTTCTCTTGTATCCCACTAGTAGTTTAGAAGTATTTTGAAATTTAATCTCAGTTAATTTATATACTGATTGGTCAATTACCTTGTTTACTGTTCACACGTAGCTTGTGTGTTTATTTGTTTTGCCATATTTTCACCTAAATATCTATTTTCCGATAATATATGTGTAAAATGAAACTATTTAAACAGAAGACAGAATCAAGTAGGATGATAGGGGATTGATTAGGGTGATGAACGGCAATTTGGCAAACCTGACTGTCTTTATATATTGTCCCAGTTCATATAGATGTCAGCAAGTTCCATCAACGCATGCACGCGCACACACACACACCCACACACACAGATACGCACACCCTTTCGATCTTATAATGTTTTTATTATGTATACATATGAATTCCATATGCCATAATGGCAAGTATGTTCTATACATACTGTATAAGTTATTTACCATTTGATATATATCCTTATATGGACCTTTCGGAACATACTGTACAGGGTTCTTATTTGTCATTCAAAACACAATTTACCCATAATTTTACACAATACAACTGTACACTAAGTATTATCATAATTATATTTGTTTTGTATACATTACGAATTTGTAACTTGGAAACTCTCAACACTTTACGTTTCTGTTTACAGTCGTGCTGATAAAGAACAATACTATAGTCGTGCCGATTATTTTCTTTATTCCCACGACCAGGGCTCCAAGAATAGGATAGCCCGGGGCTACTCCAATCCGGATCCGGGCTACTCCCGCTTTCAAAAATGGTTGCCCGTCGGGCTAGTCTAACAAATCTCGGGACAATCAAACTTTTCAATACACACTAGTATACATGTATGTGCCAATTATTCCTATGATACGACATATACCCGCGGGGTTGTTAACCAGCTGACGGTCACTAATTAGTCGTGTGTTATTCAATTGTCGCTAATCCTTGTTTATTACGGCTTTTGATCAGAATCCCCGAGGCGCATAATCATCAGTGTGCAGTAGGACAGTCGCGAGTATTCAATTTTGATTGGTCGGTGGGTAATTACCTCATGCGGTTATTTTAAAGCACAGTAATTGTCAATGTAGCTTCCCTGGAGATCAGTAAGTGGTCTATGGATTTGTTGTTTTAACAATTATCAGATTACAGTAGCATTCAAATGCAGTTGTTAATTGTTATAAAAGCATTCCATTGTCTGACTTTACTGTTAACACAACCGATTGTCGTCTGCTAATGGCGATACGCAGCTGTTGTTTGATGTCTTCGTCGAAGCTGTTCGCAGTTTGACAGGTGGGATATTGAGACGTCGCCAATTACAGAGACAAATAATAATTACTCCCATTTGTGCCATACATCAGTCCTAAAACAATGGCCTAAGGAAATTTGAACTAAATAAAATAAAAATCCAATCATACTGTCTGACATGGGCATTTCAATCCGATAAGTATAAACAAAATAAACTTACAAAATAAACTTAGATATAAGTTTTATGATATACAATGGATAAATAAAAGAAAGAAAATATAATCTTATTGTTTGATACTAATCACATGTGTATTATTAATGTATTCTAAATAAAAACAAAGTAAAAAGCGAAGTATTCATAATATCGACATAAATTATGTATCGGCAACTATTCATTGGTAATAACCATTTCGGGGCAAGTTAAAAAAAAATCAGGGCAAGTGACTTTTCAGTCAGGGCAAGTGAACTTTTGAAATCTACTTGCCCTAGGCTAGTTCCCAATTTGAATTTTCTTGGAGCCCTGACGACCGTCGTTTCTATAAAGAAAATAATCGGAACGACGGTCGTGCTGATAAAGAAAATAATTGGCACGACGGTCGTGCGGAAAAGAAAAAAAGACACCACGGTCGTGCGGATAAAGAAAATGATCGGCACAGTGCGGATAGCATCGTTCGTTTTTAACCCTGATTTTATCGTTTTATGCTTTTTTAACACCCTTATACTGTTATTCTCCTCAAACCTCTTATGTTTACCTTTTCCTGTCTACTAACTAGACACGACGCGCAAATGCTCGATTATGCCCGTGAGGGCGTATGGCAAAACAGAAAGATAGCATGATAAATTCATATAGTCGCGAAAACCCATGACATACGATCATAGAAGTTACTTCTTACCTTTATTTGGAATGATCGTCGATATTGATTCCTGTGCAGAACATTGAGCTGATGGAAAAAGTGTACATTTATTATTTACTTCTCGAGGTAATTGCGCTGAACTCGGAAATAGTGGTAAAATCGGTTTAACGTCACTAAATACCCCTTTCGTTTTGCTTTCGTCTTCCATTTTGACGTTTCGGAGAACCTCGATTGATTGGTTTCTGGTTACGTTCGACTTCAAATAGTGTTGGGAACCAATTATAGTTAGCGCCATCTTCTGGCAACCTGTTAGTCACAGGAAGTAAACAAAAAATGTACATGAC
Organism: Cyrtodaria siliqua; assembly: GCA_037043455.1. NCBI lineage: Eukaryota > Metazoa > Mollusca > Bivalvia > Adapedonta > Hiatellidae > Cyrtodaria > Cyrtodaria siliqua. Next base: position 124,477 of record JAWPHD010000517.1, read on the forward strand.
GTAATTTGTTATGGATGAAAACAGCTGTAGTGAAAGTTCAGCGCCTTTACATTTCAGTAATGATGCATTGATTATAAGCTCTGGTGGTCTAACAGTAGCCGTAGAACGATGTCCACTTTGTTCTGAATCAAAACGACCATTTTATTGCAAGAAATGTGTTGACAGTGGAAAGTTTATTCATTCAAACGCAACATATCCCGACAGGCAAGTATAAAACCAGTTTTGTTACTAAACTAACAAAGAAAAAAGCATAAATGAATAAATGTCACGGTTCATGGATAATAAACAGATAGATAGAGTGATACAGCATTGTCCTTCATGTTAGGTCAGTTGGTAGAGCAACGCCCATAGGTTCGAGATTTGTAACCGGAGGCCCCGGGTTCAATCCTCCGTGATCCCACTGAGTCTCGTCGGTGTGTTCTTAGCCTCGTCCGTCGGATGGGGACGTAAACCGGGCGGTCCCGTGTATCGGTCTATCCTCCGATCACGTTAAAGAACCATAGGAATCTATTCGATAATAAGAGTAGGGCACGGTTCCCGGATTCCTATGTATCCTTCCCCTCTCTCTGGGGCGGCTCTAAATAACCTATACTGTGTTGATGAGCCGTTAAACAACATTCAATTCATAGGTTCGAGCAGTAGTTTCATAGGTTCAAGCCCAAGTCCGGCTAATATTTTTCCACAAAGCAAACTTTAGCATTTTTCTTTAAATCAAAGGCAATCACTCTTGACATTTCAAATCCTATCTAGCTGGTTTTCAAACTTGTTCGAGCTTTTCATTGATATAAACTGGTAAAGATCAAATAGGAAATGAAGGTCCTACCTTCTTAAAGGGACAGGAGGTGATCTGGAAGCGTTATGTGTATCAATCCAAATACGAATACTACCATCGGCTCCATTCCCCTCTCGAAATATTATATATTTTTTCCCCGTTTTTGAGAAAAAATTCCTCTCAAAAAAAAAAGAAAGTTGTTTCTTAGTTGACCACCTGTAACATGTCCATCAAACAAATTTTTTTCCAGCTAGACTGTCGGAGGTGCGTTTTGGCGTATATTTCGTACCGGTGAATATGTCTATAAGAGCATCAATATCCTTACTTTTTACCCATCGGTTATCTCTGGCTCATATTTGAGTATATTTTGTTGCGATTTTATAATTTAGCCCCTTACCCCATAGGCCTCCGATTTTTATTGCATTTTTATTTTTTCGATTTCTTAGAATAAAGTGGTCGCGGCCTACACAGCCTATAGGAAGCTACGCCCCTGAAAGAGTGCGACTTAAAACATATCAAAAAACTACTATCTTTCTTCTTAATTTCAACATTGTCGAAATTCTCCCTTTTTCCGATTCACGTCGAATTTTAACCCCTCTAAAGGGCCCGACCCCCTTCCCCCAAAGGTAAAAAAACACACTGACAAATGCATTAAACTGGGAAACAGTATACGTACAATGTAAATTATTGTTAATGAAATATTTTGGTCAGGAAAACTAGAAGACTCAACTAATTTTGTAGAATAAATCATTACTAGTAATTCATATTGTGTTTTAAGTCTTTTACAATGCATTCTCATGGATAGAAGTACAGTTTATTTCTATTACCGTATTTGTGCAATGGTTAGCAATATAATCGCCATTCAAGTAATATTTACGATGAGTCGTCAGACGTTTTTAACTATTTAACTAATTCAAGGGCCATGACTCTTGTGTTATTGGTTCAATCTAGTCGGTTTTTGAACTTTTTTGAGCTTTCAATAATATCGACAATCGGGCCACGTTTTGTGAAAAACAAATGAAAAATGAAGGCCCTACTGTCTTAATGAGACAAAGTATAGTCTATGTACCTAACTAAAAAAACTCCAGTGTTACTGCTCCAATATGGCTGTTTTTTCAAACTTGTCCTAGTAATATCAACAATCTGGCCAATTTTGGTAACTATTTGATAAAAGGCACTATCATCTTAATGAGTCAAAAGTTAATTGACGGCAATGGACAAGTGATCATCACATAAAAAGTTTTACAGAGGAGATACAGAGATGGTATACATACAAAACAAGCCTTCCATCAAGAGAAAGGCTTCCCTATAATTGAACCCAGCAGTTAAATACTCCATTTATTACATTTTAAAGGGAGTACATCAGGCTTTTCATGGGAGTACATCAGGCTTTTCTAAGTGTCCGACTTAAAATTGACAAATATTAACATTTTCTATCCTACATGGCCAAAACATAATGAATGAGCCTAAAAATGATCCTTGTTTTGCAAAGAAATTGATTTAGGCCAAATAAAATTATACCTGAGTTTACTGTAACCCGACCGACCCTCTGAAAACACCCCCGACTCCTTTTTATTTTATTGAAAAAAAAAAATATTAAAAAAAAAAAAAATTCATGAGATCACGGTGCAATTTTCAATTTCGCGGTGCGGTTTTGAAAGCGTGTGAATTTCACGGTATACTGTGCATGGTGTAAAACAGTCAAAATGGCGTCTCCCAGTGCTGTTTTGGCTGTACATTTTCAAAATGTCAGCACATGGAAGCGCTAATGTTATGGCGTGCACTCTCCATAAATAATCGATTGTTGAATTGTTTGACAAGTACCACAAGCAGGTCGGTAAATGCCCCGAGTTCCAGGCCACCTGTCGTAAGTTTGTTTCTAAAACAGTAATATAAAGGTGCATATGTTTGCTTGCTTTTCAGCACTAAACATTGGCATCGACTACTACTGCATTATAACTTCTTGAAGAAGTATGCCGTTTCATAATAATTTTCTGAACTCAACCTCAATATAGGCTCATATAATAACTAACATGAGAAATTTATAAATATTAATTACTTTCTGATGCTAGAGAAGTTATATACATGTAAGTCAACACTTTTACAAAACTATTCAAATGGTCAATTAACATTTGACATTATAACACTGAATATTTTTTCAGCTCTCTGGGAGGCAAGAACTGCTCTTGGTTACATGTATGTCAACCGCAGAATTTGACTACACCTGTGGGTCCCCCATCCTTCCTGACGGTCATATACCGGTATTCAGGAAGAGCATGGAAGTCAAGTCACTCATAACATGTCAGGCCCCACTGGAGATCACACTGTATGGAGCTGGACTGATCCCAGCCGACATCATGTACTTATTGCTGTTGGAGCTGACCCTCTTTCGGACTTGAGGAAAACATTTAAAACTGTTTTACCCCTTTGTAATAATTGCAAGTGTTTGGGAAAAGAGCCAGTTGTTACCAGGCCTTTTGGGAAACAATAAAACATACATTACACAATTTCGTATTGTTATATATTGTAGTTTTTAAAATACCACATTTTCCCATTCATCAAAGCTCATCGCCTCCTTAAATGTAACTTTGCCAAAAAATAAAATAAAATAAAAAAATAAAATGCCTACCTACCTACCCTATTTTTTTCAGCAATGTTACAGTAAACACAGGTATAATTTTATTTGGCCTTAGCACAGTAATATGTGCTATCCTAGGTGACACACCATGGTTAATTTCAGCATTTTACGTCTGATTCCGTTCTAGCTATATGTTGTATTCAAAGTTTAGACATTAACAAAATGGTTCTAACAGCATATTTTGATTGATATAAGTGTTTTATCATGAAATGTAACATTTTTATAATTTAAGAGGTTTCTAGAAAAATCCTGATAGTTATATATGATTTACCCTGAAAACTTTTTTTTAAACATTATTGGCTGATGACATCGACGTCAGCAACGCTTGACTAACATCATGACTGAATGTCACAGTGACTTATTTTTGTGTTTGGAGTTAGCTATTAACATTTAGTGATTATACATTTTCTTTCACCCATAGAAATATAATAAGGCCAAAAAAAAAAGGTTTGTTTCCGCTAACGGCTTCAAAAAAAATAGGGTAGGTATGTAGGCAAAACTTTTTTATTTTTTTTATTATTAATGACCTTATTTTTGTTAATGAAAAAACAGTTTTAATATGATAAACAATACTGGGGAAGATATTAATACCTAGATAATACATGGTTATGGCCCTTTTTCAATATTTGGTAATGTACACACCAGGGGTCGTGGGTTCAAATCCCACTGGAGGAATATTTTTTTATCTCCAAAAGAAACCTTGGTTCATGGGTTCAACTTTTTATTATTATTATTATTATTTATTTATTTTTAAATTTTATTTATTTAATTATTTGTTTTATGCCCCCGAAATATTTTCGGGGGCATATAGTAATCGCACTGTCCGGATTCTGTCTGTCCGTCATTCCGCAGGTCGTGTCCGGGCTGTTACTTCACAACCCTTGCAGGGATTTTTAAATAACTTGGCACAAGTGATCACCATAACAAGACGATGTGTCGCGCACAAAACCCAGGTCCGTACCTCAAAGGTCAAGGTCACACTTGAAGTTAATAAGTCAAAAACAGGTACGCAATTTCGTATCCGGACCGTAAGGTCACAACCCCTGTAGGGATTTTTAAATAACTTGGCACAAGTGATCACCATAACAAGATGATGTGTCGTCAAGGTTACACTTGAAGTTTATAGGTCAAAAACATGTTCGTATTTCGTGTCCGGACCGTAACGTCACAACCCCTGCAGGGATTTTTAAATTACTTGGCACAAGTGATCACCATAACAAGATGATGTGTCGCTCGCAAAACCAAGGTCCATACCTCAAAGTTCAAGGTCACACTTGCAGTTCATAGGTCAAAAACAGGTACGCAATTTCGTGTCCGAACCGTAACGTCACAACCCCTGCTGGGATTTTTAAATCACTTAGCACAAGTGATCACCATAACAAGATGATGTGTCGCGCTCAAAACCCAGGTCTTCAAGGTCAAGGTCACACTTGGAGGTCAAAAGTCAAATTGTGTCCGGTCAATAACTGGCATTCATGGACGGATTTTCAAATAAATTGGCACAAGTGCTCACCACTACAAGACAATGTGTCGCGCACAAAATCCAGGTCTGTGGCCACAAGGTCAAGGTCACATTTAGAGGTCAACTGTCAAATCGTGTCCGGTCAATAACTTTTGCATGCCTGGACGGATTTAACTTGGCACAAGTGCTCACCACAACCAAACGAGGTGTCGTGCACAAAATCCAGGTCGATGGCTCCAAGGTCAAGGTCATACTTAGAGGTCAAAGGACACTTCGGAGGCATTTATCACTTACAGTGATATTTCTTGTTTTAATTTTAATTTTTTGCAATAAAAAAGTTAGGGTCGGCGGCGAAATAATAGGGTCGGTCGGGTTAGCGGAAACAAACACTTTTTTCTTTTAAGCCTAAAAGTACATTTCCTTACTTGCCCTACATAATGTACATATCCTAAACTATGGTGTACAATGTGACATTATGCATTGTTATTGTCTGATTACTATGACAGCAGGGCTTCTAAAATCGCCGGTTTGTCGGTCCTCAGACCGAATTCTGTTTCTCCGGACCGATTTTCTTTTCAAAATCTCTGTTAAAATCGGTCCCAGATATTTTATCTATCGGTCGTTAAAAAATCAACAATTACCTTATACACTCCTTGAAATATGCCTTGCGGCAATATTCTTTGATCCATAACACGATTGTTTGTCACTCGCTGTGCGAAAGTAGGTCAATTTGGTCAATTTGGACTAAACCATTACCGATAGTAGGGAGTTTTCCGGAAGAGTCTATAGCCATGTAGCACGCCTTTGATGTGTGATCAGTGAAAGTATATCACGCGTTCTGTCGGTTCACTGAAGTGAGTGTTACCGTCTGTGATTTCTTTGATATACCGTTAGTCGTAAGGTGTTAGCCTGTTTGCTTGTGTCGGTTTGTTTTTTTAAGTGGCCAAAGCTGGGACTGAAATTTGTTTGCGTCATTAAAATACCGAGATGTGTTAATTGTTTTTTTTTGTTTTTTTTTACAATAACTTTAAGTATAATATTAAGGAAAGTGATCAAACCTGACACCGTTTTTTTTTAAGTCTGACCGAAATTGTTTGCGTTAGTCGTAACATTTGGTATTAATTAAGCTAATTGATGAAAAACGATATTACTCAAATTTATGTAAAATCGTATATAATCCGCTAGTCCGCGCGTGTTAGTCCGCGTTTTATACCTACCCGGTTTATTAGACACTTCCGGTTCAATTCCTCAAATGATCAACAATTTTAATATTGAGTGAAAATTATTCATTCAGTAAAGCGAAGACATGATGTCAGTCATAAAAATGTACAAATTGTGATAAAGTAAGTTAGAAATAATACAAATATAATACAAACATACATTTTAAATAGTTCTCTATATCAATGACTGAACGGAAAAAAATCATGGTGCAGCTGACATGGTGGGTGGGGTACGGCGATTTTAGTGATTTTTTCAAAATAAGCGCGATTCTTACGGCATTTAAAACCTGGACCGATTTGCATTTTAAAATTTTAGAAGCCCTGTATGACAGTATAATGAATACCTACTTTCAGCTATGATCAACTTCACAGAAATTGGGATAGAAACAAGAAAGAAAGGGATCATATTTTAGAAAGGTAAGGTCATGCAATATGTTATTTTGATAAAGAAAGAAACGTAAACTTTTAATTCCTTGTCTGGTCTGCCTCCAATACACACAAAAAAAAATCAACCGTCATATATTAGCCTAAATATGCTGAAAATGACGTAAAACATCAACCAACCATCCCAATCCTCCTTGCAATTTGTGTTCAAACTGTGTTTACATTTCCTGTCCTAGTTCAACCATGAGCATTCTCATAGTATTGTCATAAGTAATTTTGGTTCCTATAATCCCTGGACTTCTATATAAAAGCCAAATTGTGATGGCCTGTAACATGTGCACTGTCCTAGTTTACATTGAATTTAGCATGCTGTGTTTACAGGTCTGTATCTCTAAAATTTCTTGTCCACTCTCAGGGCTATTCCATTTAAACATACCCGGGACCCCAGGAAGGCAATTTAATAAACATCTATGGGTGAAACCTATTTTCTAAACTTTGGTTCTTTAAACTGAATTTTGCATCTATGGGTGGGTGTTCTATTTCAAAATAAAGGTCTGCCTAAAGAATTCTGTCTTGTGTATAATAATAAGCTTCAATGAACCCCTGACTTGTGATGGACCATATAATGTACAATAAAGGCAAGGTGTGCAAGCTGTTAAATTATTTATCCTAGCTCAACCAAATACTGGCATTGAATTTCTGATAGCATTATCTAGATGGGCACATTTATAAGCAATGTACAAACAAACAAACAAATGAATCGTAAAGTCCAGCTTAACATACATGTAGCCTACTAAATGTAGAACTTAAAGACTAGAAAATGTAAAACAATTTTGGTAAACCAGGGCCTGAAAATACCACTCGTCTGCTTATCATGACGATTGCTCATTGATGCAGGCTGATCAATGAGCACTCGTCATGGTGATAAATATTCAGATAAATTCTTTAACAGTTTATCAATTTGACCATCAAATATTACGTAGGATGAGTAACTCAGAAACAAATATTTCTACTCCGTAAATGTCCAAGCTGTTGTCGTCAGTGCTGTTGTAACTGACCATATCTTCAACACATCTAATTTGTACCACAGCCATATTTTGGAGTGGGCTTCCCTCCCACACTAGCCCATTCACCAACCCCACCTACCCCAGACCTGACTAAGGTGAGCTGTGCTGTTATCAGACGTCTATGGTTACTAGCTTGTTATTAACAAGTTTTTGTTTAAACTAGGTCTAGAATTTCATGGTTGAAACAATGCAAGTAAGTCAAACAGAGAGAGAAAAAGTTTACTTGTGGTGAAATAATGGCTACTTTATTGTGTTAGACCCAGTTGCGTTCAAGTACCCCAATTAAATGCAAAATGAACGGAAAATGAACGTTGCCCGATCTATGTTTTAAAGTGCATTTCGTTCGTTGCGTTTGTTTCGATCGTTTTCAGCGTTCAGTGTTTTAAAAAACAAACGCATTTTTAAAACACTAAACGCTGAAAACGAACGAAATGAACGCAAATTTATGCATTTCGCTAACGCTAATTCGGATAACTTTCAATATTATCCTTTTGAGTACATAATTGAAGTCTCGATTTAAACGAAGTGCGTTTTGCAGTATTTTAATATAAAGAAATACACTGTGTAAATGGTGTTTTTAAGCACGATTACACACTTTCATGTTTACTGATTTAAAATATGAAATGTATTTATTGTGTAGCACAAACTTTATATTATTTCATTATAAAACTGAAATAATGTTGGTAAAATCAGACGGCATATTTTTATATAGTGTCAAGTATGTTAAATTGTTGATGAAAATAACATAAACCTGGAAGAAAATAGAATAATCATCAATGTGCACCACCAAATAATGTCAACCAAAGGACACATTCTTCAATATGATCACAAACATTAGTCGCCGACTCGTGGTAAGAATCGCATGACTGGATATCATGCGTAGTTTAATCGTCAGAAATGTTGCGATTGGTAAACCCTGAACGAAAGAACGCAAATGCATTTTCTCCGTTTGTGCATTTAAACGCACACATTATGTTGCGTTCGTTCCGTGCATTTAAATGAACGCATAGTTCCGTTTATAAACGCTGAATGCATTCAAAAACGCAAATGGTTTGCATTTTAAAAAATGCATTCATAAAAATGAAATGCAAACGGAACGCAAACGGAATGCATTTTTGGGGTACTTGAAGGCAACTTGGTCTGTATCTATATATGAAATCTTTTTGTTTCTCATCTGTGCAGACACATGGGTGATGACTTTATCCTACATTTTAGGTTTAAAGAAACAACTTGCCACCTGCAGAGAAAAGCAGAAAAGGTAATACTAAACATCCTTAAAGACATTTTAAAGTATAGAGATTTTTAAAAGTTTTAATATTTTCATGTAAAATCAGTTAGTACGTTGCTACATGCAAATTATGAGCATATATTTTTTTACTGTTTTCAGCCATATGGTATCACTCATAGACCGGATACATCATTTTAGCGCACCACGCGAATGTTACCATATATTTCAAGACCAGACCTATTTTACTAAACGCAGTATCTCAGCTCAACGATTTGTCTAGATTTTTGTGACGCTTGTAATGTTAGTATTTACAATCAAGCGTTGAAGATGATCAAGACTATTGCTCAGTAGGAAAACATCAAATAACATCGGGAACGCGCACTGTTTTTGATGGTTTAATTTGTGGCTCGATCCTAAAATGTAATAGAAAATAATATTGTTTTTGTTATATGATGCAGTGAATAAATAAAAGGAAAATAAGGGAAAATAGAACCTTATTCTTTGATTCTAATCACGTGTATTATTAATTAATTAATTCTAAATAAAACAAAGTAAAAAAGTGAAATATTCAATATTAAAATATTTACTGACAAATATTCATTGGTAATAACAATTTCGGGGCAAGTGTCTTTTCAGTCGGGGCAAGTGGTGGACTTTTGAAATCTACTTGCTCTGGGCTATTCCCAATTTTAATATTCTTGGAGCACTGTTGTGGCGACTACTCCTCTGAAACTACCTGACAGATTTTCATGAAACTTCACAGGAAAGTTGCTCTTGATGTTTAGTAATACATGTCAGCCAAAATTCAAGATGGCCACCACGGCTTAAAATATATTTTTACAAAATACAATTTCTTGCCGGCCACTTCCCAAAAACTATAAGTGTTGTTGATTTGGAACCTTAAACCAAAATGAATGGCATGCCATATGGTTGGTCCTAACCAAAATTCATTTCAGTTCGATGTCAAATATGACAGCCAGTGCCCATCTTTGTTTATATACAGTTATTAGGAAAAACTGGTGGCAACTACTACTCTGAAACAACTTCATGGATTTCCATGAAACTTTACAAGAAGGTTGCTCTTGCTGTCTCGTTGGTCCTAGCAAAAAAACAGGCCGGTCGGAAATAATTTAAGATGGCTGCCATAGCTACAAACAGATTTTGCACAATACAAGTTTGTGGTGGCTACTTCTCAAAAACAATAAGTAATATTGCTTTGGAACCTTTACTAAAATGACTGGCTTGACATGTAGTTGGTCCTACACAAAAGTCAGTTTGATTCGCTGTCAAACATGGCTACCAGCGGCCATCTTCGTTTACATAGAGTTATATAGGAAAAACTTGTGGCGATTACTCTGAAAATACCTGATGACTAGTTAGTCCTAAGTAAAATCAGTTCGGCCGGAAATTCAAAGTGGCCGCCACAGCTAAATATACATTTTTAAATATACAAGTTCATGGCGACTACTGAAAAAAATAATATTTTAACTAACTATCTCGAACAATAATTTGCCACTGCCTACAACCCTTAATCATGAACTTCATGTGAGGATTCAGCGGCCTCTTGCTCAGTCGATAAGGACGCCTCGGCCCGAGAGATCTATAACATATAAGAAGAATCACTTTGCCAATAACAATCATAACAATTCATACAATCTTTAATCGTCTTAACTATAGGAACAGCTCAAAACCATTTGCTGACTAATGTTTTCGCCATTCAGTATGCAGTACTTTGTTTTCTAATTATCAAGCTGAATATACGCGTACAATTTTAAAGAATAAACTTGATTAATTTTGCATCAATTGCAAAAAAAACTATTATACAGCTTGTACATATCACTATCGATGATAACGTTATCATGGTCCACAGATACCGGTTTAAAAAAAAAAAAAAAAAAGTCTTATATTATTTTTTAAACCGGTATCTGTCATGGTCGCTGATGTGGCAGGAAACCGGAGAATCATCACGTGGTCCCTGTATTGACTTTCATACCCCATCCAATCCCTTCTCCAATGGCTGGGGTATGAAATAAAACTTTAATTTCGGCTTAAAAAATTGGATATTGTAACATTAAAACATCATATTAGGTAATTTTAAACAGGTTATCACATTTTCCAAGTAAAAAATGTTTTTAACCCTTTCGGCGCCAAATAAATAGTGTGGTTGTTGAAATGGCTATAACTTGAGAAAGAATAAATATATCAACTTGAAATTTTCAGTGATAATAGATTGTATATTATTGTAATGGTAAAAGTACAACAAATAATTATTATACTTGTCAAGTTTCACCAAATGTTATGTAATTAAATTTTTTTTTCAAAATTGATTTTGTGTTCTTACTGAAGTCTATCTTATCAATCTAAAATAAAGATGAGATGCAATTATTTAAGTTAACATTCACTACTATCAATTCTACACATATCTAAGTCACTTTGGCACATTGCAGTTCTAAATATATACCCAAATATCGTATTTTTTCTTCTTCCTCGAGCGGATGCCATTTTGGAATCAAAGATTCCAGATTTTTCTGTCCGAAACTATGCAACATTTTCAGCAACGTATTATGCAATTTTTGGGGAAAGTTTGTGTATTTTCATTCATAAACCTCGATCTGATATTGGAAAATCCCCGGAGGGTGTTGCAGTAATATTTACACGATCAAAATAATTGTGTTCCAACCACACTATACGATGTCGACTAGAGTTGTCTATGGCGCTCTGCCGAGATGTCGACTGGAGTCGCCTGTGGTGACGAAAGGGTTAAACGTGTTTTATTGTCTAAATATCCGTTATAAAATCCTGCTAATATAAGCTTTCCCATCGTTTATTGGAATCAGGGGGGACCACTTAATACCTGGAAAAGCATGGTTCTTGGAATATTGACCTATTGTACAGCATCAAAGGTCTCAAATACATTTTTGTCTTGGTAAAATGTTTCATTTAATATTTTAGCAATGAAAAACTGTCAACCATTTTTTCTCCATTGTTAGCAAGCTGCAATAGAAGAATGCAGACGCAATGTGGAATTGCTCAAGCTATCGTTGGCAGCAACAAAGAATCTTATAAGTAAAAGTAAGAATTCATTAATGCTTTCTGACATTTTCCTTTTCTGAAAATAACAAACAATACATTCGTAATTGAGCAATACCTGTATTTGATTGATTGAATTGGATTTTATAGTCGCACCAACAGCTAAGGTCATATGGCGACTTTCCAGCTTCCATTGGTGGAGGAAGACCCCAGGTGCCCCTCCGGGCAATTTTCGTGCACGGGCGGGCACCTGGGTAGAACCACCAACGTTCCGCAAGCCAGCTGGATAGCTTCCTCACATAAAGATTCCTAGGCCCCTGAGGGATCGAACCTACAGCGGTGAGGGGCACCTGTATTTGAAGCATGCAACAAAAGTACCTCATTTTCTTTTGTTATATATTTCATATTTAGTTGTATAATAGGTATTCTGAGTATATAATCTTCAAAATCATATTAATAAATTATTGTTTAAAAATTAGAAAAAAATTATCATTGTGTCATATTTTAGATTCCAGTGACATATCAAAGATTACAAAGTGATATTTCAAATAAGATAATAGTATGCATTGCATGATTTAGAATAATATTTTTGAGCTGCATGGATGGAAACAGTTTCAGACAACCTTTGTTATTTAAAAGAACTTGTTTTCTAAGTCGGAGGAAATGACATTGTGCTGTTTTGCTTTGTAATCACCAAGTGGCACTTTAATACCGGTAGAAAAATTTTTAAATGGAGATTTTTATCACTCGGACTTTACATTCAACGGCAAACTGTGTTGTAATTAAAGTATATGTAAGTCAACATCTGTTCACTGTTAAAGTTTCCCGGCCATGTTTTGTGTCATGAACATGTTAATGTTTATTTAAATCAAAATCAATACACAACACTAGATATTTACAATTCACACATTGCAATATCTGTGAAAAGCGAGAATAAGATTTTACTTGATAACGTAGAAAACTTCGAACTTGTATTTATCAGTTATCTGGCAATAGTTGTGCAGCTATACAGTTCAGATTTACCTCATTTCCCCGTGCAGTCACGCAGTTCTGCGTCATGCAAATAATACTTAATTTGACATACAAATTAGTAGCGGTTTTGAATATATGATTCTCTGCGGGACTATCAAGAAATGGTCATATGATGTTTAAGAGGTAAATGTGTTAATTGATAATACTACAAAAAGGGTGGCCATTCATCTTGAAGTAGTAAATGAGCCACAAATCATAATTTGTGTGCTTTTCAGATAAAGCGAGCCATGAGAGGATTAGAAACGAAAACCTGTTGATGTACGCCAGGGGGAAGAAGCATAGAGAAAAGAAACGACGGATAGCCGACTACATTGACAAGGTTAGCGATGCCGTGGTGAAGAAAAAGGACACGTTATCCTGCAGACTCCAGGATCTCATGACCCTACGACAGAAACACATCAATGATCTCACAAGTTATATATTTCACGTGACTGAAGTCAGGTCACATGGGTTAGTATAGTTTTCTTGAAAACTCAAGTTCTGCTGATAACAATATTTGTATTTTCGAAATTTGACAGGGATCACTCTGGCCGCGATATTCTCGCATTAATATCTCAAAAATCGCATGAAAAAAAGACATATGCAACAAATTGTCGCATCGAATTCGGGAAATCCGTTTTCACCATTTCGGTTTGTAATGAAAATATATTGATTTATATTTCATTTAAAATCTCAGGTAAATTTGTTCAGGTCCATTTATTCACGATTAAAACATAAAAAATGAGAAAAAAACAAATTATTCGAAAATCACATGAAAAAATCAAAACGAGAATGTTATGTCGCTAAACTTCCGGTTTGTTTTTGCTTCGCGGATGCGGCAGTGTCAAAGTCGATTGATTATGAATAAACATGGCCATTTTTATAATAATTCATCAATTTCTAGTCATATCTGACCATTATCCCCAGATCTATAATGATTTGACGCGATTAACTATGTACTGGTGCAATAAATTGTAAAACTATGTTAACGTAAAAAGTTGACGTAAATTCAAACCCGCTTTATTTCGGATGTTTTAACAACTTCTACTTTCACTACTGGGAATGCAGGAAATCACATCTAAATTTCAAAAATGTTCAGCGGGGCATGTCCGCAGACCCGCTTAGCGGCCTCCAGCGCTACGCCCCGTCGACGAACAACCGCTGGTCGTTCGGCTTCGCATCCGAAATGTTTCAAACAAATGGGACATTTTGTCTCACTGAAATTCAATCCTAGGGTGATCCATGTTTGATGATGGCAGTTTGAGAGTACATGTACTTACAGTGGTACAAGGTAACCTTCAATGAAAGTAATTGATTCAAAACATGGTTTTAATGGTCAAGCATTTTCTAAAAAGTCTTAACACTTTAAATGATGTTTAAATTCATGAAAAAAAATCAGTTTAATCAAGTATGATGTTTAATGGCAATGGATTGTTCAGATCTAAAATTTGAATCTCCATAGATTTTGAATCAGGCTTTAAATTCTTAAAATAACCCCAGTTCTTAACTGAAGATATATTATCTGCATGTCTGATCCATATATTTGTCCAGTGTGTCCAAAATTGTATATATATATGCTGGTGAAAACTTTATCAGGACTGATCAACTAGGAAGGTATTGCTATACAGCTTTTAAGTTTCATAAACTGTTAACAAACAAACCCATGTGTGAACTGGAACAAAACTGAATCATGAAAACATATTGATACAGCACTGACATCTTGCCATTTAACACAATTTCCGAGCATTAAAAGAAATCAAATTGGAAAAACAAGAAGGCCACGGCCTACAGGTCAAGCCCTATTATAAAGGTATAGATTTTTTATTTGACCGGCACCAATGTCAGTCCCAAGAGATATTAAATTAATGTCATTAACAGTCGGGGATGCATGTCGTAGCGGACACAGGATCTAATCTGTATTTCGTTGAAAGTAGGTCACAGCGATACGAAATTTTCAACATGATGTAAGATGCGAATAAGGAACATTTTGGTGAAATTTGGTGTAAATCCTGGGAGAAAGAAGCAAGATTATGCATGTTGTAGCAAAGACCGGACATGACCTATATTTCGTCAAAAGTAGGTCACAGCAAACCGAAATGTTGCACATGAAGCTAGATGCACATAAAAACATTCTGGTGTAGTTTGGTGAAAATCCTGCAAGAAATAAGTACGCATAGCATAGTGGACGTGACGTATATTTCATCGAAAGTAGACCTATATTTCGTCGAAAGTAGGTCACAGCGAACCGAAATATTGTACATGATGTTAGATGCACATCAGAAACATTCTGGTGAAGTTTGGTGAAAATCCTGCAAGAAAGAAGAAGAAGCAGAATATGCATGTCGTAGCGGAGATGGACGTGACCTATATTTCGCTGAAAGTAGGTCAAAGCAATCTGAAATATTGCACATGATGTTAGATGCATATAAGGAACATTCTGGTGAACTTTGGTGAAAATCCTCCAAGAAAGAAGCAAGATACGCATGTCATAGCGGAGACCAGACCTATATTTCATCGAAAGTAGGTCACAGTGACCATAACTGTTGGATCCATATAATGAACATTCTGATGGAGTTTGGCGAAAATCCTGCCAGTAACGAGAAGTTAAGAAATGAAAATCGGACAGACGAAAGAATGGACGGACTAACTGACACACATACACTCGGACAACATTGTGATTGTTGAATTGAGATCCGTAAACAGTGTCGACAAAATCAAAACGGTGAACCCTTTAATATCTTGCTCAAAAGGAGAATAATTGGGCTTGATACAATAAAAAATTTTAGAAGTTAATACAGAGAAGATTATTATATATAAAGTGACAAATGATTGTTGTTTTTCTCATTTTCCCCAGTGACAGTCTGACAATGGCCGGGAGTGACGACGTGCGCGATGCTCTCCAGGAGGCTAGTCAGACGGCTTATGTACGCGGGAGGTGGATATACTCAAGTAGTCAGTACAGGATTGTCGCCCCTACCCTGCCATCACATGGCGAGTACTCGCAGTACAATATCATGGGTAGGTGTCATACCCGTGACTGAGCTATGGGTCTTCACGAAAGTTTGTCACACTAGTAATATCTGTTACGGTCATCTAAAAAAAGCTAAACTTTAAAATGATTGAGAGATGTTGTTATATGAATTTGGCCATCATTTTAAAGGGACTTAAGGCAATCTTGATTTTTAAAAAACACAGCATCCCATTATTTTTCTTCACAACATTTATGTTAATTGTAAGAATAGTTTAAAGCAGTTTGTTTTTGCATATTATAAACTCTTGATTATATTGCACCAATAATATATTCTAACCTGTGGTAGAATATAAAAGACGAAAACAAAGAAACTCAGAATTTTATTTAATGATATGCAAGCAGGTTTAAAGTCAAAGTGATACTGGATAAATAAATTGAGATGCTAATTTCAGTGTTTGATAATTGATTCAAGATTGTTAAAATCTGTTCAAATGAAAGAAATCTATTAGGCCTATTCCATTAAAACATATCCGGGACCCCAGGAAGGCAATTTAATAAACATCTATGGATGAACCCTATTTTCCGAAATTTTGTCCTTTAAACAATTTTGCATCTATGGCTGGGTGTTCAATTCAAAACTGCCTTCCTGTGGTCTCCCATGTATGTTTTAATGGAATAGCCCCTATTAAAGGGACACACGGCAATCTTGATATTTGAAAAACTCACGGCGTCCCGTTAGTTTTTCTCTTAACTTGCATTTGTTCAATCATCAATAGTAATTGTTAGAATAGTTCAAAGCAAATTGTTTTTACATATTACTAACTTTTTATAATATTGCACCAATAATATATTTAAAAAAAAAGGCAAAATAATGAAGAAAATTGAAATCTCAAATGTTTATTTAATTATAAACCTTCTGATTAGGGTAGACAGTGTAAAGGGACTGGAGGCAATCTGGAAGAATAATGGTTCCAATCCAAATGCTAATAAAACCATCATAATGTGTTTTATTTGCATTTTTAAGGTGCATAATTATGCACTAAACTGGGCCCCATAAAATAATCAATTTAAATATTATTTATGAAATAGTTTGGTCAAGTTTTCTCGACCACTCCGCTATTTATTTGGTGCATAGATCATTAATATTAATTCATATGATGCTTTAATGCTGTAATATATTCTTGTTTTTAGCTCCACTGATCAGAGCTTATGCCGTGGTGCGGCGTCCGTCGTCCGTCTGTCGTAAAGTTTTATTTGTAGCGACTACTCCTCTGAAACTACTGGATGGATATTCATGAAACTTTACAGAAATGTTGCCCATGAAGTCTAGTTGATCCTAGCAAAAAATCATGTTGATGTGAAATACAAGATGGCCGCAAAAGCTAAAAACAGATTTTTAAAATACAAGTTTGTAGCGACTACTTCTTGAAGTGATATTGATATGAGACGTTTTCTAAAATGATCAGCATGACAGGACGTTGGTCCTTGTAAAAAATCGTTTTGATTCGACGTTAAACATGGCTGCCAGCGGCCATCTTTGTTTACATAGAGTTATATAGTAAAAACTTGTAGGACTACTCCTCTGAAACTTTACAGAAATGTTGCTCTTGATGTGTAATTGATCCTAGCACAATTTCAGATCGGTCAGAAATTCAAGATGGCCACCACAGCTAAAAATAGATTTTTAAAAAATATGTTTTTAGCGACTACTTCTTGAAAAGTATAAGTGATATTGATATGGGACTTTTTCTAAAATGATCAGCATGACTTGATGTTGATCTGAGTCGAACATTATTTTGATTCGACGTTAAACATGGCTGCCAGTGGCC
This sequence comes from Cyrtodaria siliqua, assembly GCA_037043455.1. Taxonomy (NCBI): domain Eukaryota; kingdom Metazoa; phylum Mollusca; class Bivalvia; order Adapedonta; family Hiatellidae; genus Cyrtodaria; species Cyrtodaria siliqua. Next base: position 142,089 of record JAWPHD010000517.1, read on the forward strand.
ATCTTTGTTTACATAGAGTTATATAGTTTTTAGCGACTACTTCTTGAAAAGTATAAGTGATATTGATATGGGACTTTTTCTAAAATGATCAGCATGACTTGATGTTGATCTGAGTCGAACATTATTTTGATTCGACGTTAAACATGGCTGCCAGTGGCCATCTTTGTTTACATAGAGTTATATAGTAAAAACTTGTAGCGACTACTCCTCTGAAACTAATTGATGGATGTTCATGAAACTTCACAGGAATGTTGCTCTTAATGTCTAGTTGATCCTAGAAAAATTTCAGGCTCGTCGGAAATTCAAAATGGCCGCCACGGCTAAAAATAGATTTAAAATAAATAAATTTGTAGCGACTACTTCTTGAAAACTGTAAGTGATATTGATATGGGACATTTTCTAAAATGGTCAGCATGACATGATGTTGATCCTCGTCGAAATTTATTTTGATGCGACTTTAAACACTAGATAGTAAAAACTTGTAGCGACCGACTACTCCTCTGAAACTACTTGACAAATGTTTATGAAACTTCACAGGAATGTTGCTCTTGATGTCTAATTGATCCTAGAATTTTTTTAGGTCGGCCAGAAATTCAAGATGGCCGCCATGGCTAAAAACAGATTTATAAAAAAAAGTTTGTAGCGAATACTTCTTGAAAACTGTAAGTGATATTGATATGGGACTTTTTCTAAAATGATCAGCATGACATGATGTTGATCCTTGTCGAAAATTATTTTGGATCAAAATTAAACCTGGGCACCAGCGGCCATCTTTGTTTACATAGAGTTTGTATAGTAAAAAATTGTAGTGACTACTCCTCTGAAACTACTTGTCAGTTTTTATGAAACAGGAATGCTGACCTAGCTATCAAAATCTATCAGTAGAGCTTCAAGGTCATTGACCTCATGTTTGATAATACTAGCCCCATGTGGTTCCATAGCCCCGTTTGGTTACGGGGCAAAGAATAGGGCCACTGCAGAGCCGGTTGGAGGGGAAGGCAGAGTGGTAGAAACCCGCCCCCGCCACACACCCCATTATAAGTCTTCATCATGACCCCTGCATTGTTTCAGGTGCCATCTCCCTCATATCACTATAGCAGTGGCAGAAAAGTGGCTCCAGCATAAATGGAGTGTCTACAATAGAATTTGCAGCAACTCTGCAGTTCAGGGTTAGGCCCATTCTCCGTATTTTATCTCGATGTACTGTACAAGGAGGATGAGCCTGGCATGTTCATTCCTATTAGGCGCCATATAACCTTTCATGTGTTGGTGCGCCTTAAAACCCAAATTCAATTCAATTCAATTTGATAATACTACACTTTTATTTAATAATATGTAAACTGTTAGCAATATGAACCCTTATGAATTACTATTGATGATCTCACAACAAAAATACACCGTGTCGACGTGGTTTCCGGTCCAACATTTTCATAAAGAATAATGCCACCACACTTAATTTGCCGCTTATTCGGCGCATGTGCACATTTCATATAAAACAGGAGCACAGTATGAGATCAGGTTGGAATCCCATTGGGTGCTAGATTTGTGAGGAAATGTTGATTCTTACGGATGGCGGGAGGTGTACAATACTGGTTCTACCCAGGAATAGTTGGTGGTCTGCCTCCTCCACAAAAAAATCGACCGTCATATATAACCTTACTTGTGTTGAAAATGACGTAAAACATATACTGCCTCTTGTGTATTGTCAGTCTGTTTATACCTGTTGGAATTTATATATAATTTCATCAGTGTACACTCGGTACATTTGAAAATGCAACACTTGGTATTTTTTGAATTTCTAGAGTGGAATTTGTCCTTGTGCAAAATGTGTTTCAGCTGAAAGAAGTAGAGCAAATCTTATGCAACTTTTTATCGCCATATGTTATCTTTGGGACAAATAGGCTTGTGGACTTACATAAAATACAATTGTGATTTGAACAACAACAAAAACCGCCGACTAAAAATAATCAAAATTCAAAAATGTTGCATTTTTAAATGTGCTGAGTGTACTTTAATATCAAACATTAACAGTTATCTATAAAAGTTATTCGTAGGTTTGTGGTTTAGTTTGTTAAGTTGAGAGTGGATTAAAATAATTGAAAGATAAGAGGTAAATAGGCTGTAGCCTCGTTTGGTACAGGCAGGGTAACTAACACCATTAAGAAAATACTATTTGTTACAGCTTTACATAGGCAATTTTGCCATACATAACATAAGATAGTACATAATAAACATAATTATGATTGCATTCTCGTATGAGAACCATATGATTATGATATAAAGCTTATCATATAATATTTATATATTATTGTATACTTTCATATTGTCCCGTTTAGTTTGCATTGAGCTAAGTGTGCAATATTCTACGATATTGCACACATTGATATTGCACGGGAACTTTTGCTCGTGCTTGCTAAGAGCCGCGAAATAGAAATAAGGAACTACTTTCAAATAAAAATAACGGAATCCTTCCTATAGAGTCAACAAAAAAATACGTGTTTTTTTCAACCTTTTATGGCAAAAATTGATAAAATAATTGAAATGGTCACTCACCCACTGTTTTTAACGTTATCGAATGGTAAACAAACTTAAGAAAATCACTTGCTGTTTTAAATGACGTCATGCGACGTCGACGTCATTTTCGCGCAAAATAATCATCCACACAAAATGAAACTGAATGACAAGATAGGAATTCCATCAACAGCTATAAAAATAACACAAATACAATGAAAAGTAATAGTCATACAATTAACATTGATCGAAAACAATTTGAAAGTATACAATAAAAAGGTTATTGAATTTGTATGGCTAAATATTACTTGGAACTCGTTGTTTTGGCGCAGGACGACTCGCAAGCTCGTCCTTTGCCAAAACAACTCGTTTCAAGTAATAGTTAGCCATACAAATGCAATAACCTATAATATAGAAATTTCATAATTTTCATTTAAGAAATAGAACATCGTTTACTGTGAATTATCGTTTAATATATCACGGTCTGGAGTTCAATTGTAAACAATAATTTCACGAGCCCGAAGGGCGAGTGAAATTATTGTTTACAATTGAACGACAAACCGTGATATATTATAGATAATTCAGCGTAAATGATGTTATATTTCTGTTCTAATACCTCTAAAATGTAAAAATAACGCACACATCTGAAATCTTTCGCATTGCTTTGCTTGCTCTCCTAACGTTGCATACGTTACAATGCGGTATGCGCAATGCTTATTCTCCTAACGTTGCAAAAATTACAGTCATTTATCGTTCAATATAACGAGATATTTTAAACAAGGCTATATAGTGCGGGTGTATTAGAACTGATGATAAATTCATAAAAGATTCATTTATAAAACACATTTTCATATGAGTTGAAGGAAAAAAAATAGTTTTCAGCTTTTAAATGTTTCTCATATGATTCATATATGAAAGGCTCATATGAAAATGTGTTTTATAAATGAAGCTTTTATGAATTTATCATCAGATGAAAATTATGAAATTGATGTATAATACATGAATCTTTTTTGACAGTTGCCAAGTCGAGAGAGGACGGTGCAACCGAAGCGAACCGTCCTGGTAACCACCCAGGGAACAGTATTATCGCCGGGCTGTGTTACACGTCACAACTTGTATCGGTGATTGCACATATACTGACCATAAGTCTTCCTAAACGCCAGTGTTACAGGTATAGTGAAAAAATGGTTTCTGTAACTGGATATATGTTCTGTACAACACAATGTACTTTTAATTAGTTTTATAGACTTCTTATTTCCTATTTAATTTTCATTCGAATTTATAAACTTTCTCCTGGAACATGTTATTTTGTGACAACTGGCTTCATAATGTGTTCTTTAATGTTCTTTAGTATCAAATTGTATCATATTGGCAGTGTTACACTTTTGTGTGTGCGCTCAATGACTTAAAACGGAAATTAAGTATCTAATAACAGCATTTTGTAAAATTCAAAATTCTGTTTGCCCTTAAAAGTAATGTTTTAAAACCACACAAGTAAGTTAGACATTTACTCCTCTCAATCACACAATTCAAAAGATATTCTCAGAGAAGCCATGTAAACTTGTTTGAATTAAAAAAATCCTAACATTGCTAGTATGCATGTACACCAGCGGAAGTAAACGTGTTTACTATGAAAGAGCTTCCATTGAAATGGGTTGCGTAATGCTTCTTGTTCTGATAATGCATGTGTCCAAGCATTCAAAGATCTCTTGGACAGAGTTCATTCGATATATACATCGAACAAGAAAAACGATGCTTCTCTCCCCTGTCAATAATGTTGCTGACTTCATCTAACAAGACAAACGATGCTTCTCTCCCCTGTCAGTAATGTTGCTGACTTCATCTAACAAGACAAACGATGCTTCTCTCCCCTGTCAGTAATGTTGCTGACTTCATGGTAAAGTAAACAGAATTATTGCTATTGGTGTAACATGCTGTAAAGCTTTAAATTTGACCTCTAAATCTATATGGCATTCGTATGCATGTCAACACTAGATGTAAATATTAAATTTTATAAACTAAATTCGCAAATTGTTTATCAAACATTGTCTTTTCCAGTGATTTCTGCGTAAATGACCTATCAGAGAAGCAGTTTAACAGCACAGTATCGCGCCTCAACAAGAACGTGTTGTACCTGTGCTTTTCTCAGGGAGTGAACACGGAGAATATTGAACCCAAACATACGCTACATAACATACTGATGCTGCTGCGACACCAACACCTGGGCAGGCACGTGCAGTATAGTATATTAAGTCCTTACTTTTTCATTATATGGTAGCTCCTGTAAAAAAGCACTATTTAGTACAATGTATAATAGAGCATGTCTGTCTATTTAGAACTTACATTAAGATGTTTACATTCAATTATTACTTTGTTAAATTAAAATGGCGTCTCAAATAAACTTCACTTTTGGGTGGACGGAGCTTACTGTGCACGCATCCGGTGTATCTCATTCATGCATCCGGTGTATCTCATTCATGCATACGGTGTATCTCATTCATGCATCCGGTGTATCTCATTCATGCATCCGGTGTATCTCATTCATGCATCCGGTGTATCTCATTCATGCATCCAGTGTATCTCAATAGAAAGTGGCTATTCCGCGGAATGTAAATACACTGAAGATATTTATCTGTCTTGCACGTCTTTATCATTACCAACCTCACAAGGCATGTTATTGTTGGCACTATAACAAAGGCAAAATAGTTTAATGTAAATGTAAGAATTGGCTCACACATTCTCGGCGTTTATGCAGTTTTGAATGCTGATAGTCAATTGCAAATTTACCAAATGGAATTTGCCATTCACTACTGGCATTCAAAACCATATAAAGGCCGAGAATTTGAGAATCAGTACTTAATTATTATTACTATGTAGTCTTGGTTTACTAGTACATGTATACTTAAGTTCTATTTTGTTCTTCATCTGCCTCTAGTGTCTTCTTTCCATTTATGGTAAATTATACTAAGAAAATTGTTGGATATTTAACCACACTGCTTCTCTGAAGGTTCTCTTTAAAGATGTGAACATTTTGTTGTCCCGTTTCATCCTGTAGTTTGGTAAATATGACTACTAAAATAAATAACTTCACACTGCTGACTAACAACAAAAAATGTTGTCTGCTGACGCACATCTGAATGTATGGAAGCAAGGACTGGAGCTACAAAGTCAAACATTTTTATTTGTAAAACGCTTACCTTGTTGTTTTCTTCATCAATAAATGGTTTTGGTCATCAGTATTGTAAATATCAACACTGTTTACAGAACTGGGCCGTTTGATGTGATACAGGACATGATGGACTCCGTCGAGGACTCCAATGGTCATTCGGAGGAGAGTGATGAGGATGGTTGCCATGGTAACGATGAGCCCGAGTGGGAGAGAGTTCCGGACAATGTTCCCGCTATGCCCATGCCCCAAGAAGCCTCGTCTATACAGAATATGGGCTATATGTCACATCTGTCCGAGTCGACGTTATCTGCGACAGCCAGCGGAGTCTTTTCTACCTTCACGTCGTTCTTCAGTCGGAGATGACGTTCATTGGAAGTTTTAGGAAAAGTTTTATTTTTTACTGACTAATAGCATTTTAAATTATTTATTTTTGTTGGTACTATATACTTTTAGCGTTAAATTCATTGCAATTATCGCGAGAAGTCAGGAAGTTAACCGTTTTACTGTATATACGACCTATGCCATTGTATCAAGTCAGTGGGGCAAATGTTTTTATGAACGTCGAGTGTAGGTATAATTGTGCCTATACATTTTATCAGGACTGTATTGTTATTTTTTATCCAGTTTAAATGTCATTGAAACAAAACATGTAGCAATAATTATTTTATTTAATGCCCATTATGTATATATTTTGTTACATGTGCCACCTTAGTGCAAAATCTCAGCAAGTGAAATTTATATATATAAGAACTTGATGAGTTCTTGCACCAGGGTGATGTTGTGTCACAATGCATTGTTCAGTATACACAGAATATAGTAAATACAGACTTATCTTTCTACCGTTTATAAATTGTGAAACATTACTGAGTGTGTCAAGTAATAAGAGTATGGTCGCATCAAGTTGGTTGATTTAAACATTGAGGTGTTTAAATCAACCAAGACGATGAGACCATACTGTGTTTGTTTTGTAGCATGTCCATTTCAGCTGTCTGCCATACTCGAACTTCCGATAACTGGTAGTTAAGTAAATTCTGACAGGTTTTATTTTCCATTAAATGATTTAAACTGTGCAAATACAAAGGAAATGTCAGCAACCATTCTACAAATGCCTTTAACACTACATGTATTTCATTGATATGTGATGCATGTTCATGGATTTTGACATGGTTGAAATGAACAAAGAAGTAGGATATCAGCATGCGGTACCAACAATTTGAGGTCCCTAATAGGTAGGGGCAATCTGGGTAAACACGAAGAGCCGGTAACTATAGGCTGATTACACAACTATCAAAATATATCACTAATAAGCGACAAATGCCCCCGATATGTACGACTCATTTGATCTTTGACCTCCAAGTGTGACCTTGATATTTGAGGTACATACCAGATTCTTGCACCCAACACCTCATTGTGGTTAACATTTGTGTGAAGTTTCATGGAAATCCCTTCAGTTCTTTTAAAGTTATGGCTGAGACGTGATTGTTTCGGACAGAAGTACGAATGAACGGACGGACGGTGCGATTACCATGTGCCTTGCGGGACATAAAAATATATTCACTGTGTTTTGTATGGTCACCGTCTATAAATAATGAGTCAAACATGTATATGGGTGATGCGGCATTTAACAAAAAAAGTGCTTGTGTGTCGGTATTTTCCCATATGAAGTTCATCATGTCCGTGAAGCTGGTGTCATCTCTGGCATGAGTTACAGTCTAGATACCAGCATTAATGGTGAACCTGCGAAATGGTTTGTATTTACCCAAATTGCCCGTTTCATGCGATTCATCATTGTAGTACTGCAACCTCTTTTGTGCTTAACCCTTAAAGGGACACATGGCAATCTTGATTTTTTAAAAACTCACGGCGTCCCGTTAGTTTTCCTCTTAACGTGCATTTGTTCAATCATTAATATTAAGTGTTAGAATAGTTCAAAGCAAATTCTTTTTGCATATTACGATTTTTTTATAATATTGCACCAGTAATATATTTAAAAAATTGGTAAAATAATGAAGAAAGTTGAAATCTCAATTTTTTATTTAATTATATGCAAGCAGTTTTAACGTCAAAATGACGCAGGATAAGTAAACTTAGGAGCAACTTTTAATGTTTGAATAAAACTCAAGATTGTCCCTTAAAGTCAGAATATGATTATTGTTAATGGAGAAGATAGAGACTTTGTGTCAAGTATTTGTGTATAATTTTACTGTCAAATTTGCATCAACTGATTAGAAACGTACGCTTCTTTAAAAAGGCACGCTGACTTTTTAACTCTTGTGTTTACATAAAACATTACCAGTGCTATAAATAAACCTATTGGGTCTGCACACTTCCTTTGTTGTGCCTAGCTTCGGCGCAGTGTGTAGGGGATACTGCATAATTAGTACACAAATATTTATTCGGCATAGTGTGCACAGTTTAATTTTATTCAGTTTATTTGTTAGCGTAATTCTCTAAATTGTAATGCTTCCGAGTGCTTCGTCAACGGTTTTAGTTTATGACAGTTGATCAGTCATTTTCCCCAAAACACCTTTATCACATTAATGGTCTTAACATTTCCATTATATATGTAGCGGGTTAAGGATTTATAATTGCATTTACTGGTGCCTGTAAAAAGACTAGGCATTATTTTCAAGTGTTAAAGGGACAGTTTTTCAAATCGGTAAAATGAAAACATTTAAAGTAGCTATCGTCAACAGCAGCCAAATTTTACAATATAATGTACGTCGTTTTTAAACCTACTGACGACGAGGTATATATATATGTATATATATGTAATGTATTTTGAGAATCATAACTCTATAGACACGATATAAAGGGCTTTAACCAACCAGGCCAAACCCCGAAACTGGAGCGTTGAATTGAGAGTTAACCAACTTGTGCATGTAATTTATTTTACGCATATTCAGTCGCGTGTATTTCAGTCACGTGTATTTTAAGAACCTGTGAAAAGTCCACTTTTAATCCGCACATTAAAAACAGACAGGATAATTGGTTTTGTAGCGTCATTTTGACTTTATTTGGTGGGTTAGTTTAAATATTATGGTAATTTATTTCGAAATTTGCTGCTTTTATCAGAATTTCTCTCTAAAAAACCTGCAAACTGTAAATAACATGCAGGGCCTAATTTAAAACTTTGTTTTCTCAATCGGAATGAAATATGATACCTTGTGACCCTTTGCGGAATGAAATATGATACCTTGTGACCCTTTGCTTTATTGATCAGTGCTAGTTTTGGATGGTGAGTAAGCTATCCAGCTGGCTTACGGAACAACGGTGGTTATACCCAGGTGCCCTCCCATGCACGAAATTGCCAAGAGTGCCACCTGAGGTCTTCCTCCATCAATGAAAGCTGGAAAGTCGCAATATGACCTTAGCTTTTGGTGCGATTATAAAATCAAATTCAATCCAGTTTTGGATGGAAGTGAAAAATATAAAATATGGTCAATTCTTCCTCAGAATCTTTTTTTCTCCACTTTTCTCTGTCTGTCTCAATATATAAAGCTCTCTATATATATATATATTAAAAGTGTCCGACAGTCAAATACTGTTTTAATGTTTGTTAATGAGTTAAAAAAATAACTAGTTAATCGAACAACTAAGAATAGCGCATTTGTTATTGATCAACTTTCATTAATTTGTGTCTGTTAAAGAAATTGTTGGTCGATCTGTATATTATTTTGTGATGAAAAACTTTGTGCAATGTTTAGTGTGATTGTGATTATATAATAATTCAGTCAAATTTTAATAATAAACATTTAAACTTGATCTGCTATTTTGTTGTTATCATTGACGGTCCATATTGAATTGAATGTTGTTTTAACGGCTCATCAACACAGTATAGGTTATTTAGAGCCGCCCCAGAGAGAGGGGAAGGATACATAGGAATCTGAGAACTGTGCCCTACTTTTATTATCGAATAGATTCCTATGGTTCTTTAACGTGCTTGGAGGATAGACTGATACACGGACCGCCTGGTTTACGTCCCCATCCGACGGACGAGGCTAAGGGAAAGTGTCTTGCCCAAGAACACACCGACGAAACTCAGTGGCACCACGGAGGGTTGGCCTCCACCACAAAAAATCGACCATCATATATAATCTTACGTGTGTTGAAAATGACGTAAAACACCATACGAACAGTCATAAAATTGCAATATAATCCATCTACATGACCACTCTGTGGACTGATGTAAGCCTAATATTGACATCTTTATCTGCCCATTGCACGCCCTACCTTGGTTCATTCATCAGAGAAGGCAGAGGGGTAGAACTTCCCCCAACCCCACAAATTCATGTATATTTTATCATTTTTTGTTCATGCTCATTAAAGGTCTTCATCATGGCCCCTGCATTGTTTCAGGTGCCATCTCTCTCATCACTAGAGCAGTGGCAGAAAAACTATAACGTGGCTCCAGCGTAAATGGAGTCTACAATAGAATTTGAAGCAACTCTGCAGTTCAGGGTGAGAAGGTTCGAGGCCCGTTCTCCGTATTTTATCTCGATGTACATGGAGGATGAGCCTGGCATGTTTATTCCTGTTAGCGCCTTATAACCTTTCATGTGTTGATGCGCCTTAAAACCCCAATTCAGTTAATTTTTTCTAAGGGAGAATTTGTAGAGCTTGGCAAGCCAGTGGTAATATAATGAAGACAATATACATATTCCAATTTTTATTTTCTTGAAATTTAAATATTACATTGTTAAAGTAAAAAGGGCATTAATAATACAATCAATGTCCTAACAAGCGCCCAATATATACTTCAAGATTTCAATGTATTCCTTTAATGTCTTGTTTTTTTTTTGCTCCTATCTAAACAAGACATGAATGTATTATGAAATTACCACTTAGCTATGGTCCCGACATGGAATGGTGAAATAATTGAATAAACTATATCTTAAAAGGATACACGGCAATCTTGAAGCGTTTATCAAGCTCTGAAGTATGCGACTTATTTATCCAGTTTCATTTTGACTTAAAACCTGCTTCCATATAATTAAAATTTTGAGTTTTCATTTTTAGCTCTACTGGCCGAAAGGATAGGGAGTCGTCCGTCCGTCAGCTTTTTCCTCGTTAACACGATAGGGCCTTCATTTTACATCTAATCTTTTTCAAACTATACCAGGTTGTTGATATCAATGAAAGCTCCGATGAGTTCGAAAACCAGCCAGTTCGGACCAGTAACACCAGAGTTATGGCCCTTGATTTAGTTAAAATTGCTATATTTTGCCTCGACACAATAGAGCCTTCATTTTTCATCCGATCTTTTTCAAACTTTACCACTGTTGATATCAATGAAAGCTTGGACAAGTTCGAAAACAGCCAGTTTGGACCCGTCACACTGGAGTTATGGCCCTTGAATTAAAATTGCTATATTTTGCCTCGTTAACGTGATGGGACCTTCATTTTTCATTCGATCTTTTCAAACTTTACCAGACTGTTGATATCAATAAAATCTCGGAAGAGTTCGAAAACCAGCCAGATTGGACCAGTAATACCGGAGTTATGGCCCTTGATTTAGTTAAAATTGCTATATTTTGCCTCAACGTGATAGGACCTTCATTTTTCACCTGATCTTTACCAAACTTTAGCAGATTGTTACTATTAATGATTATGTCTTGATTTGGCCTGTTTTCAACGAAACATTACAGAGTTGATCAGTACCAAGCCTAGTTATAAATATCGTCACTGTGTTCCCATTAAATGATTTTGGCAGATTTGTGGCCCTTTAAATGTTTAACTTTTATTACACAAACTTTGTCCCTACTAGTTCTCCTGAACCCCCGACCTAATTTCAGCGAAACTTGGCAAGGATGATCAGTATCAAGCCTAGTTGTGCATATCGTAGCCATGTTCTGGTTAAGTGAATTTTGGCAGAGTTATGGCCCTTTAAAGATTTTAATACACAACTTTGCACGACTAATTCTCCTGAACCCCTTGCCAGATTTAATTGAAACTTGGTAGGGATGATCAGTAAAAAGGCAAGTTGCGCATATCATTGCCATGTTCCGGTTGAATTGTTTTGAGTTGTGGCCTCTTATGCAGAAACTTTATCCGGACTAGTTTTCCTGAACCCCTGGCTGGATTTCAGTGAAACGGCAGGAATGATCAGTACCAAGCCTAGCTGCACATAGCATTGTAGTCTTCCCTACCACTTCTCCATATAGCCAGTAGAGCAATACAGGCCCTCTTGAACTGAACTGAATTGGGGTTTTAAGGCGCACAAACACATGAAAGGTTATATGGCGCTTAACAGGAATGAACATGCCAGGCTCATCCTCCATGTATATCGAGATAAAATATGGAGAATGTCCCTAGAACCTTCTCACCTGCAGAGTTGCTGCAAATTCTATTGTAGACACTCCATTTACGCTGGAGCCACGTTTATTGTTTTTCTGCCACTGCTCTAGTGGTGAGCGAGATGGCACTTGAAACAATGCAGGAGTCATGATAGACCTTTAATGAGCGTGAACAAAAAGATAAAATGAACATGAATTTGGGAGGTTCTACCCCTCTGCCTACCCCTCCAACGGGATCTGCAGTGGCCCTATTCTTTGCCCCGGAATCAAACGGGGCCCCTGGTGGTGGGGTGGGGGGGACCCTCTTGTTTAGTCTTATTCTACCGTTGGTTTACACATATTAGTGCAATACAACAGTTAACAATATGCAAAAACAATTTATTTTGTACTGTTCTTGTTAATTAATATTGATCATCTAGTAAATGCAAGTTAGTAGAAAAACTAATGGGATGCCATGAGATTGTAAACAATCAAGACTGCCATGTGTCCCTTTAAATACTGGGAACAATTGGACAGAAACGGCTGTTAATGTAGCTGGAAAATATGTACTCTGTAACACTCGTACAATGGGGTTTTCTGATCGTGTTATGTACAAACATGTCTGCTCCATGTTAGAAACTTTCAATGAAAGCATCTTTGCTGCAGACTGCTGATTTGAATGACAATATTACAATGCTGACAAAATGTGTTTCTGGTGCAAACCCTATAGTTACAACAGACATCGACATCGAGTAGGACATGAAATATGGAGCAGCGATGTTTGTACATACATCACATGACCTGAAAAACTCTACAGTACGAGAGATCCGGACCACCGTCCTAGAGCGGGGAAGGATACACATGAATCTGGGAACCGTGCCTTTCTCTTACTTTCAAACAGATGGTTCTTCAGCATGCAAAGAGAATAAGATTTCAATATACGTCTCCACCAGGTTAATGGACACACCGATGGACCCCGTAGTCTCAAACCATCAAACTCCTGACTTAGTCTACCACTTTCCAATGGGCAACTGCAACTTCTTCATGGAATTGAACTGAATTGGGTTTTAAGGCGCACCAACACATGAAAGGTTATATGGCGCCTAACAGGCATGAACATGCCAGGCTCATCCTCCATGTACATCGCAATAAAATATGGAGAATGGGCCTAGGACCTTCCCACCCTGATCTGCAGAGTTGCTTCAAATTCTATTGTAGACACTCCATTTACGCTGGAGCCACGTTTATTGTTTTTCTGCCACTGCTCTTTTGATGTGAGCGAGATGGCACCTGAAACAATGCAGGGATCATGATGAAAACCTTTAATGAACATGAACAAAAAATGATAAAATGAACATGAATTTGGGGGGCTTCTACCCCTCCAAAGGGATCTGCAGTGGCCCTATTTTTTTGCCCGTGACCAAACGGGGCCATCTTCACGGAGCCAAAACACAAGTCTCAAAGTGGAAGTGGACACCGACTTTAATTGTACCAAGAAAATACATCAAAATGGTTAAAATAATGTGTAAGAGAAACAATACATACTTTATAGGCTACACACTCAATTCACAAAACAAAATGAACACAATAAATAGATCATATAATCATTATCTACTGACAAACCCATATTAACAAATACTCCATAGTATAAAAAAATCCCTGTTAGTAATTATACTCACACATGCATTATTCCAGGTTAATACGACAACTTTCAACCACATTTTACACCCAGATATGCTATATAACCCGACAAACTACTGTTCATAAACATATATAATAACACCCATCTATAAGACTGTGCTTATTTGAGTCTTGTTTAATGCACCAAAAGTTCTTGAGCTCACGACCAAGACGGTGTATAAAGTTAACAACACATATATATATAAATACTAACAAAATAAATAGAATGTGCCAAGAGAAAACAGAATGATGATAATACAAACACTTTCAAAAACCCTCAACTATTCCTAAAAGATTCAAAGATGAATGATAGCACAAAATGTATACACACGTATTCATTATTCACAACACTTTGTTAGCATACTTACACAACTGATAGTTCCTACATTCAATTTCTAGCTCCACCTGCATTTTCAGCTCCACCACTATGACTAATGTTAGAAACTTACACCACTGTTAGTTCCTACGTTCAGTTTCTAGCTCAACGCCCATTGTTAGAAAACTCATAGAACTGATAGTTCCTACATTCAACTTCTAGCTCTGCACAAATTTCTAGCTCCACTCCCTATTGTTAGAAACTTAAGAACTGATAGGTCCTACATTCAATTTCTAGCTCCACTCCCTATTGTTAGAAACTACATTCAATTTCTAGCTCCACTCCCTATTGTTAGAAACTTAAGAACTGATAGTTCCTACATTCAATTTCTAGCTCCGCCCCCTTTGTTAGCAACTTAAAAAATGATAGTTCCTACATTCAATTTCTAGCTCCACCTGCATTTCTAGCTCCACCCTCTATTGTTAGAAAACTTACAGAACTGATAGTTCCTACATTAAATGTCTAGCTCCGCCCCCTATTGTTAGAAAACTTACAGAACTGATAGTTCCTACATTCAATTTCATACTTTTCCTACAATCAATTTCTAGCTCCGCCCCCTAGTGTTAGAAACTCAGAGAACTGATAGTTTCTACATCCAATTTCTAGCTCCACCTCCTATTGTTAAACATACAGAATCGATAATTCCTTGTTCAATTTCTAGCTCCACCCTCTATAATTCCCCCAAACATTGGCATGTGCTCCATCATATTTAATTGTTTGTGAGACTACATATGCTATTCTTACAGGTGTAAATACCAGTTCTATGTTTAACTGGCTCAAATATCAGGTGGATATAAGCTTGATTGACAAATCGGAACATTGGAATTGTACTGGACAAAACCAAATATGGTTAAATATTAAATATGTTATATACTGTCAATACACATATTTTTAAACCAGATGAGCATATTTTTTTGTTTTTAATTTTAATAAATACAGGCAATCTCCTATTAAACATTATCATCAATTATTTCTCATTTTGTTCTAGCACGTTTTGTACTCGGGCCATTTGCAACAGCTGATTCCTCCAGGTTTTTCAGTCTCTTTTCAAAAATTTTGGACATATTTGACCCTGCTTTAAACTCGTCCGTTGACCGTTTGTTGTACTCGATACAATTTGCGAATATCTGTCGGACATCTTGGACCAACTCCGCAGGTTCCACATACACAAACTTGTTTATTCTATTCTTGATTGTAGAAAAGTCCATGGGCTTCTTTATCACTTCGTAGTAGTCCGGCGCCTGAGAAATTTACAAATCATTTGTGATTAAAATAATATTATATAAAGAAGCAACAAGAATTTTAGACTCCTGTTATGCTAATATTTGTCCAGATTTATGTATGTGTTTTCTTTCTAAACAGTATAATCACAATAGTAAAAAATTAACTACAGTCCACACTCAGTATCTCGAATTTCAAGGGACCGGGAGAAAAGTTTGAGTTATCCGAAGTTCGAATTAAACGATTTTGGCAGACTTGTCTTCAATTTTATTACCCCACCCACCAGTTTTACACTATACATATATATATTACCGATATTAGCCGACTTTTAATGAAATACATGTTATCTTCCTTCATATATGTTTATGAATATGTTTCTTTACTGATTAATATATTCAGATCAAACATGAAAACGCAATTACATAAATTACTGATTGTTATTACCATGCTCAAATTTGAGACCTGTATTGCAGCATGCTACTTTCGTTTTGTCAGTTTGTATATTCGGGCATAGCATGTTAAAGCCGTATAAGGAAACGTTTTGGTAATTAAATAAATCAGCAAAATATTTATGATTTTATACTTTATTAAAAACATAGAAAGACATTTATACAATGACACAATATTTTCACAAATTATACGTTTCGTCCATGTCAAATTAGTATAATTCTTATATTATTGTTTTAACCCTCGTGATGGCCTTTGTTTTCAATTATCGTAAACAAGCTTCCTCGATAACAAGCCTTAATTTACCATGAAAACCGGAGGCAAGAACATAAATTAACAAAATGTTCCTATGACTTATTTATTTGTGTCACAGGTCAAATCATCTCAGCAATTATCACCTTTTGTTTGCTTCACAATCAGCTTCAATGCAGCTTGTGTTTGTTTGATCAAACTTGCATTCGGCACTTCAATTAAACTTCGAATTAGCGAGTGTAAATTACTGTATAGATTCTTGTTTGGGACCAGAAATATAGTTTGAATTGGCGAATAATTTGACTCGTCGAAATTTGACTTAAAAGAAGTCAAATTGCATAAAAAATAGAAGGAATAAAATTGGGACCGTGACAAAAATTCGACTTAAGCGGAAATTCGAAGTAAGTGAGTTTGAGTTACTGAGAGTGGACTGTATTAAGAATTTTTAGTAACAAATATATAGAGAAAGAAGAAATATACAAAATATTATAGCAACAGTGATCTTCACCTAGTAACATGAAAGCAATTCCACACCTGGGAGAATGCATGGTTAAGTTTCAACTTAATATGCCATGTACGATAAAATTTTAACTTAATATGCCAAACTGAGCTATTAAGATACAGACTGGAAAACATTTTCGTTATAGTAACAATGATTTTTCATAGTAAATTTTTTGCACACAGTGATCTTGTCTTTCTGTCTTTATGATCTAAACCTAGAAGGGTATTCCACGGAACACTTGTGTCACTGCCTAATTCCAGTTACCTATTGGTTAGGTTGCAGGTTAAAGTTTTATGAAAATAGGCATAACTCTGCGAAAATGAAAGTCTGCGTTATTGGACGTTTACAACATCCTTTGAGTAAAGATGAAGATGTGTGTGAAGTTTTATGAACATAGGTCAAATAGTTTTCAAGTTTTGGCCAATGTTAGGATGCAGGTAGAAATGAGACGGACGACTTTGTGAAAGACGGGGTATAAAGACTTGGGGGACATAATTATTTAAACTCATTATTTTCAAACAAGGTTTATTTTAAAGGGCACTGAAATCCTTGGAAAAATCAGAAAGAATTTTCAAAATGCCCTGAAAAATAAAGGAGATACGACCTATTAAAAATTTGCAAAGAAATGGAGGCGGCCATATTGGAACGTGGACATCATCGCGGCTTTTTACCATATATGGCAAATTGACAAAATGTCTTTAAAAGCAAAGAAAATCACTGCAGATGAAAAATAAGTATACAATTATAAATTTTACATCTGCATAATTTATTTTTGATCACTTTGCAGTGATTTTCTTCGCTTTAAAGTATATTTTGCCAATTTGCCATATATGGTTAAAAGGCGCGATGACGTCATCGTTCCAAGATGGACGCCTCCATTTATGTTCTTTGTGAATTTTCAATAGGTCACATCTCCTTTATTTTTCATGGCATTTTGATAATTCTTTCAGCTTTTTTCAAGTTTTTCAGAGTTCTTTCAAATAAATCTATTTAAAAATAGTGCATCAACACCTTTAACTGAAAGGGGCTACATCACAAGCTCTCTTATTTCTCCAATAGTCTAGCTTGAATATTTAGGACAACCACCAAAA
The DNA here is from genome assembly GCA_037043455.1 of Cyrtodaria siliqua. Classification (NCBI taxonomy): domain Eukaryota; kingdom Metazoa; phylum Mollusca; class Bivalvia; order Adapedonta; family Hiatellidae; genus Cyrtodaria; species Cyrtodaria siliqua. The sequence goes on from JAWPHD010000517.1 coordinate 159,613, forward strand.
CAGTATATACGTAATCCAACCAACAGTATTTAAATAACCAAATCTTACTAATTCTTACATCTTTCCTGACTACAGGCCTGAGGAATGGCCATGCCTCCACTTCCTCCATGAGACCTAGCACCACGTCCTCCAGCATCTTCAGCTGTTGGATCTTGGAGCTGCCTCGGGAACTACTGGTGTAGTGTTTCGGTCCATCTGAAATAATCATGTATGTTATCTACCTGAAAAAGTGTTACTTTGCACCAGCCACTCTTGCTGTGAAAATATATCTCGCAACAGTTACGGCATATCCACTGACAGCATCACCTACTAGAAGTGTTTTAGTTAGTTATCAGTTACCTTCATTTATGAGACTGAAGAAATATGCAAACGAGAAAATAGGATTATTACTAGAGTAGCGTGTTCTGGAAGTTTGTATCACCTTGAGTAGGAAAATGACAGATCAAGGATCTCACGAGAGGCAGAGCCTCGAGTGTGATCCTTGATCTGGCATTTATCTTAGAGAGGTGATACAAACCTTCCAGAACACGCTACTCTAGTAATGATTCTTTTATTATATACCTCAGGGTTCTCCACAGGCCATTTAAGCACAGCGGAGCCGCTGCGCTTGACTTCCAAAATCTTACATCCCGCGGTGCCTAAACTGCGCCGCTATGCTTAAAAACCAGAGTGCGGTGCTTTGATCTGAAGGCAAACACCGCCTTTAAAAACCCTTATGCGCACCGGTACACAAATTCATAAACTCGCGTCAAACAATACACACAAGTAACACGTGACTGATCTATACAGTATGCAGAAGGTGCGATAACACGCGTGTGATAAGTGGATTGTTGACAACAAATTGCAATTATTACGAGCTGATTGGATTATGTCGGGTTGTTGTGGATTAATCAGTAATTGGGAGATAAATGGGATGGGAGAATGTAACTTAAAGCAGCTGAACTGGAAATTTTGTTAATATTGCCAGTTTGTGTATCGGCTTACGTGTATTGTTCAAGACGGAAATGAAAGATGCGATGTGCTCATCATGACACAAGAGTTTGTTTGTTTTGCGTAAGTAAGTATAATTGTTTTGATTGTCATTTGATTTAAGTTTGTGCCTTAATAAATAAAATAAATAGCAAGTTTGGGATAATATCTGGTCATTTGAAGAAAAAAAAGGAGAAATGAAGGTAGTTATCTGTTTATTTATCTGTTTACTTCAAAGCTTGTCAATATTTTGAAAACAAAAATACTAGAAATAACTTACAAAATGAAACAAAAATAATTCAGTTATTACTATTATTAAGCGTGTTGGTCTATTATATATTTATAATATATTAAATTATTTATATATGTTTCTTCAGACTTTGGCCCGCCACTTTAACCTGGATGAAGATTCAATGATGATCGAGTGGAGACAAGTGAGGGAGGTTACACAGAATGACAGAGAGCTACAGGAGTCTCACCCCGACTTGTACAATATTGCAGCTGTTGGTCTGCTTCTTCCAACTTCAACAGCAGATTGCGAGAGGGGATTCTCTACACTCAAGAGAATTAAGACAGCACAGGTCAACTCTGTGTAACAGAGTTCTCAACGCACTGCTGGCGGTAAAAATGCAGGGCCCACCTCCATCAGAGTTTGAATATGACAGGGCAGTGGAAGAATGACACAAGGCCAGACCTAGAAGGTCAAGCATCTGAATAGGAACTGCTAGCTAATGTGTACAAGTCAAGACATTGAATGGGCTAACTTGTGTTGGATTTATTTGAGTGCTTAGGTTATATTTTTTAAGTATTATCAAATGTGCTGTTTTATTTCCAGGGATGAATATTGTGTAGTTGATGGTATTATATGTGTGCATGATGTGTTGATGTATATGTTGTATTATTGTGTATAAACTTATAATAAATCTTTGTATGTATATTTTCTTCTTCATCGTGTATTAAAACATGGATTATTTATTATTGTTTATTGTATGTATTTCAGATGTTGCATGTTGTGTTGATGTGTAAATTGTATTATTGTGTATGAACTTATTTTAGTTGTTTTTTTAAAAATAAAAAATAAAAATAAAAGTCTTAAAACATGGATTATTTATTATATTGTTTATTATCATAAATATATAATTATATATGGCTTTCTAACATCACTAATATCACACAAAAGAGTGCCTCACCGTCAATACAGGCAGTTACTAAAAGCCAAAAAAATCGAACACATGAGGGGGTTTCCCCCTCCCGTACCCTCCCCCACCACGCGGGGAATGCCACTATGCTTGAAATTAATCCTGTGGAGAACCCTGTACCTCATACATATGATTAAAAATATTTACCGTTCTGTTGCATACGTATGCAGTAAAGAAGGTTTCAAGGCTTATTTTAATATGTTTGGGGTGTAGCTACAGCTTACAAGTTAAGTTCATTGTTGCGATGTACTTGTTTTGTTTGTTTGACATAACGTCGTCTTGACGTTCTCGTGCAAATTGGTGTAAATGCGAGCATTATTAGGAATTTCTCTGTTCTATTTTAAGTAGTATAGTGATACTGAATCTATTTTTAGTAGCATACTGATATGGATGCAGAAAACCTCTAGAGGTGATACAGGTTTTTGTATTCCACTGTAAGAAAATGAAGGTACTATGTATATAATTATTGATAGGTATGTATTGAGACTTGCTAACAATTTGTCTGCATTTGACTAAAGATCTGACCATATATTAAGGTATTCTTTATGTTGGTGGTAAACTGTTTGAAATGTATCTGACCATATATTAAGGTATTCTTTATGTTGGCGGTAAACTGTTTGAAATGTGTCTGACCATATATTAAGGTATTCTTTATGTTGGCGGTAAACTGTTTGAAATGTATCTGACCATATATTAAGGTATTCTTTATGTTGGCGGTAAACTGTTTGAAATGTGTCTGACCATATATTAAGGTATTCTTTATGTTGGCGGTAAACTGTTTGAAATGTGTCTGACCATATATTAAGGTATTCTTTATGTTGGCGGTAAACTGTTTGAAATGTATCTGACCATATATTAAGGTATTCTTTATGTTGGCGGTAAACTGTTTGAAATGTATCTGACCATATATTAAGGTATTCTTTATGTTGGCGGTAAACCGTTTGAAATGTGTCTGACCATATATTAAGGTATTCTTTATGTTGGCGGTAAACCGTTTGAAATGTATCTGACCATATATTAAGGTATTCTTTATGTTGGCGGTCAACTGTTTGAAATGTATCTGACCATATATTAAAGGTATTCTTTATGTTGGCGGTAAACTGTTTGAAATGTGTCTGACCATATATTAAAGGTATTCTTTATGTTGGCGGTAAACTGTTTGAAATGTGTCTGACCATATATTAAGGTATTCTTTATGTTGGCGGTAAACTGTTTGAAATGTATCTGACCATATATTAAGGTATTCTTTATGTTGGCGGTAAACTGTTTGAAATGTATCTGACCATATATTAAGGTATTCTTTATGTTGGCGGTCAACTGTTTGAAATGTATCTGACCATATATTAAGGTATTCTTTATGTTGGCGGTCAACTGTTTGAAATGTATCTGACCATATATTAAGGTATTCTTTATGTTGGCGGTCAACTGTTTGAAATGTATCTGACCATATATTAAGGTATTCTTTATGTTGGCGGTCAACTGTTTGAAATGTATCTGACCATATATTAAGGTATTCTTTATGTTGGCGGTCAACTGTTTGAAATGTATCTGACCATATATTAAAGGTATTCTTTATGTTGGCAGTAAACTGTTTGAAATGTATCTGACCATATATTAAAGGTATTCTTTATGTTGGCAGTAAACTGTTTGAAATGTATCTGACCATATATTAAGTTATTCTTTATGTTGGCGATAAACTGTTTGAAATGTATCTGACCATATATTTAGGTATTCTTTATGTTGGCGGTCAACTGTTTGAAATGTATCTGACCATATATTAAGGTATTCTTTATGTTGGCGGTCAACTGTTTGAAATGTATCTGACCATATATTAAGGTATTCTTTATGTTGGCGGTCAACTGTTTGAAATGTATCTGACCATATATTAAGGTATTCTTTATGTTGGCGGTCAACTGTTTGAAATGTATCTGACCATATATTAAAGGTATTCTTTATGTTGGCAGTAAACTGTTTGAAATGTATCTGACCATATATTAAAGGTATTCTTTATGTTGGCAGTAAACTGTTTGAAATGTATCTGACCATATATTAAGTTATTCTTTATGTTGGCGATAAACTGTTTGAAATGTATCTGACCATATATTTAGGTATTCTTTATGTTGGCGGTCAACTGTTTGAAATGTGTCTGACCATATATTAAGGTATTCTTTATGTTGGCAGTAAACTGTTTGAAATGTATCTGACCATATATTAAGGTATTCTTTATGTTAGCGATAAACTGTTTGAAATGTATCTGACCATATATTAAAGGTATTCTTTATGTTGGCAGTAAACTGTTTGAAATGTATCTGACCATATATTAAAGGTATTCTTTATGTTGGCAGTAAACTGTTTGAAATGTATCTGACCATATATTAAGGTATTCTTTATGTTGGCGATAAACTGTTTGAAATGTATCTGACCATATATTAAGGTATTCTTTATGTTGGCGGTCAACTGTTTGAAATGTGTCTGACCATATATTAAGGTATTCTTTATGTTGGCGGTAAACTGTTTGAAATGTATCTGACCATATATTAAAGGTATTCTTTATGTTGGCGGTCAACTGTTTGAAATGTATCTGACCATATATTAAAGGTATTCTTTATGTTGGCGGTCAACTGTTTGAAATGTATCTGACCATATATTAAAGGTATTCTTTATGTTGGCGGTAAACTGTTTGAAATGTATCTGACCATATATTAAAGGTATTCTTTATGTTGGCGGTCAACTGTTTGAAATGTATCTGACCATATATTAAAGGTATTCTTTATGTTGGCGGTAAACTGTTTGAAATGGTTCTCATACTTCACAATCAGATGCTGTTACGTCATGACTTCTGAAATGCAGTTAGCTTACAGATAATAGATCGAAATTATTTGAAGAACAATTTTCAACAGTTTTTATTAACTCATTCCAATGACAGTAGCGTTTCCGTGGTTGAGGGGTTAACGACATTGTGATGTAAACCTTCTTGCACCTTACCGCTGCAGGTTTGAATCCCACTGGGAGCTCCACTTGCTAGGAAATGTTGATTCTTACGGATTGCAGGAGGTTCTACCCAGTAAAATGGGTGGTCATCCACCATCACAAAAAAATTGACAATTATATATAACCAGACATGTGTAGAAAATGGCGTAAAACACCATACGTACCATTTTTTGATTCCTGAGTAAGTTTGGATGTAGATTTAGCACTTTTTTTCATTTTCGGTTTCTCCTCCTCCAACATGGGTGAGTCCACTCGCTTGCGTTTCTTCGCAGGTTTAAGTGTTTTGATGGTGAGTGGACTGTCGCGGGGACTCCCTCGGCGTGACGCTTGTTTACTCGAGTTGGGTGTCGACTTTGGGCTTTCTTTGGTCTTCTTCTTTACCCCTGAAGTAAAATTCGGTATTGTTATAGAAATAGGTCTATCCAATATGGATATAGAGTTTGACGGGACTATTTTCGCAAAATCAGCAGTTACTACATGGGGAATGAGGGTTGTAGAAGTTGCATGTAAATTTACAAAAGCCCTTTTTTTACAGGAATCTATTTTCACATTAGATGTATGTTATAACTTTCATAAAGGAAGTTAAATGAAAGCAATGAATTAGTCCTAAAAAGAAGAATCTTGACAGTTTGAAACTTAACCACATAGATGACAGCGACGGGTATACCTCACATCAACACCATTATTTAGAGACGCAGAGAGCGGGGAAGGATACATAGGAATCCGGGAAACCAATCTACTTCTCGGGACAACCCAGTTTACGTCCCCAGGCGACAGATGGGGTTCTTTCTTGCTCATGGAGATAATGGACACATGGAGAAAACTGAGGCGCCGGCGAGGCATGAATTTCGGTCTACCAGATTTCAAGTCACCGTCAATGGGCAATGACTGGATAAAAATAGTAGATGCCATGTTTTTAAAGCAACTTTCTAGTATGACATTCCTTTTTCAGGGTGCTTATGTGAGGAAGCTATCCAGCTGGCTTGCGGAACGTCGGTGGTTCTACCCAGGTGCCCGCCCGTGCACGAAAATTGCCCGGAGGGGCACCTGGGGTCTTCCTCCACAAGTGGAAGCTGGAAAGTCGCCATATGACCTTAGCTGTTGGTGCGACTATAAAATCCAATTCAATTCAATTTTCAGGGTGCTATACGCTGCAATGTTAACTTTATGTATTGCAACTTATCTTCCAACATCCTGTACCTTTTTCTTTCTTAATGCAATATTATAGGGCTATTCCAATAAAACATATGGTACTGCAGGAAGACGCTTTGAAATTGAACACCCACCCATAGATGCAAAATAGAGTTAAAAGAACCAAATTTCAAAAAATAGGGTTCACCCATAGGTGTTTATCAAATTGCCTATTGGGGTCCCAGGTATGTTTTAATGCCCTTAACAATAATTTTCTAACATGCCATACCTTTCGGCAAGTTCATCTTAATCTTGCCAGCCTGAGTATCTGTTCCGGAGCATATCTGACATAGCCACTTGCCCCTCGGCACCTTCTTGAGTGGTGGTGCTGCGCAGGCAAGGTGATAGGACAGGGGACAGTTGTCGCAGCAGATCAGTGTGCCAGACTTACTACACACAGCACACAGGCCGTCAAGCTCCTCCTCCGAGCTCGCCTCATCCTCCGCTTCCTCTTCAGAACTATTAACAATGACAACATTACTCTTACACAAACTGAATATACAGGGCTCGAAATTAGCATTATTGCGGTAGCTCGAGGCTAGTAAAAATACTACCGTGTCTGGGTAGTCTGATCAGGTAGTAAAACAAGGTCAATGGCCTTGAAGCTGTATTAGCTAAATCAGCCAAGGGAACCTTTATGGAAATAGGACATCAAGTGCAACATTCCTGTGACGTTTTATGAAAATCTGTCAAGTAGTTTTAACTCGATGTAAACAAATATGGTCTCAGGCGGCCAACTCCAATCATTTTAGTAAGGTTCCAAATCAATCCACTTATGGTTTTTGAAAAGTAGTCGCCACAAACTTGTATTTTTAGCTGTGGCGGCCATCTTGTATTTCCGGCCGACCTGAATATTTATTTTAACAGGACCAACTAGACATCAAGAGCAACATTCCTGTAAAGTTGCATGAAAATCCAACAAGTAGTTTCATTCCTGTAAAGTTTCATGAAAATCTATCAAGTAGTATCAGAGGAGTAGACGCCACCGGTTTTTCCTATATAACTCTAGGTAAACAAAGATGGCCACTGGTGGCCATGTCCGAAATTGAATTGTAATGAATTTTGGTTAGGACAATTACATGTCGTGCCAGTCATCTTGATTTTTAAAAACTATGTTTTTAGCTGTGGCGGCCATCTTGGATTTCACATCAACGTGAATCTTTGCTAAGATCAACTAGACATTATGGGCAACATAAAGTTTCATGAAAATCCATCATGTAGTTTCAGAGTTGTCCTTACAAATAAAAAATAAATTACTAATCGAAAGGATGACAGCATTTTCTAACCTAACCTTTTCAAAAACTGATATTTACATAGTTTTAACAACAACTGTCTCGGTAAACAAGGTGAATGTTTTCCGCGCTTTCTTTGCAAAGTCTTGAATGAGATGCTTTTATATACTTGGATAACCTTGCATACGCAAGAAATGTAGAGATATCTTCCAAAATGCACTTAAAACACATGAAAAGAAACCACAAATTCTTTTGAATATTATATTGGGCTAGCAAATTTTTAGCAGGTTTAGTGAGTGGTCTAGTAAACTAAAAGCATTCATTTCTAGCCCTGATATAACATACTGGTAAACAAATTGAATACAAGAGGTCAATGACCTTGAAGCTCTACTGATTGATTTTGATTTCAGGAAGTAGTCGCTACAGACTTGTTTTTTGAAAATCTATTTTTAACCGTGGCGGCCATCTTGAATTTCCGGCCGACCTGAAATTTTGCTAGGATCAATTAGACATTAAGAGCAACATTCCTGTGAAGTTTCATGAAAATCCGTCAAGTTGTTTCAGAGGAGTAGTCGCTACAAGTTTTCATTATATAACTCTATGTAAACAAAGATGGCCGCTGGTAGCCATGTTTAACGTCAAATCAAAACGATTTTCAACAAGGACCAACATCATGTCATACTGATCATTTTAGAAAAAGTCCCATATCAATATCTCTTATAGTTTTGAAGAAGTAGTCGCTACAAACTTATTTATTTTAAATCTATTTTTAGCTGTGGCGACCATCTTGAATTTCCGGCCGACCTGAAATTTTTCTAGGATCAACTAGACATCAAGAGCAACATTCCTGTGAAGTTTCATGAACATCCGTCAAGTAGTTTCAGAGGAGTAGTCGCTACAAGTTTTTACTATATAACTCTATGTAACCAAAGATGGCCACTGGCAGCCATGTTTAACGTCGAATCAAAATAATTTTCCACAAGGATCAACATCATGTCATGCTGATCATTTTAGAAAAAGTCCCATATTAATATCACTTATAGTTTTCAAGAAGTAGTCGCTACAAACTTATTTTTTAAAAATCTATTTTTAGCTGTGACGGCCATCTTGAATTTCTGGCAGATCTGAAATTTTACTAGGATCAATAAGACATCAAGAGTAACATTCCTGTAAAGTTTCATGACAATCCGTCAAGTAGTTTCAGAGGAGTAGTCGCTACAAGTCTTTACTATATAACTCTATGTAAACAAAGATGGCCGCTGGCAGCCATGTTTAACGTTGAATCAAAACGATTTTTGACAAGGATCAACATCATGTCATGCTGATCATTTTAGAAAAAGTCCCATATCAATATCACTTATAGTTTTCAAGAAGTAGTCGCTACAATCTTGTATTTTAAAACTCTATTTTTAGCTTTGGCGGCCATCTTGGATTTCACATCAACATGAATTTTTGCTAGGATCAACTAGACTTTATGGGCAACATTTCTGTAAAGTTCATGAATATCCATCCAGTAGTTTCAGAGGAGTTGTCTCTACAAATAAAAGTTTATGGACAGATGGACAGACGGACGACGGACGCCGCACCATGGCATAAGCTCTGCTGATCTCTGATCAGTAGAGCTAATAACATTACCCGTATACAAACTCAATCGAGAATTTTTAGATTATCATCACATGATATTATATTTAGCCAAAGAGAGACTGGATTTAGAAATAAGTACTAAACGCAAAATTAACAGTTATCTCTATCCACGAAAATAGAAGTCAATGTCGTTGGTGGTAACCCGATTTCAAAATGAAAATAACTTTAGTTTAAATTTGGAAGTAAGCATAAGGAAATTTAGTTTTTGAGAAACGACCTTAAATTGATGAATGACTCGTAAAAGGTTAATGTCATCTGTGGAAACAAGCTATCCTGTCGAGACCAGCACACCTACTTACCTTTCTTCCTCCGCATCCTCTGCTTCATCATCCGATGGTTGTTCACTGAATGTGGGCCGCCTTTCCTTACGCGGACTACGCTTGGCCTCTTTTGGGCGACAGTCTGGGCAAAACCAGTCTGTCCGAGGAATATTCTGTAAACATTAATATGCAAATCAGGCAAGAAAACAATCGATATGAGATAAACACGTTTCAATTTTCAGTCAGATGCCAGATAATCGTAACAACTGAATTCAATATAATTTCTGATCTCTATAATAGCAATTTTGTAACTGACACTACTTAGGACAAAACCCATGTCTGACAGCAGTTGTGATATTCATAATGAGCAACCACTACAGCCCTGAAAAAAACTAAAACTATCACTGAAGGTGATGAATACCCCCGTTTCTTTGATTCCAAGTCAAACAAAGGGCCATAATTCTTTAATAAATGTTATATGACGTTTGGGAACAACCCATTCAAAACAGTTCGAGAAATGCTAGTAATAAAAATGTTATGAGATGGGAAGCAAAAATGGGGACAAAAATGTGTTATGCGATAGGACGTTACGGACTGCGCGATTCCTCTATAGCTCCACTTCCTTTGAGAAAGCAGGGGTATAATCAAAACGTAACGAGGGACTTAAAAACTTTCAGCCTTTACTATACCTTGAGTTGTGGTTTCAGACAGTACATGTGATGACCGCGGTCACATTTGTCACACAGCAAGATCTTGTCGGGGTCGCACTTCCGCCGACAGATGCGACAGCGGGTGTGCAGCAAGGACTTGGCCCACATGACAGACTTCTCCAACGACGACAGATGCAGGAAGACCTGGGAAAGGCTAGAACTGAGGAGGCATGAATCCTCCCACCTCTCCATCAACATCCGTTGTTGTGGTGTCTTCATGATGATCATATCATCATCATCATCTGAAAGTAAGAGTTTTCTTTACTGCATTTCTTTTGATGAATCAAATTGAATTGAATTGGGTTTTAAGGCGCACCAACACATGAAAGGTTATATGGCGCCTAACAGGCATGAACATGCCAGGCTCATCCTCCATGTACATCGAGATGAAATATGGAAAATGGGACTAGGACCTTCTCACCCTGAACTGCAGAGTTGTTGCAAATTCTATTGTAGACAATCCATTTACACTGCAGCCATGTTTATCGTTTTTCTGCCACTGCTCTTAGTGATGTGTCGTGAGCGAGATGGCACCTGAAACAATGCAGGGGTCATGATGAAGACCTTTAATGAGCATGAACAAAAAATGACAAAATGAATACCCCTCTGCATGTGACGGTGTGTTTGCAGTGGTTGTATTCTACCCCGGCAACTACACGATCATGATTTCTCAAAGAAAATTCATCCGACCATAAAAAATAACGTCAAGAGTTTTGATGTCAACCTCATTTGCCGAGAATGTTCATTTAATTGAAATGGGTTTTACGGCGCATCAACACATCAAAGGTTATGTGGCGCCAAACAGGAATTCACATGCCAGGCTCATCCTTCATTTACATCAAAATAAAATATGGAGAATGGGCCTAGAACCATCTAACCTGCAGAGTCGCTACAAATTATATAGACTCCCATTAACGATGGAGCCACGTTTCCACGTTTGCATATGCGGCGTCATGGTGAAGACCTTGAAGGAGCGTGATAAAAAATGACAAAAAGAACATGTTCAATAAATCAGAAAGATATGCATAAAATTACACAAACTGTTTTAAAATGTAGTGAAGAGATTATTTAACTGCTGTGATCAATTTTAAGGAAGTCCTTCATTTGATGGTAAGCATGTTTCATTTGTTCACTCAATCTCACCTGCTTGTTTGTGAAAAAAATCAAATGCAGACACATCTTGACCAATAATCGATCACACCAGATAAATAATCAATATTTATTACATTTGATAAATGACATGGGTGAAAGATTGGATTCTCAGTGAAAGAATATTCACAATTGCTAAATATTAATAACTAACTCCAAATACAAAAATAACTGTGACGCCGAGTCTTGATGTCAATAAAGTCTTGCCGACGTCGACGTCATCTGCCGATAACGTTCAATAAAGTGAATAATTTTGATTAAAATCATACACCGATTTAAAAATGTATATATTATTTAACGATTGTAGGGAAATTCTTCACTCGATTTTAGGCATGTTTTGTTTTCCACTCACTCGCAAATGCTCCTTTGTGGAAAGAACCACACGCCTACCATCTCGTGAACGATTGACCAATAATCCCACCAGTTAAATAATCGTTATCATCATGCCAATGCCACTTTGATATTAAACTTCATTAGGCACAACTCAAACATTTATAAATATGGTCCCAGTAGCTTTGACAGTAGCTGCAGACCTTCGCCACATGTTCTAGCCTTGACACAACATGTCTGATGCAATTTTCATCCTTTACACCTCTCCCTACAAGGTAGCTGTCCAAATATGCTCTTACATGTGTTGACCGAGACTTAAAACACCATTTATTTCATTTCGATTTAAACATTTATTATAAACAAGCTTTCATGTAGATAAGACTAGACAAGAACATTTGAATTTCCAGAATTTAAGCGAGTTAATTCCTTGTGAACCAATAACAGATAAAATTATGTCTAAATATTCGACTCCTACTATTAAAAAAAAAGAAGAAAAAGATGCACAAAGGACTGATATTTCGAACTCGCCATTTGCCATTAATGTGACAGACGTTTTATCAAACAGAATAATCAGACAGTACAAGAGAACTAAGTATTCCCTCAAAATTACCATCACTATCTTCACTATCCTCTTTCTCCTTTTTCTTTGCTTTCTTCTGTTCTTCCTTCTTGGCAGCGTCCGTGGCAGCCTTTTGTTTGACCAGCTTAGTTTTATCATCGTCACCTGTTGATATATTAGTTATATTGGGTCTTTACAGTGGAAATTGGCTATCATTACCGGCTTCGTACTTAGAATCACATTCACATGAGCTGTTATTTGTCAGTGAATTGGTTTAATATCAACTCAGTGTGATTCATAAGAATTCAAAAGAAACAACAATGAACACTTTTTTTTTACCTCATTTACCACAGTATACGCAACAATCTGTTTGCAGTAGTCCTTAGACGTTTAAAGGGGATGTTGCACTATTCTGGAACTAGTTTCATTAAAAAGCCAAGAAAAAGCTGAACAAATTATCAAAATATCTTAAAAAATATAGGAGATATGACCATTTGAAAATGTGCAAAGAGACTCCCAATGGAGGCAGCCATCTTTGAATGATGACATCATCGCGCCTTAAAATAGGAAATAAATAGTGTTTAAAGCAAATATAAAATGAGTTAAATTATAAATATAAAGTAAAATAGGGCCATCCTTAAAAATATATTTGTTTGCTGTTTCCCGACCCTGGATTTTATAAGTGGGTAGGTAGGTAGGTGAATTTTTTTTTTGCCAAGACAGTAAAAACGTTTAGAAATGAAAGAAAAATATACTAAAAATAGAAAAAAAAAAGAGATATCTTACAGAACTGCTATAAAAAGTTTTGGGTAGGGCCCTTTTTCGTGGGTAGGTAAGGAAACAGCAAACCAACAATTTTTTATGGTCGGCCCAGTTTAATATACCGTATATGCTCTTTTTACGATTTACATGTATTTGCAGTGATATTCCTTGTTTTAAATGATGTTTATCAATATGTAATAAATGGTAAAAAGGTGTGATAACAACATCAATCCAAGATGGCTGCCTCCGTTTGAGAATTTTTGCAAATTTTTAAAAGATCATATCTCCTGTATTTTTTATGATATTTTGATAACTCTTTCAGCTTTTTCATGGTTTTTAAAGCCCTTTTAAATGAAGCTAGTTCTAGAATAGTGCAACAACCCCTTTAAGTTGACGGACGTCTCACTTTAGAGGGTTCTTAATTTTACTAGATTCCATGTTATCAAAATTTGGGTTTTTGGCAACAGATGGAAAGCTGTTGAAAATTTGCTCATTATAAAAATAAGTTTTAAAACATCTGCATGTATGACAAACTAGCTCTATACACAAAGTTGTTTCTTTTGATCACTGATGTCTCACGGTCGGAATCTTGAATGAATAAAAAATTATATAGATGGGCAACTCACCAAGAGGTGGCTGCATATATCTGGGCTCCAGTCCTCTGGCTATCTGTACAAGAGCCTTGGCAAGGTCCTTGGATATCACGATGTTCGAGTTCTCTTCTTCGTTTGTCGACGTGTCCACATCTTTCTCTTCACCATTTTTTTCAGGAGTACTGTTTTTTTCTCGTATCGCTTTGCAGAATTCTGGATCATCAGACTGTGGATCGTAGCTTCCATTCTCAATAGCATCACGCCACGTAGCCCTGTCCTTCACCTGAAATTTCAAAACAGTTTTAGAGTTTTCGAAAGATCAAAAGACGCAATTTTCTATGAAGATGATTTCTAAAGCAATGCTTTATTTTGGTTGAACTGAACCAGAATAAGGGCAGTTATTTAAGGAATTGAGTTTTTTATTAATGATGCTGTAGGTGGTGTTTATTTATTAAGTGTTTTTTTTCCTTACATAAGTGGTACCGAAAAACGGTACTGTTCTGAATGGCAAAGGGCCAGCAGAGCTTATAGGATGGCGAGTTGTCGGTCGTCCGTCCGTCGTTAACATTTGTCTCGTTAAGACGATAGAGTCTTCATTTTTCATCCAATCTTTACCAACCTTTAACAGGTTGTTAATATCAACGAAAGCTCGGACAAGTTCGAAAACCAGCCAGATCGGACAAGTAACAGCGGAGTTATGGCCCTTGATTTAGTTAAAAATGCTATATTGCTATATTTTGCCTCGTTCAGACAATAGGGCCTTTATTTTTCATCCTATCTTTCCCAACCTTTACCACGTTGTTAATATCAATGAAAGCTTGGACAAGTTCAAAAACCAGTCATTTCGGACTAGTAACAGCGGAGTTATGGCCCTTGATTTAGTTAAAAATGCTATATTTTGCCTCGTTAAGACGATAGGGACTTCATTGTTCATCCGATCTTTACCAAACTTTATCAGATTGCTAATGTCGTTGAAAGCTCAAACAAGTTCGAAAACCAGCCATATCGGACCAGTAACAGCGGAGTTGTGGCCCTTGATTTAGTTGAAAATGCTATATTTTGCCTCGTGAAGACGATAGGGGCTTCATTGTTCATCCGATCTTTACCATACTTTATCAGATTGTTAATATCAATGAAAGCTCGGACAAGTTCGAAAACAATTCATATCGGACTAGTAACAGCGGATTTATGGCCCTTGATTTTATTCAAAATGCTATATTTTGCTTTGTTAAGACGATAGGGCCTTCATTTGTCATCCTACCTTTACCAAACTTTACCACATTGTTAATATTTTTTTGAAATCATTTTTAATTTTTTTTCTTTTTTTTAGCTCTATGTTGGACCAGTTATACCAGTAACAGAGGAGTTATGGCTCTTGATTTAGTTAAAAATGCTATATTTTGCCTCGTTAATATGGTAGGGCCTTCACTTTTCATCTGATCTTTACCAAACTTTACCAGATTCTTTAGTTATGGCCTTTGATTTAGTCAAAAAGCTGTTTTTTGCCCGAAACTTTCAAAAAAAACGTAAATGGCAGTCACTCGCTTCATTGATGTTATAAGAGCCATGTTAGCCAATAGAGCGTCCACAGGCCCTCTTGGGCCTCTTGTTTAATATTTCGAGCGAAACTTTATTTAAAGAGAAGAAGTGGGAAACTATATTCTTCTAGGTGAGGGTAATGAAATATTACAAGAGAATGTATACATGGTAATGTATTTGCAGTGTATTTAAGCATACAATATTGCTTTTGTTGGATAGTGAAAAACTCCCAAATTAAGGCAGAACACTGCAAATTGTCCCAATTGAATGGGTACCTGTACCATTCCCAAAAGGGTAAAAAAATCGCTGTTATTTATTCTTTTGATGGAGGGTTCAACTTTCCTATTTAAAACAAGCGATGCATGCACACATTGTAGCAGTTATTGGTTTGTACCTCCATCACGTCATATATGATGGTATTGTAGAGGCACCTGTTTCTTAATAGTTTCTTAACATTTTATAAGAAAGGCTAAATAAGGCTGACTTTAATTTGGTTGAGATAGCCCTGATTGCAAATGATTTGGATCCCATTCATCGACAATAACATTTGAAGTAATTGTACATACCCTCAGATATCCAAGGGTACCGACATGAATCCTCTCCTCCAGGTCTAGTATCATCTCCCGGAGGTTCAGCTCCAGACCCTCGTGGGCTGAGTCGTTCTTCACCGTACCAGTCACGTTCCTCCTCCCACGTCGCCATTCTTTTGTTCTGACCTTGGGTGACATCATTATATCACCATTCTTAGTTTCTTCCTCATCTGGAATGTTTAATAAATCCGCTGGGACCTCTGTCACCGTTTCAATCAACTTGTTTTTATGCTCAAGAAGAGCTGCCTTTAACTCTCTCTCACGCCAGCCACGTCCGTTTAAAGAATTTATCAAACTATTGAGTTCTTCTTCAGTCTGAAAGAATGCCCACATGTGTTTTTCTCTTACTGACATTTGTTTAATGGCAGGCGTCTCGATGAAAGGCGGAGTTTCGATTTTATCTTCTAGTTCCAAGGTAGGAGGTTTTTCTCCATCCCCTTCATCGTCACTGATAACAATCATTTCTCCACCATTCTCTTTCTTTTCTCCTTCCTTCGTATGAACTTCTTTCACATCATTTACCATACTGTTATTAGCCGACACTGTCAGCATACTATTATTTGCTGATGCTAGGACACTATTATTGACAGATGATATATTAGGACTAGAGTTTACATCAGCTAGAGCACTGTTATCCAAATTTGAAGCATTCATTGAATCATTTTCTTTATCACTACCATCTTTGCTCTCATTAATAGACTGTGCCTGAGGCTCTAAAGACTGTTTACTGCTTACGTTTAATTTCGGAGGAGCAGCCATGGGATTGGACAAGTCAAAGCTGCTACCGTTGGGGTTTTGAGAACACGGTTTTAAAGCTTCTTCTGACACAAAGAGCTCATTATCTTCCACGAAAATGCCTGGCACGGATTTGAACACCCAGTATCTCCGGTAAATTCTGTCCCGCCCGATGGGATAAACGGCGTTACCATGCTGAAGATTCATGATGTTTTCATAAAAGTCACGTTCCTTGGCCATGTATTCGGCCTTCTTGTCTGCTTCCAAGTCATCTTCCATTTGTTGTGTTTTCTCGCGTTCTTCCTGAGATGGCAAAGCGGCTTCTAACTCGGCCAATTCTTCCTCCGTCACCTGGAGATTGAAAGAGTATTAAAACTTCTCAGCACATACCTGAAAAGGTTCAGCTTCTTCATATTTATTACAAATAATCAAAACTAGTTTTTTATGATTTTACGCTATATACAATTAACATACATACCTGTATTCCCATGATACCGTCAGCACTGCCAGTATCCATTGGCTCTTGTCTAGAGTCTGTTCCACCTCTATAAACAGAAAATATATAATCTCTAATCTAACTGTCACACACCCAAACACTATATTAAAGTCAATAAGAAGTATGCACATTAAATTTTGAAGTGCAACTATTTCTGCCAAAATAATTATGTCTTATGGATTAGTAGTTATCTGTTTTAATATATTAAAATGAAACAAATAATAGACACAGTATGGTCTCACTGAGTTGGTTGATTTAAACATCAAAATGAGACCATACTCCATTTGTCTTTTGTAGCATGTATATTTCACCTGTCTGACATACTCTAACTTCCAGTAAGGCCAAACAAAAAAGTACCTGTGTTTCCGGTGGCCCGACCGACCCTATTTTTAAGGGGCCGACCCTAAAACTTTTTATGAAAATTATTTGATCTGAACAACGTATCGAGGTAAACTGACATCACAGAGCAACATTCAGCTGTATCATCAACTTGTATGGGTTTTTTGAGATAAATACATGTAGAATCTCACAATTTCTTGCATACCGGAAAAGGACATCCATCTTTTTTTCCGGGGCTAGATATTTCCATCTCACCCTAGGTTCGAGATAAAATTCACGCGCGCCAACATCCGGTATGCAGGAAAACATGCAAAACGTTAGTAGCTGGCAGCGTCAACGCACAACACGTCTCTGATATGCAAGAAAAAGAATCTATCATGGGTATTCGGTTCAGATAGGGAATTCCAACCCTCGGTATAAGTGTTTTAATCGGAACCTCGGCAGAGCCTCGGTTCCGATAAAATAACTTATACCTCGGATTGAAATTACCTATCTTCACCGGATATCCATGATAGATTCTTATAATCTTGCTCCAAAAAAAAAAGAAGAAAATGCCGACCTACCGACCCTATTTTTTTAGAGCATGCAATAGGAAACACACCTATTTTTTTGTTTGGCCTAACTGGTAGTGTACATCATTTAATCCGACAGGTGTTATTTTCAGTTAAACGATCTACACCTGTGTAAATACAAAGGGAATTTCAATGACCATGCTACGAATTGCTTTAGAACATTGAACTTTCAATATAACAGCATGGATTCTTGCTTTCAAAATATTTTGGGGTAAAAATATAACAAGACTGCCAGGGGTCCCTTTAACTGGAAAACAGCCAGTATCACATACTCTTGGTCTGCCTCCAAAATGATACACTGCATATATGGACATATGGGAAATGTCCCCGTAAATTCTTACTTTTCTGATTCCTCTTTCTTCATTTGTTCTTCCCTTTGTTTAATTTTCAGTAATCTTCTTTTCTCCAAAATTTCTCTTTCCTTCTGTCGTTCTTCCATCCTGGATCTGTATCTAAAATGAGAAAGATAATGAGGTTGTTCAAAACTAGTAAAAACACCTGGAACAAACAAGCATGAAAAGGTCGCTTATTTCTGCTAACATGCTACATGACTGATATATTCACTATTATAAAATCTTAACAGGTGCATCCGGTTTTTACTAAGTGTGGGAGAATTTGATATCCAACCAATGACACAAGAAATGTCATTATAATGTCCTTGGTTCAGTTATCACTATATTACACACACAATAGGTAGTTTTCCTTAAAGGCAAATTTCTATGATTTTTTGTGATTTGTTTTCGCCAATTCAGTTTTCCTGTCGCCTATGGTGAACTGCCTACTGCTTGGCGCAAGCCTAAAATGTATACCCGATAGCTGCTAATGTCAAACGCAGAACCCACAAATGGATATGATTTCTTAGATAACGCCTACCTATTGGCAGCCTCCTCCCTCTCACGTCGTTGCTCCGCCCACTGTAATTGTTTGAGGTCGTTCTTCAATTGCTTCAGTTTGTCATAATTGTCTTCTATCAAATCTCTACTAGCTGCATATGTGAGAAACTGGTCTACCAATACATTCAGAATCTTCAATTTGTCAGCTGAAAAATCAATTACAGTATTTACTATAATTTTCCATTAATTATTGCATATTTGTGTCAATTTTGGTGTAAATCTGAACCCGTTTACTACGATAGTTATAATCCACAAGCTGCAATATGCTTATTTTTTAATAATCAAGGGCAATAACTTTGATATGCACATGTCAATATTGTTCATTTTCAAACTTGTACGAGATTTTTTGAAACAAACCTTCAAATTGTGAAAGGTGTAAAAAATCGGTAACTGTTTACTGAAGTCATCATGTCCGCAACAATCTGAGAATGACGACAGGATCATCCGTAAAAAATTGTTGATTTTCTGTGATCCGACCTACTCACTAAAAAGAGCCATAACAAAAACTTTTTATTGCAATTCTTTCTTCTTTTTTTTGCTATTTTAAGAATATGTTTCCTTTAATTTCTTATGTTTTTACTGTCTTTGGAAAAACAATATATTCACCTCCCTACCCACTTACCTACCTACATACTACCCACCTACCTACCAACGTACCTACCCACCTAAAACTTTTTGGATCGAAGCACAGCAAACCAACAATTTTTTAAGAATAGAACAGCTGGACAAACACAGACAACGATCAATCCCATTAGCTTGTCTGCCCATAGACCCAAAAATCAATACCAACTAACTGTATTACCTGAACAAATTTACTATCCATGTGATCAAACAGTTACATAATCATGTTATTACAAAGTCAATAGCTGTGTTGTACAGCATGTCATCAAGTTGTGAACTTACTCAGCTCGTGACTCTGTTTTAAGCTGTTTTAATACTCTGAAATATGGCCATGAAATATAGGCATGCATGACAAAACTTACTAGGCGATACATCATATATATTTTCCACCGCCAATTTGCTGACAATATCCGGTTCCCGTCTCTTGAAGTCGAAGCCAGGGTCGTCAGTGGGCATGTATCCTCCGCGCTGCTGGTACCGAAACTTGGCATTTGCAGGATTGGCCTCCGCACCAGATGCCAGGATGTGAAGACGTAAAATCTCAGTGAGTGTAAAGTTGTCGAGAGGTAATTTTCTAAGTGTTGTTCCTGGAGAGAAATGAAAGACATGGTATCAGGTTTCAGGTTTTCACTGCTATTTATCATTATTTAGAGTCACACCATGAAAGGCAGAGGTTACACAGAAATCTGCTACTGAATCTTGATCCCCCAACCTTTCAGTTACGTAACAGACATGTGAATGGAATTGTGTAAATAACACCAAATAAAGCAATGAAATCTACAGGGTTTCCAAAAAAAAACATCTGTTACTTTTTTATTTCTTAAGATCAATAAACAGAACTTTCCCAGCTCATTCGACTTGCTGGAGCGTGAAATGATGTTATAGACGTCAATGATCGAAATCAAGTTATTACAAGTAAACTTCTTCAGCAAGGTTTTTGTTATCACAAACTACGTAGATCTATCTCTAAATTCTACCGCCGCAACGAGGGCCTGCTGGAAAAGCACAAAACCAACCTTAAAACACTTCTGCGACTAGGCATATCACAACCCTCATTTTATGGAGATATGGTCTATAAACTTCGAAAGTTAAAGAGGTCCGACGGGTTTCCTGACCGCTTTACAAATTTAATCAGGAAGTTCGTCAGAAAAGGATATAACCCTTTGGTTTTACACACACTGCATGTTTAGTGATTGACCCCTCTACAGTCAGTCATTACGCTTCACTTTTCACTTGTGCGATGACTGGACTACCTCTTGGGACTCTATGATTCTATTGAAACCCCAACTAAGGGAGGTGGGTGCATGAGCTTTCGTCCCTCGGGTTTTCTGGTCGTACCTTAGATTGGTTTTCTCTTTAGCTGCAACTACTATGGTTGTTCAGTACGATTCTGGATATATCTCCTGAGATGTTTATTATTTTGTATGTGTTCTTTAGTTAGTTTCTCTGGATGTGGACTTTGTTAGAGAATTCCTTTTGATGGAATGGAATTTTGTTTACACTGTCTTGTCTATTTGGGCGCTGAAGACAGGATAATAGCGAGGATTGTGCACATATAAAACTGATTCAAGCTAACCAGTAGACCTTATTGCCTACTGACCGTTCCAAGTCGTTAACCCTGTCTTCATTACCCTTTCTGTTGTTTTTTTGTCTCTTTCATTGTATTATCAAGTCCTTGTTTGCAGTACAGTGCGGACCTACGATGTCATTGCGTTTGGACGCTGTGGTTTCTATAGGACCCTATATCTCATTTTTTATACAAGTGTACAAAATTTAGTTCCCTTGACAATTATAACATATTTTTTCCAATAAAGGAGCTGACAAAGTCTAAATATAAACGAGGATATTCAACACGAAAAATGAGCAATAGGCTGAAAGGAAAAGGTGGAGGACACAGTCCACTCTCAGTAACTTAACATGTCAAACGATTACATCTTCATATTACGAGAAGGAAATATTGGAAAAGGAAGTGAAACCATTGCTGAGTCGAAAGGTCAGGAAACATCACCGAGAACATTATGGTAAAAGACAGGACAAAATTAACTTTTCAGCAGGATGGGGCAAAAGCCCATGCTTCAAGTAGTGCTCAGCAATGGTGTGAACAGAATCTTCCGAACTTCATACCAGAAGAAGAATGGCCAGGATATAGTCCAGATCTTAACCAAATTGAGAATTTGTTTAGTGTCCTAGATGAAAAACTGTACTCAGATCCAGAACCAATGACAATGGAACAATTAGAAAGGTGTTTAAGATTTGTATGGAGGTCTATTACTCTTGACAGTTTCAAAGCACTAGTCACACTATGCCAAATAGGCTGAAATGCTTTATTGACAACAAAGGCCACTATGGTTACTAGGTGAGAACATAGAAACTTTAAGTATTGTAAAATATATGTATATGTTTACAAGTAGTATAAATGTTGATGTTACCTGATTAAAAAAAAAAGTTAGATGTTTATTTTAGGTACTCGTTTTTTTGTTTTGTTTTGGACACCCTATATTCCTTATTGTCTTAAGGGGTTGGGGTGGCAGGGTGGAGAGGAGGAGGGGAGCGGAGAAAGGAATTTACAATAGAATCTGGAATGATTCTATTCATCCAATTCTATTCTATTTTTTTACCAATTCTCGGAAGACAGACCCCGGTTCATTACTGCCAGATTAAATTTATTTTCAACCTTAACAAAGATGATATTATTAACTTTGTTTCGAGTGTAAGAGTATAAGATTACCGTCAAATTTACATAAAATCATTCGATGTCGCCAGGCATGGAACAACTAATTTGAAATTTTCCCTCCAGTAAAGTTATGCGATCTTTTTAGCCATTGTTTATATACACAATACCTGTGCTCTAAATAATTCATTTGACCCTGAACTCCACCTGTTTTATGTTAACAGCGCTCATTAGAGACAAAGTAATAATAGTACATCAGTTTATACGTGTTACAGCTAAGGTCATATGGCGACTTTTCCAGCTTTCATTGTTGGAGGAAGACCACCGGTGCCTCTCCCGGCAATATTTGTGCACGGGCGGGCACCTGGGTAGAACCACCGACATTCGATAGCTGGCTTGCGTGGAACGTATGTCAGCTCTTAGAAAGGGGATTGGTCAGGAAAATGGAACCACACATATACCTTCATTTGGCCTAAGCATATTCTGCCTTTAATGTTCCATTCCGAATTTTCAGTGGGAAGAAAAGAAGAAAGGTTTACCATGAGCAAATAGAGGTAACTGAGCCATGGAGGTAGCGGCGTCGATCATCTGGTTGACAGACATGTCTGATACAGACACGTTCTCATCACCAGCATCTGAGGAGGCAAGCAGAAATGTTTAGTAGTGAACAGTAAATCTTGCCAAAAAACGTATTGCACCTTCATTGTAGTCTTCAAAATATAAGACAGTGATACATGGTTTTGCATGACCAGGACAACACAGGCTCACAAAATGTGTCATGTTACAAATCCTTAGAAGTTTCAGTTCACTTACACCATAAAATTAATTCCTTTGGTCATAAAATAAACACAACCCGTGTAGGTTGTATTCGTGCGAGTATGTAGCAAAATGGAAATGCAAAAGCCTCACTTTTTCCAATTTCTTCATTTCTCCAGAAGAGTTAAAACCTTTTTTTTTTATTTATATAATTAAATATCAAATATATATATATACATATAAACTCCAAAACTGTTTTTTATTGAAATAAGTGCTGTACCTTCCTTGTTGCCACCTTTACTTAGTTCTGCCTCCTCCTCCTCTTCCTCCTCCTGAAGACTGAAGATGGCAGTCAACATCATCAGCAGGAGGTCGGCCATCAGTCCTCCTGCATCAGTCTCCAGTAGGGCTTCCTCAAGGGTCTCTGCAATTGAATTGAATCGACTGTTGTTTAATGGCCCATCAACACATTACAGGTAATTTAGAGACGTACCAGGGAGAGGGAAAGGACACAAAGGAATCCGGGACTTGCTCTCCTCTTACTAATAGATTCCAAAGTTTCTTTAACATGACAGATGAGGCTGAGAGTCTCTGGAATATGTTAACATTCTTTATTGGCGAATACACTGCCTGCAATAAGTAACAATTTGTATCTAACTATATTAACAAAATACATGTCATACTAAAGTCTTCTACAATTTAAAATTGGTTTTGTTAAAATTGATTTTGTATATACATTGAACAAGTTGAATGTTCATAAAATATCTGGTTGTAAAAGAAAATATTAGATTTACATAATCTAAATCCTCTTGGAAAGCTGGCTTTAAGAGAAAATATTAGAGACTTACTTAATTTAAATCCTCTTGGAAAGCTGGCTTTAAGATCAAATATAGAAGCGAAGCAGTTGACAAACTCAACGACCATAATGGCGTCGCTGAACTGCTCCAAGGGGATCCGACACTTCACGGCGGTTGGCTCGGGCAATACCTACAACAACATACAAATACTTTACCAAATCAGTTAATTTCAAGAAAACACAGTAAAAATGTGGTTATTGTGGTGTACATCGTTAATATTTACAATTAACAGAGCATAAATATTTTGTGTTATCTGACAATAAAGATACAGACTTTTCATGTGGACACTTTAGTTAATAAGAGATGATAATTATATCTTTATATCTGCAAACCAGGAGAGTTTGAAACCATGGTAGACAACTGGCCCCATATTCTCGAAACCTCAGACTCAAGCTCAGCTATAAAAAAAATTAAAATCTTACTCATCGGTCATGGAATAACCTGAAACTTTATACAAATTGAAATAATCATCAACTACAAGTTTCCTGAAAGTTTCGGGAAGAAAAACAATCAGTGAAAAAAGCTGTCAGAGCAAGTTTCGAGAATATGGGGCCAGATCTGTACAAAATTGATGTATTTGATGCACTACAAGGATTGTAATTTACTTTCTAAGCGGTTATGAAACTTATTTCAGATGGTATTTACCATTCCGACACAAAAATTAAGACCAAAGCCTAGCAGCATATACGCCTGTCGTTGGCAAGGTCAAGTTCCAGGTAAAACCTTTTTCAAAGGGAAATATTTAAAAAAAAAAAAGAAATCTGGGAGTTATGGGCATCAGTAGGAGTGTCACGATATCAGAAACCAATATCGCAATATATTGCAATATTTATTAAATTATCGCAATATATATCGCGATATATTGCCTTAATCTTCTGCATGCATTTGTAAGCTATATTTCTTCTTATATGTACATGACAAGTATAAAATAAAAACATAGTACAGTTAATAAGTACTGATAAAGGTTATCCTATTAGAGCAACTAACACAATTAATTGAGTCTGATCATGAGAAGTAATGAAAGAAGCAACACTTCTCACGCCCCCTAGCACCTGCTTAAGCGGTATTCTACTTCAAAGCCACCTATATTGGGCTCGTTGGTCCCAAAGGACCAGTAAAAAATAACACTACTGACATTTTATAATGCTTTAGGATGCACAGCTTTTGACTAGAACAAGAACATGTGAAACAAAACAAAACTCATTTTGCATAGTACAGTAGACAGTACTAGACACACGCAGTCTCATTAAGTAGTGTTCTAAAAGTTTTCGCTTTATTTTGAAAGACATATATCTTAGACGGCGTAGAAAGGCAGAATCACCCTACTTTGAAATGGCAATTATTCAATAATGCTTGTGAAAACAGGCTTACCGGTACTCATTTGATGATTGATAATTCATCATGTAAATGGGCCAAACAAGATCGCACCTCGGCTGCAGTATAGACACACTTTAGTGTTTGCCCTAATTTTTCCTCCAATCAGACGGTTAGGAATTTTATTATATATTATAAGTTATTGGTGTTATTATAACACTAGCTCTCTTATTTTCTGCTTCTGCGGGGTCAGAAATAAATAAGAATACCTCACACAGTGCATCCACAACACACAGGCCTTTTCATAGACTGCGACGACATAAATGAAAATATATTTCTTTGCGCCATTTGTGTATTGAACATACATACATTCTGAACATACATAAATTAATATAGTCCGTTACTCGACAGCACAAAAATAGTACGTCAACACAAAATATCACAATGCGTAATGTCCGGTAAGTTTTGACTGAACGATAACCCAGATTAAAATACTCGCTGTTTATGTACATTTCGCCGATTTATAAATATTTAAATTACCCTCATTAAAATTATATTTCTTTGCTCTTTAAAACGTGCGTAAAACAAAATTAACAAACAACAAATAAAAAACAAGAGGTCAATGACCTTGAAGCTCTACTGATTGATTTTGATTTCAGGAAGTAGTCGCTACATACTTGTTTTTTGAAAATCTATTTTTAACCGTGGCGGCCATCTTGAATTTTCAGCCGACCTGAAATTTTTCTAGGATCAACTAGACATCAAGAGCAACATTCCTGTGAAGTTTCATGAACATCCGTCAAGTAGTTTCAGAGGAGTAGTCACTACAAGTTTTTACTATATAACTCTATGTAAACAAAGATGGCCGCTGGCAGCCATGCTTAACGTTGAATCAAAACGATTTTTGACAAGGATCAACATCATGTCATGCTGATCATTTTAGAAAAAGTCCCTTATCAATATCACTTATAGTTTTCAAGAAGTAGTCGCTACAAACTTGTATTTTAAAACTCTATTTTTAGCTTTGGCGGCCATCTTGGATTTCACATCAACATGAATTTTTGCTAGGATCAACTAGATTTTATGGGCAACATTTCTGTAAAGTTTCATGAATATCCATCCAGTAGTTTCAGAGGAGTTGTCGCTACAAATAAAAGTTTACGGACAGACGGACGGACGCCGCACCACGGCATAAGCTCTGCTGATCTCTGATCAGTCGAGCTAACAACGTCAACAAACACAAATAAAGTCAATTTCATTTTTGCCGATTTTATATTTTTCACATGCTTGACCGCTAGCATTTGTTTTATCTCAGTTCAGTCTAATTAACCAGTAATCAATCAGAAGCCGGTAGCAATCAATTAAACAGTTAATCCAATCAAGTCATTATAGTCTCCACCTGCAAAAAGCATCATAAACTTCAAAGATAATTACAATAGCAGCGATTAGATTACACAGTGACACCATTTACAGACAGGTTAATTCCGCCTCTGTGCCACAAGCTGTGACAGCAGTGAATTTGATTGGTCGAGAGGCGATCAAGGTCGTCAGCAAGGTGTCAATCACTGTTATGCAGCGCGCGCTCATTACTGTGATATTTGGGCTATCGAAAATAGGTACATGTGTATTGGATTGATGCTTGGAAGTAAATACACGCGCGTCATAAAAACGCACAGGTGGTAAATTAGCTGTGTCAGAATTGGGTCAAATTGAATTTCCATGCGTCAAAACGCGCGTGTACGCGTTTTTTGAGAACCCTGTATGTATAAATAAAATGGCTGGACGACGCAGCTTCGTGGAGTGGTACAAGTTTTTTTATTTCTCACTTTCAAATAAGCTTGCAAAGATTAAAAGCCGCAGAAATAAGATGGATATAAAAGAAAACACAACACACTTCATGAATATCGCGGAATACCGGTATGTACTTTTAATATCGCGATATTTTATCGCACGGGTGAATACCGCGATTTACCGGTATACCGGTATATCGCGACACCCCTATTTATCAGATGACCAGTATTCATTGGATCATGCTGATTGATTGAATTGGATTTTATAGTCGCACCAACAGCTAAGGTCATATGGCGACTTTCCAGCTTCCATTGATGGAGGAAGACCCCAGGTGTCCCTCCGGGCAATTTTCGTGCACGGGCGGGCACCTGGGTAGAACCACAGACGTTCCGCAAGCCAGCTGGATGGCTTCCTCACATTAAGATTCCTAGGTCCCTGAGGAATCGAACCTACTGCGGTGAGGGGCAAGTGATTTCAAGTCAGAGACGTTAACCACTCGGCCATGGACGCCCCTGGATCATGCTGAAGATGTTCACAAAGTATTATTGTTGTAGAACTAATTCTTTGAAAGCTATTAGTCACAATCAGTTGTCAGGTAAAACATAACGGACAGACAATACCATGACATAATACATCCCTACACGTGAATAAAAACAAACGAGAGTTGGGCCTTTGGACGCTCTACCGGCTCTAGATAAAGTTTATGTATAAGGGGTCATAACTCTTTCCAACATCGTTCAACCAGAACATGGTGATGATAAACGCAACTAGGCTTGGTACTGATTGTCCCTGACAAGTTTCGTTGAAATCCAGCCAGAGGTTCAGGAGAAATAGTCTGTACAAAGTTAGTGTATTAAAACCTTTAAGGGGTCATAACTCTGCCAAAATTCATCCAACCACAACACTGCAATGACAGGTGCAACTAAGCTTGGTACTGATCATCCCCATCAAGATTCGTTGAAATCCAGCAAGGAGTTCAGAAGAGACTAATCTGGACACGTTTGGCTATTAAAACCTTTAAAGGGCCAGAACTCCGCCAAAAATATTCACCCGAATATGGCGAAGATATGCACAACTAGGCTTGATACTGATCATCCTTGTCAAGTTTTGTTAAAATCCAGTCAGGGGTTCAGGAGAACTAGCCCTGAAAATGTTTGTGTATCAAAAACCTTTAAAGGGCTATAACTCCAACAAAAATCTGTTAACTGGAATGCCATGAGGATATGCACAACTACGCTTGCTGCTGATCAACCCTGTAAAATTTCGTTGAAATGTGGGGATGCGTTCAGGAGAACTAGTCCAGACAAAGTTTGTGTATTAAAACCTTTAAAGGGCCATAACTCTGCCAAAAATCATTCAACCGGAATACGGCAAAGATTTGCACAACTAGACCTGATACTGATCATCCTTGTCAAGTTTCGTTAAAATCCAGCCAGGGGTTCAGGAGAACTAGCCCGGAAAATATTTGTGTATCAAAAACCTTTAAAGGGCCATAACTCCACCAAAAATCTGTTAAACGGAACGCCACGATGATGTGCACAACTATGCTTGGTGCTGATCATCCCTGTCAAGTTTGGTTGAAATGTGGGGAGACATTCAGGAGAACTACTCCAGACATAGTTTGTATACTAAAATCTTTAAAGGGATATAACTCCGCCAAAATCATTCCAGTGATTTTTTTACCTTTTTTCAAAGGTACCTCTACCTTTTCAATTGGGAAAATTTAGCGAAATTGGGAAATTTTCTGAATTCAATAATCAGTATTGTCTACATGAAAACAAAGTACTTTGAAGGCATTTATTGCTCATAATATGTTATTATTGTAATTCAGTCATTCAAAAAGACAGTTTTCTTTTTTTTTGTCACTCGTAGGTTGGGAAATTTCAGTACCTGCGGATATTTCTGACGAAATCTGTTTGTCAGAGTCACATTTGTCGGGTTCATCACCACCTGTCGGAATCGGACTCCCGCTCAGCTTTTTAAACAAAGAGCTTATGCTCTGCAAGCCCTTTGCATCCTGCTTTTTTAACTTTTTTACATAATATTTTGAATTATGTGATGACATGATGTTGATATCGAAGAAAATCTTGGTTAAAGAACGCCTTTCGTCGTTGTTTCGTATAATACTATGCCAATTTAAAGCGTTCGATTGATTATGGTGACAAAATATAAAAGCGAGACGCCCATTGGATAGCAGGTGCGCGCGCGACTACAAGGTTGTTGTGAGGAGGGGGTAAAAGCGGCGAATGTTCTAGATAATGAACTAGCTATTCAGCACAATGATTATTTTATCGAAGTACAGTACGGCTTTTACCCCAACCTGGTTGTACGACGATATAGGTTTTCGCGGAAATTACAATGACATACGCTTACGGAAAGCACTTTTCCCTTTACTTTAAGAGTTAATTTACTATTTCCAATTTGTGTATCATTCTAATTGGGAAAATATGCAGCAAATTGGGAAATTATTTTTAGGGGAAACAGCCGATATTCGGTAGTAAAACCTACCAAAAAAAATCACTGCATTCAACTGGAACACGGTGACGATATGTACAACTAAGCTTGGTACTGATCATCCTTGAAAAGTTTCACTGAAATCTGGCCAAATGAAGGTGTTCTTCTTAATGAGGCCAAAATATAGCATATTTCAGAAAATCAAGGGCCATAACTCCTGTGTAAACTGTCCAATCTGGCTGGTTTTGAAATTTGCCTGAGCTTTCATTGATAGTAACATTCAAGTAAAGTTTGGTAAAGATCGGATAAAAAATGAAGGGCCTATCGTAGTATTAACGAGGCAAAATATAGCATATTTAACTAAATCAAGGGCCATAACTCTGCTGTAACTGGTCCGATCTGGTTGGGTTTTTTAACTTGACCGAGCTTTCATTTATATTAACAATCTGGTAAAGATCGGACGAAAAATGAAGGCCGTATCGTAATATAGCATTTTTAACTAAATCAAGGGCCATAACTCCGCTGTTACTGGTCCGATCTGGCTGGTTTTCGAACTTGTCCAAGCTTTCATTGATATTAACAATCTGGTAATGTTTGGTAAACATCGGATGAAAAGTGAAGACCCTATCGTCTTGAGGCAAAATATAGAATTTTTAACTTAATCAAGGGCCATAACTCTGCTGTTACTAGTCCGATCTGGCTGGTTTTTGAAATTATCCGAGTTTGCATTGATATTAACAAGATGGTACAGTTTGGTAAAGATCGGATGAAAAATGAAGGCCCTATCGTCTTAGCAAGGCAAAATACAGCATCTTTAACTAAACCAAGGGCCATAACACCGCTGTTATTGGTCCGATCTGGCTGGTTTTTGAACTTGTCCGAGCTTTCATTGAAATTAACAATCTGGTAAAGTTTGGTAAAGATCGGATGAAAAATGAAGGCCCTATCGTCTTAGCAAGGCAAATACAGCATCTTTAACTAAACCAAGGGCCATACTCCGCTGTTATTGGTCCGATCTGGCTGGTTTTTGAACTTGTCCGAGCTTTCATTGATATTAACAATCTGGTAAAGTTTGGTAAAGATCGGATGAAAAATGAAGGCCCTATCGTCTTAACGAGGCAACATATAGCATTTTTAACTAAGTCAAGGGCCATAACTCCATTGTTACTGGTTCGATCTGGCTGGTTGTCGAACTTGGATGAGCTTTCATTGATATTAACAATCTGGTAAAGTTTGGCAAAGATCGGATGAAAAATGAAGGCCCTATCGTCTTAACGAGGCAACATATAGCGTTTTTAACTAAGTCAAGGGCCATAACTCCGCTGTTACTTGTTCAATCCGGCTGGTTTTTGAACTTGTCCGAGCTTTCATTGATATTAAAGCTGTTAAAAGTCTGGTAAAGATCGGATGAAAAATGAAGGCCCAATCGTCTAAACGAGGTTAAAGTTAGCGGACAGACGACGGAAGACGGAAAACACACCATCCCATAACTTAAGCTCTGCTGGCCAGAGCTTAAAACATTTGGTATAGCACAAAAGGTCTGGAATATCTCATGAAGATTCAACTTAATAATTCATCCAACTGTCCAAGCCCGTCTTACCTGTAGGTCGTCACAGTCCAAGTCATCTCTGGGTTTGCTCCACTCTCGCCACAACTCTGCCTGCACTCTTCTCTCCTCACGCTTCTTCTCAATCTCCTGTCATATAAGTGTATTTAGAGACAAATCATTTAGGTATACATACAGGACCTTACAGGAGTCTTTTTATATTTATTAATCCAGTTGATATAATATGATGTGACTGCTTGCCATCAGTCCAGCATCAGAACAACTTATAGGATATAATTTTTTCCATTCCCAGGACAGGAACACTTGTTTCTGAGTTACTCGTCCTTCGTAATATTTGAATGGTCAAATTGAGAATTTATCTGAATTTTCGTGCCTCCGATTCCTTTACAAGCTATTTTTCCTTCTATATCATTCAGCTATTTCGCAATTCAAAGTTTTCACAACTGTAGCGAATTTTTCATTTTCTTTTTCATAAACGTTACAATATTCCCCCCCTCTTACTTCCTCAATATTGTTTTTGAAATATTTATAGAAGAATGCTTATCTAAAACTTTCCATATTATGCTAAATAATTGTATGTTTGTTTTAACAATGTATATAAAATGTTTTGCGTTTAATATCACTTTTATGAATTAATCCTTTAATACTTTTTTAACAAATTACTGGTAGACAGTTATCGCGGTTTTTTTCCTTCACAAAATGACGAGGCTAGGGAGTCTTCACATTTTTTAGAAAACAAAAGCCCGGCTTTATACAGCTTCATCAAACATTTGATTTACACACTTTATGCCAATAACCAGGCGATCATTTAAAAAGCTTACATCAGCCTTTTCCTTCTTCTTCCTTTCTTTTTCCTCTTCAAACTTCTTCCTTATTTCTTCTCTTTCCTTAACTTTTTGTGCTAATTTTTCTTCCCTTTCCTTATCCCGAATGGCCTTTTCCTGTTCCCTGATGGCCTTAACTTCCTCTAGCGTCATTTGAGTTGCTGGAGATGGCTTCTTGACTATTCATAAAAGTTTGAAATCAGTAAATACACTTAAATATTTTGATGAAGAGTATTTACAAGAGTTAGCAAACCAATACAACAATTAAAGCATATTGTAGTAAGAAAGCATTCACAAAACACAGCAGCTGAAGGGCAAACCTAATTTTCTACAGTCGTTCAAAAGACATTTCATACCCATTTCAAATTGTTACCCTATTCATTGGTTCCCCGTTTTCAGCTTTGGTGTCAGTGATTATTACCCTTCTCCTCCACTTTGACTTTCAGCAGGCAATTACATTCCTTTCATACTTGTCAACGTTTTCACTATTCCATATGATACACAGATCTATGCTTAGGCAAAAAAAAAAAAGTGTGTTTCCTATTGCATGTTCTAAAAATATAGGGTCGGTAGGTAGGCATTTTTTTTTTTCTTTTTTTTTTTGGAGCAAGATATTGTGTGATTCTACATGTATTTATCTCATAAACCCCATACAAGTTGATGCTACAGCTGAAAGTTTCTCTGTGATGTCAGTTTACCTCGATTCATTTTTCAGAACAAATAAAAAAGTTTTAGGGTCGTCCCATTAAAAATAGGGTCGGTCGGGCCACCGGAAACACAGGTCAGTGCTCAAGAAATAGGATAGCCCGACGCCCGGGGCTCCTCAAAATCCATTCCGGGCCAGTCTCATTTCGCAGACGAGGAGCCCGTCGGGCCTGTCTAAAAAAAATAATAATAAAAAATCCCCAAAAAAATCAATTTTACTGAATCTCAAGCTCAAGTTCCTCAAGACAAAATACTCCCATGTGTATTGTGAACTGTGAAAACACTTGCAATAAAGTAATTAAAATGTATTTCACACATTGAAACAATAAGAAGTTTGAATATTTTGCCTGGCTTCGTGTCGGCAGTTTGTCACAACTTTGAGGTCGACAATTGTTGACATAAAACTCATTATTCTGCTATTAAGGCTGTGTTTTCTTTCCTTTGTGATAAGAAATACCATTTTTGTCATTAAAAAAACTCTAATGCATGAAAAAAATGTTATTGATGGTATTTCGATTGAATGTTTGCGAAATGTTCGGGCCTTAAAAGTGCGGTGACATAGTAGTTCGGATGGTACATAATTCGGATATATTATTATTATTATTTTTTTTTTTTTTTTTTTACATAATCAAATAAGAAAAACTGTCCTTTACAAATACATGTTGGTGGAAAGAAAAATATATATACTGTATATTTATAAATACAGATATAAAGTATATTTCTATTCATTATTTAAGGTGCAAGGAGTTCCTGGAATCCTACTTTTAAATGAATTCTAGTCTAGGCTCCTAATTCTTTACTTGGAGAAAGCGGTGACAAAAAGAAAAAATATAGCCAGAGGAAGCTCTGATAGTCTCATAAAACCTGATTAAAAATTTGGCTCCAAGTTTAGCTCAGTTTCACCAAGTCGGCTCTGATTATTATCGTTTGGCAAAAGTGCTAGTACTCTCCTTTGCATTGGTTATAAATTACTATGTAATATTCTATTCTAACATATTTTAAACGAAATGGTAAATAAGTCCGCTGACCAGGAAGCATAAAGTGGTAGCAAAAAGAAAAATATAGTCAGAGGAGGTTCTGAGCTTGATTAATACATACGTAACAAAATTAATGTGTGCTATAAAAGTGAATAAAGACACATTTCCAATAAGAAAAAAATATTGGACCTTTCCATTTTAAATCAGGGCCTGTCCATTTCAAATCAGGGCCTGTCCATTTCAAATCGGGGCCTGTCCATTTTCAGAAGCAACAAGCCCTGGGCCTGTCTCTTAAAATAATTTTCTTTCAGCACTGCAGGTATTTCTTTTTGGGCCTTACTGGGGTTTATACTACTGTTTCAGCATCAGCTCTGTTATATACAAGGATTATGTGTTAAGTATACTTACAGTTTTCAGGCTTGTCTTTCTGCTTTTTGTTCTGTAGTGTTGGCGACGACTCTTTTGTTTCCGGCTTCTTTGCAGGTTTCTTCATTTTGATTTCAGTAAACTCGAACACTGGCATGGGTCCGGCATATACGTCCTCAAATGACATAGCATTCAGGCCAAACTTTTTGACTTTAGCTTCCTGAAAAATATGTTTAATAAAAAAATGTTTACTGGTCAGGGCCATTTTCCGTCACTTATGTAAACATAAACTAATTTTTCAGACAAATCTATGTATCCTGACAATTTTTACTCTATTTTTTATTAGGTTACCTCTTCCTGGAAAATTGATACTTGAAGATCTTTGTTTGATATAAATTATCGAAGTTTCACGTGACCTTTTATAAATGGACTAAAACTGAGAAATAATTTTGTTTACAAGCCCAGTTTCCATCACATTTTTATATCGAGTAATAGATTCGAATAGGTCAACATACAGTAAAATTTTATGAATTAAAAACTTCTTTGCAAGTCTATTCAACAATTTCATTGTAAAAATTGTATGTTTTCATTGTTACATCAG
Organism: Cyrtodaria siliqua; assembly: GCA_037043455.1. Classification (NCBI taxonomy): domain Eukaryota; kingdom Metazoa; phylum Mollusca; class Bivalvia; order Adapedonta; family Hiatellidae; genus Cyrtodaria; species Cyrtodaria siliqua. Next base: position 193,870 of record JAWPHD010000517.1, read on the forward strand.
TCACCTCTATCGCTAAAACAATGCGCCTGGTAACTTCAATGTAATATGTTCAACGACAACAATTTACACTGTAACACTATATATCGAAACTCAGTTTATATCAGCGCGCAACTTTTATCTTCCCAATGTGTAAGATCAGGCTTTCCATAACCGATGTAAAAAGCAGATAACCTTATCTGGTATGCAAGAAAGGAGTATCTGGATAAACAATGAAACAAATCGACTTTGCCACATATTTAAAATCCTCTGGTTCAATATCCCTATCGCACAAATGGCAAGAATAAATTCTCTCCAACTACCTCTGGTGAAAATGCCAGAAAATTCAGATGTGCGAGATATCATTTTTATTCATAACCAACATCAGTATCTAGCATACGTTACTATACTGTACCTTGACTTTCCATACACCATCCACATTATCACAGTTTTGTTTCAAAAACAGTTTACTCTTGTCTCGTGTGAACAATCCTTTTTTACGACTGAAACAGAAAGAGGCAGACTTGGATAACTTTGTCAGTCTTTAATCTTCTGAAGAAACAACAAAATATTTAACTGGATAGTACTGAAAAGTAAGAAATATAACAACTAGCATAAGCAACAGTGTTTTTTTGGGTTGTTTCTGAAGCCGTTATTGGGCTATATTCCCAATGACAAAACATACATTTTCCCCCAAATTTGAGACAAAAATACCAAATTGTAAGAAAAATATAAAAAAGTAGAAAAAAAAGAGGGTAAAAAAGAACTGAATGTTGTTTAACGGCTCATCAACACAGTATGGGTTAAAAAAAGGATTAATGTGACAAGTACTGATAACAAAACACTTTTAAATGCCTCTTTTGACATTAGTGTACTGAAAATAGTATAAAAGATATGAGTGAGTGCACACTCATTAAGTGAATGTTTTACTGTGAAAAATTGTGCTAAAATCCCCAAATTATTACGGTATGGGTTATGCTCCGAAAGTATAGAAAAAAACACACTGAACAAATAAATGAAAAATCTCTATTTTTTAAATCTAAACTGATTCAACAAGACTGAAACCAGTTTTACAGGAGGTTCCTTAAAGACCGGGTCTCAAAATCTTCAATAACCGTAGGGTAGGCCATTAAACAAATTAGGCACAGTAGGAGTGGCTTATCCACTGGTCAGTTTGTGCTGTTTGTAAACATAAACACATGTGGTATGGTAGAGCAATAAACTACAGTGTGGTGAATTATGTAAACCAGAGATAAAGATGAAGAGATAATCATTCTAAGCAATTATCTATTACCTATCAATAAGTGGAATTATAAACTTAGGAGTGTGTCCCTATTTAACTCCAATAAAACAAATAATCACAACTTTTTTTCCACAAATAACTCAAATTTTATAGAATTTCTTTTGTATACATTTATAAAGTGTTCACCAGGGTTTGTTCAGGCAATAAACTATTAAGTTTCAAAATTATTTCTGGTATCTGATTTAATTTTTGTTAATATATAAGCATTGTTTGCATTGTTGAGGAACAAAAAAAACACTTGCAGTTTCAGAAGAGCAACTCGAGACATTAATTTAAAGGATAACCTCAATCTCAAATACATAATTTATGTAGCTCCTAGAACAAGAAACTGTGGATTAAAAACAGAAAAATAGGGCATCTGGAATGACAAATGCTTCCGGAGTTATGTATGACACAGAAGGGATATATAATGCCAACGTGTGTTTTAGAAATGGTCAGGCAATGGCCAAATTTACCAAGTGTTCCCAGCATGGGTCATTTATGGGAATAATTGAGTCAGGACACATACACATGAGATTTTATAATCTCTGTACAGATAATATTTATGAAAAAATAATATAACTTTCATAATATCTAATGTCATGCCTCATGAAGTTACTTCGTAAGATGTCAGTGTACTAACTGTACATCTAAACACTGTAGTATTTGTAGTAGTATTTTATTCCCCACCATATGTCAGCTGAAAGAAAATCTCCAGCATCTCAACTCTAGTTGGCTGGCAGACAGGTTATGACCTTTCATCAACTGTCAATCACCAGTGGTGGAAAATTTGAATTTTACATCAGTTTTCAAAAAAGATTTTTTAGATATAACACTCACAAATGTCAGTGCTTTCAAATTCACAAGGAATATTTATCAAACATTCAAGAACATTCATGCCAAGTTTCAACAAAATGTGTGGGATAGGTCTATTAAAATTTTGAAAAAAATCCCCACTCGTGCTTTGCTTGCAGAGAGCTTAGAGTGGTCAGTGATAGTAGCCATTTTTCAGTGTGCCCAGCTTTTATAGTGTGACCCCGGCCTTTAATAACAAATATAAATACGTACCTGATCATTTTAAACTTGACAGTATTCGGGGCTGATTTTCCAGGATCTTGTACAACATACTGATAGGCCTCAGGCTTCAAGTTTGATTTCTTTTTTTGAGGAGTCCTGAAACAATCAAACAGAATATGAAAAGACTGGCAACAAAACTGAATTCTACATCTTAACTTTGTGTTTATTATAACGACACAGTACCAGCTGGGTTAGAATTGGTTTCATGCCAATTCATTATTCAGGATAAAACTTGAAATGTGTTCATGGGACATGGATGCCCCCGCTATTGCTTCACATATTAAGGCCAAAAAAAAAGAAGGTTTGTTTCAGCTAACGGCTTCAAAAAAATAGGGTAGTAGGTAGGCAAAAACTTTTTTTTTTAATTCTTTTTTTTATTATTAATGACCTTATTTTTGTTAATGAAAAACACTTTTAATATGATAAAAAACACTGGGGAAGGTATTACTACCTAGATAATACATGGTTATGACCCTTTTTCAATCACTCGAAACCCCAGGGGTCGTGGGTTCAAATCTCACTGGAGGAATATTTTCTTTTTTTGTTTTTTATCTCCATAAGAAACCTTGGTTCATGGGTTCAACTTTTTAATTTTTTTATTATTTTTTTTAAATTTCTTTTTTTTTTGCAATAAAAAAAGTTAGGGTCGGCGGCTAAATAATAGGGTCGGTCGGGTTAGCGGAAACAAACATTTTTTTCTTTTAATCCCAATAAGGAATCGTCTGTCGGACAACATTAATTTCAAGATTTTTAACTCTTCCAAGGGGCATTACTCTGGAATTACTGAGGCGATGGGACTGATTATCGAACTTGGTCCAGACATTGTGCCCAAATACAATTTCACCAAATTTTGAAAAGATTGGATACCAATTATCAAAGTTAATTAATTCTGGACAACATTAATTTCATGTGTATTTACTATTCCAAGGGACATAACTCTGGAATGACTGAGGCGATGGGGCTGAAAATTGAACTTGGTCGAGACATTGTGCCCATATCAGAGGTAGAATTTAACTTTACCCACTTGCTTTTTCTTTTTTTTCAAGTGCAAATATTTTAAACTCGCAAACATGCATTTTTCCTTGTTCTTTCGGTCATACACTACTTAGATTGTGTTGTAAAAAGAAAAAACTCCTTTTGTTATTTAGTTATCAATAATGCTAAATTTATACAAAAAATATGTACACCAAGTTTTTTCGAGATGCTAAAAATTTCAACTTGCATTTTGTGAGCACTAAATTTGAGCCCTGCATATACTAAGTTTGGATAAAAATTACCAAATTTAAGATTCCGGACAACATTTTTCAAAACTATTTGCATTTTGTGAGTTTGTGAGCACTAAATTCGAGCCCCGCACATATCAAGTTTGGATAAAAATTACCCACGTTAAGAGTTCGTACAACCTTTTTGGCAAGGACGAACGCACGCACAGGGGCTAACATTATATGCCCTTCCAACATTTTTCGATTGACGGGGGAATAAACACACTAGGCAAAAAGGTATGTGGTTCTCGTTATCCGACCAAGACATAAAACTTTATGAAGGAAACAAACTGGCAGCTCTCTCGTCAAAAGCTACATTCTGTTTCAAAGAAAACGTGGCACATGGAAATTATTTAAGAAGTTGAGGTAATCTACATGTCAGATGCAAAAAGTCAAGGCTTTACCGACTATTTAGTTTATCACTCTGCACATAAATGCAGACACTGCTCCAAGAATAAGACCACTCGAATACGGTTTCGGGTCTTGTCTAATTTTGCAGACAAGAAGCCGGAATTGTTTTTGTTTCCTTCTTCTAATTTTCACTCATCAATGCCGACAGTCTAATCAACTTAACTAAATCACAATAATAAACAAATACAAGAACAGTCACTCACTTTCTGGCAGCAGCAACATCAGAATCACCTGCCTCAGCTCCATTCACTGTGGGGACGGGGGACGTGGGGGTTGAGCCAGAAGGTGGAATCACAGCTATCACTTTGCATGTTTTTCTATTGAAAATACAGAAGTTATATTAAACAATAACAGGTATGCCCAACATTTTGTTAATCAGCTATAAAAGTAGGCCGGTGAATCAAGTAGCCTAGTTGATAAGAGAAGTGTTTTTTTTAGATTTGGAGCACTATACTGAAACTGGAATACATTATAGCATACATGTGGAAAATCAGTAATGTGGGGCTATCCTTAAAAGAAATCTTTGCTGTTTCCCAAATCCAGATTTCATAGGTGGGTAAGGTAGGTAACTGTTTTTCCTTTCTGAAGTCAGCTAAAACCTCATGAAATTAACCCTTCTACAGAGCACCAACAGAAAAAGAATGATACAGAATTCAGAATTATTATAAAGAAGTTTTGTGTAGAGCCCCCTTTTTATGGGTAGGCAGTAAAGAGTGAACAATGTTTTATGGTTGGCCTTAACAGTCATAACAAATTACAATTTACAAACTGCCTCAGTAAATACCAGGAATTTCTGCATTTTTGGAAGTGGGGTCAGGGGCCTTTTGAATTGGGAAAAATGCGCGTGAAATCTAGAAATTGGGAAAAATAATAATCCTACTATATTACATAGTAAGGCACTAAAAATGTTTGGAATAATTTCAAAATCAAGCTCTTATAAATACAAGTCAGCAACAAATACATTGTCAAATAGGGCTACATTTAATATTTTTTATTTTTTTTTTGTATTTTGGAAAAATATTTTGCTTTTTTGGGAAAATATGAGGATATTTTGGATTGGGATCGGGCCTCGGCTCGGCCCCAACCTGGGCCTAGAAAAATCCCTGAATACGCTAGTATTTCGGTTTTATCCCCCAATAAATCAGAAATAATTTCATCTGTAAACATGATATTCTACCAAGTAAACACAACATATTTGTTATAAATCTACTATTTTAAGAATTGTATTTATGAAAAGATCAACCATACTTCGAAGCACCAGATATAACTTCCACCATCTCTCCAATGAAAAATCTGTCTTTAGCGAATACAAATACATCATCGTTGAGGTCAGAGACACGACTTCTCTGTGTTTTGGATGCCAAAAACAGGATTGGCTTCTGTAGGTAGGTAGGGAAGGCGGCCAGTTGTTTGAGAGCCTTCTCTTCACTCTCTTCAGCCTCCTGATATGTCAAGCCAGATCTACCAGTGATGGCACATGACCAAACCAGACTGTTGCATAGAATAATTCTTTCAAAGAACTTCCTGAAAATAGAGAATATTTGGTAATAAAGATTACAGTAATCAAACAGAATAAAGACCGAAAAGGGACTTTTGAAAATTTGTATTTATTAGTGTCAATATTAGGAAGTTCCTAACATCTGATTTTAGGTTGTCAGGGAGTATTTGACAAGTTGCCCCTAGCCCCATATTCAAAATAGTGTTGGGTCAGCTCCTTCTCCAATATCAAGATTGTATTTTATGGTAATCGTCTCTTTGTCATAAAGGGTGACATATGGCGATAAAAAGTTGCATAAGATTTGGTCTACTTTTTTCAGTTAAAACATATTTTGCACGAGGACTCTCTATAAATTCAAAAATTACCAATTGCGTTTTCAAATGTAAGGATTGTATTACTGGTCATCATTTTTCTGGTGCCAGGTATTAACAATTATGTCAATGTTATAAGTATAAACTGACATTTTTTTTAATTATCATTATTATTTGCAGAGTTTTATATTGGAAGTATGTATACCCTGACACTGGATGTCAGACAATTTGACATCCGTATGGGAGGCATGTTTATTTCAGATGTGAACTTCTATTCTCTTTTCCTTTTTAGAGAGCAATGAATTCCAGACAGTCTTTCTGGCATTGCAAAGCCAGGACTTAACACAATGCCAGGGCCATTAACTATCCTCATACAAAATGTTTACTTAGGTCTAAGAAAAAAAAGGTTTGTTTCTGCTAACCCGACCGACCCTATTTTTAGCAGCTGACCATGTTTTTTATTGGAAAAAAAGGAAATTGGGATTTTTTATCGTTATTCATTTTTATTTCATTCCGCTCATTTCTGCTAATTTTCACCAAGTAACCGCTCGCCGGCTGTAAAGCATCTGTTGCATGTGGAAGATCGACAATTTTTTGGCAATTTCGGCAATAACGAGATAAAAACGTTCATTATGACAGAAGCATGGCTTTGAGCATCATTTTCATTAAATAGACAAACGTAGACACACCTCGAGAGTAAACAAAACATGTGCTATACCAAATGATCGAAAAATAATCGATGTTTTATAGTGCCCCAGATAAGCAGCTTATCTGCGTATTTCACTCAATTAAAATTTCACTCAATTAAAATCGCCAAATACCCAATTAATTTTCCTGATATGAGTACCAGATACGCAAGCAATTTTCTTTTCACTCAAACATTTTAATTTTCGAGCGTATCGACAGTCAAAGTGTTCAAATAATTGATGCACTGATGTTTTCGTGCGTATTTCAATAGTTACAAAAGGCAGATTTTACTTCCTGTGTTTATGTTGACTAGGACGTTACATAATTATCGATAAAGTGGAGCAGTAAAAGAGAATGCTATATAGTTGAATATGTATGCTATACCAGTCTATATTATTGTGTGTAGTCATCTGGGCGCTTTCTTGTTTACTTTTGAAAGCATTTGCATTGTGATTAAAATGTCGAAACGGGGACGTAAACCGACAAGCGAGTTACCGTTAAAAAACACTTCTGAAATTTACACATGTGATTATTGTTTCTATGGAAATTAATCATTAATAATGATGACAAACCACTGCCATGAATAACAAGTCCATAAAGTTCACATAAAGACGGGTAAGTTACCTTGCTTGTTTTACAATTGATCCCCAAATCGTCCTATTATTTTTGAAAATTTGAAATTCACTCAATTTTAATTTCATGAGTGAAATACCCAATAGGTCCAAATTTTATCTGGGGCACTGTGTTTTTATCGAAAACCATGAGGGTGCGTGTGACAGTAAGCCGTGAGTCGGTCATGAAAAATCAACATTCAACCCAAAATTAGACGTTTCATGCTCAGTTTATGGGTCAACCTCTGTGAACACAACTAGTCGGAACAGCCAACGACATCTCTAGGCATTCAATTATCTGTTGGGGATATTGCCAACATTGGTATAAAGACACTGCATTTCAAGTGTTCAGACAAACCCTCCCTGGGTACAACCCTGAAGGAAGTGGAACAGGCAGCTACAGTAAAGGCTGTAGATGCCTTCCAGGTCCTGATGGCAAAGGGCAGGATGTTTCCTACAAAAAAACTCCAAGATTTTTTTTATTACTTTCTATGTGTTTTCATACCCAATATGATTGAAAAGAATGAAAACGGACGCTCCTGAATCTGTTTGCAATGTTCGCGTAGCCATCCTGTAAGCTTCGCAAAGCCAAAAACTATTTTTGACCCCCGCTATTTACATGTAATTTTACTGACAGCCGAAAACCCAAAATGGCGATGGTGGAACATTCCATTTTTCTAGGGTAGGGTGACTTAAAAAATCTGCTGGCCAATAGTGGTGCAAATAATAAAATATAAAAGGCAGTATACCATTTACCTACCTTTTATTTGCTAGATATGTTTTCATTCCAAAATAATGATAGCAGAAACAAAACTTTTTTTTTTTGCCTTTTCAAATATAACCTTGAATAAACTCTAGTTAAATATCCCTTAGACTTTGTAATATAAATAGGACAAAAAATGAACAATAGTCCCAGCTCCAGGCTCTATGAAGTTATCTGCATTCTCAGTGCAATTTTGGTAATGGAACAATCATTTAAGCCATACATATCATAAATAAGTTCATATATACATTGCTACTCACACTTTGAGTATACCTAGCAGCTGGGAAAAGTTTCTGTGCGCGATCAACACAGACCTCAGTATTTCTGCTAGGTCTTTAGTTCTGCTTTGTCTTGAACATGCACAGCATAAGGTTTTTATCATGCAGATATGCACTTTTCTGCCTAATAAAGGGGTGACCTAATCAATTTTGATTTATTAGGCACTGACCAATAAAGCAAATCAATGCGGAATCCCTCGGCGTTTATTGTACGTAACGTTATCTGACGTCACAAAACAACAACATGGTGGCGGCCTCGATAAGCGTAACATTCTGAGAAATAGGTAATAATAGTAATTCATACAGAAAATGTGGATAAACTACATGATAAATAGAATATTATGTCAGTGCTCAGCATGAAAACAAAGATTGGCTCGGCACAGCCTCGCCATTCTTCGCTTTCTAAGCCTCGCCTAATAAACTTGATAGTAAAAGGCACTGACATAATATTCTCTATATATCTTTTCCGAAGAGTAGCATACTTTCAACATATCTTGTAATTTAAGCTGATGGGGTCATTGTCGTACCGGGTACTAGAGAAAGGCACCCGGGGTACATTTATGTATACAGAAACATACCCGAAAATCATCGAAATCCAGAGAGGCCCCCAAATATACATAAATGTACCCATGACAAAATACAGTCAGTGCTCAAAGAAAATTATTTTAAGAGACAGGCCCAGGGCTTGTTGCTTCTGAAAATGGACAGGCCCCGATTTGAAATGGACAGGCCCTGATTTGAAATGGACAGGCCCTGATTTGAAATGGACAGGCCCTGATTTAAAATGGAAAGGTCCAATATTTTTTTCTTATTGGAAATGTGTCTTTATTCACTTTTATAGCACACATTTGTTGCGTATGTATTAATCAAGCTCAGAACCTCCTCTGACTAGATTTTTCTTTTTGCTACCACTTTATGCTCTCTGGTCAGCAGACTTATTTACCATTTCGTTTAAAATATGTTAGAATAGAATATTACATAGTAATTTATAACCAATGCAAAGGAGAGTACTAGCACTTTTGCCAAACGATAATAATCAGAGCCGACTTGGTGAAACTGGAGCTAAACTTGGAGCCAAATTTTTAATCAGGTTTTATAAGACTATCAGAGCCTCTTCTGGCTATATTTTTTCTTTTTGTCACCACTTTCTCCAAGTAAAGAATTAGGAGCCTAGACTAGAATTCATTTAAAAGTAGGATTCCAGGAACTCCTTACACCTTAAATAATGAACAGATATATACTTTATATCTGTATTTATACATATATAGTATATATATTTTTCTTTCCACCAACATGTATTTGTAAAGGACAGTTTTTCTTATTTGATTATGTAAAACAAAAAAAAAACAAAAAAAAATCTGAAATTATGTACCATCCGAACTACTATGACACCGCACTTTTACGGCCTGAACATTTCACAAACATTCAATCGAAATACCATCAATAACGATATTTTTTTCATGCATTATGTGTTTTTAATGACAAAAACGGTATTTCTTATCACAAAGGAAAGAAAACACAACCCTAATAGCAGAATAATGAGTTTTATGTCAACAATTGTCGACCTCAAAGTAGTGACAAACTGCCGACACGAAGCCAAGCAAAATATTCGAACTTCTTATTGTTTCAATGTGTGTATAACACATTTTAATTACTTTATTGCAAGTGTTTTCACAGTTCACAATACACATGGGAGTATTTTGTCTTGAGGAACTTGAGCTTGAGATCCAGTATAACTAATATTTTGGGGGATTTGTTGTTGTTGTTTGTTTTTTGTGTGTTTTTTTAGACAGGCCCGACAGGCAAAATTATCTAAACAAAAACATAACGTCACGTGGGTCTGTCTATCATTATTTTGACACATTAAATTTGCAAATTAAGAAAGAGTTTTCTGATTTGATTGGTGGAAGGTCCAAATGACGTTCAGGGAATATTTGGAAACGATTTCTGAAAGTAGCTATGTTTATGGTTGGAAGGTCACGGACATAATTGCCGCGATTTCATTGGCCAATGGACACACGTTTGACGGTCGTGTCAGGATGTTGTTTTCAAACGGTGTGAAATGCGCGTGTGGGTTAATTAGTTGTTTATTGCAATAATGCCACAAATTAAGCTGCCTGGGGCGAGATTGTTGATTGTACCGAAAGTTGTTTGATCTTATTAACAATCGCTAGCGACGAAAAACAGCGGCCAGTTTTATTCAGTTATCAGAATGAAATTCTGATATGGCTAGTTTGCCACTTGATTTATTGTGGAATGGAAATGTCCGTCGGGCAAGTGGCCGGCAACCAGATTTGCGAAGGTCAATTGCCCGCACCCAAAATCCACTTGCCCGGGGCGTCGGGCAACCAAATTTCCGGAACCCTGTCAAGGAAACGAAACTTTCATTGTTTACAAAGTTTAATCGATTTACTTTTTAAAAGCCGCTAGCAGTTGCCTCTGCCTTAAAGGAATGCAGTTGGTCTAAATATTTGACCAACTCTTCTTGAATGACGAGCTGCATATTTGTTTTTTTGCGCGGGGTTTGATGATGTTTTGCGACAATACGTTCTGTATTCTATTACTAACTATGGCAGCCTAAATATGTTTTAAGAACAATAGCTCAATTGTTAATGATAATCAATATTGTTTAAGCAGTTGTTTTATCAAGTTCTAAATTGTTTTAATTCTGCCAATGAGATCTTGTTTGTTCGGGTACGTTTCTGTATATTTGGGGGCCGTTCTGGAATTCAAAGATATTCGGGTACGTTTCTGTATAAATAAATGTACCCCGGGTAACTTTCTGTAGTACCCCATACGACATTCACACCATCAGCTCAATTTAATGCAAGACTGTGTTGGGAAAAGGGATGTTAGTTTTGTTGCCCTGCGGTTACTCAAACGCTGTACCAACCCTTTACCTCTGGGAGGACAGGCAAGTATGCTAACCACTTGGCCACCATCAAAGATGACAATTGTTGATAAAAATAATATATTGTCATTGTCAACATGTGATTTCAATGCAAATGACTAAAAAGTGGTGCAATATTTCCCTTAAAGCCCTTTGTTTTAATTTTCCATTCAATGCTTGAATGGGGAACTCAACTTTCTCACTGTAAACAAAGGCAATGCAAAGTGAAAGTAGAGGTAAAGAAAATGTTAAAAAGGTTCTCTTACTCATAATCCCTGAATACTTCATGAGTTAGTTTGCAATAGAACACTTCTTCGTCAGGATGAAGGTCGGGTGGAGGTTTATCTCGATGAAATGGCTGTCTTCGTAGAAGCGGCATCTTGAATTTTGGAGGGAAAAACAAAGAAGGTTTTCAGTGTCAAAATGCAGTTTTTTTGACAAAATTGTGTGGTCAGTGGTAAATCTAATATCTTAATTAACGATTTCCATTATGTTTTAGCTGAATATACCGATTAAAAAGCTAAAACAATGACAAACAAATCAACGCTGTCACGGCGTCAAAATGTTCTATTCAACAACGAGGTCAGCTTTGTCAAGATCTTTTTCAAGTCATCGGAAAGGTGATGGGGTTACTGAAACGGCGATTTCTTTCGTTTTACAAAATCAATTTTAAAGCGGTTCGTGTGAAATTATAGATAAATGAATGTATATTTCAAATCAGGGATTTTTTATTCAGTTATTTATACATACCTCTTCTTAAAAATAAATTAACTGCGTCTTGCAGACGAATAACGAAGATCAGGCATGTAAAAGGCGGAGATTTCTTTCGGATATACCTTCCGTCGATTGGTCAATATTTTTGTATGATTGACATATTCCAAATAAGGTAACCGGAAATAGACTGAACTTGCATTCTAATACAAATGAGTGCTAAAGGGAGATAATTTTCGGAAGTAAAATGAGGATATGGGAGGGTGTTTTAAAATATTAAACTTGATAAAGACAATTAATCAGCCTTGACTTTGTTTAATTATATCATAAACAGCATATAATGTTGATAGATACAAGTATAATAAACGAAACAATAACATGTGTCTACGTGTTATGTTTCACCCGGACTCACAGGCGCATGACACTTCATATCCAGGCTGTCTAATAAATGATGATCTAATGGCATGTGTCTGATTCTAATAAACCATGGCGTGGTAATCTGGGTTTATCAAAGAGAATGTCTTCATACATGGCAGAGGGTAAGCATGTTAACACAGCAGTTTAGAAAGTAGTCCGGATGTTAGGAGCACACGAGCGCCTGTTACAGTTGATCAGAGAGGCCCAGGTCAACATGCAACAGCGACCTGACATTAAGCTGGTTGGTCATGAGCTATTATATATGTAGAGTTCTTAAGCACACATAGGCCTATTTGTTATTAGGTCTGTGATTTATAGTACCCACGCATTCACCACATAGTGTACACATACACTGTATGGAAGCTTTTTCTACCACTATCGTCTTTGGTAGAGGATTGCATGTTGGCTATTTGAATCAAGACCTGGATCGTTTGTTGTAGGATGTGTGGATTCGCAGGCCGGTCCATATGGAAGATGTAAACTTTATTATGAATCGCAGGAGCACTTAGAAAGAGAACCATCCATAGGGTTAGTAATACTGTTGAGACGACCGCAAGCTGGCTATTGCTCCGTAGAGAAACAAAGAGCTATAAGTGAATCACCAGATATTGACTGATCACCACAATATAGTTTCTCGTGTTGTAAGTGGAGACGGGGTGGTGGGGGGACTTTATTTATTTATGTCTGTCTCCTTGTCTGTCAATTTGGATAATTCTTTCACCCTTTTACACGTTTACAGAACTCCCAAAAGTAAAAATTAGTTATATGCCTATTTATATATCCTTTAAACATTTAGGGCAAAAAAAAGAGTGCAACGGATTTATTTTTGTTCACCAGAATCTCGGTAAAATGACTGCGCGTCAAAAAAAAGTTAGTTTAGAAGAAAGGTTTCTAAACAACCGGTGGGTAATCGTACACCGGATATTGGTACCGCTGAATCGGTGAACATATACAAAATCAAGAAGATAAACACAAACGAGCAGAAAAATCGATTTGTTAACGAATACCCGTCATTGCTACAGCTGAAAAGGTATAGTAAGACTTTTCACGTATTTTATCCGTTCATAAACATTTTAAATACTAGAAAATACAGTCTTGGTTAATTTCCAGAGTGAATCAAACATGACGGTGGTACTTTAATTCTTGACGCTGAATATACTTTTATTTACAAGTTCTCTTACATCACGGCGTATACATGTCTATTTTGTACAGACACCGAGGCTTTTGTCATCAATATGTAATATTTTAACATTTGTTTGCTGTTTTGTTTGTCTAAAGTCTTCTGAATCACGTTTATACGAGTATTAAAAGGCCGGTATATGGAATATTGCTGGCTGTCAATGAATATGTGTACGGCGTATTACCGAACGTGTGCACGACATATTGCATTTTAAATATATCCGTATAATTATGTCGTCTACATGTGCGTCAGCAGCCAAATATGTTTAATTAAGAAATAGAACATCGTTTACGGTGAATTATCGTGTAATATATCACGGTTTGGGGTGAATTAGGGCTCGTAAAATTATTCTTTACAATTGAATGACAAATCGTGATATACGATAAATCACCGTAAACGATGTTTTATTTCTATTATAATACCCCTACAATGCGAAAATAGTGCATACAACTTAAATATTTCGCATTGACTGCCATGCTTTACTTACTCTCCTAACGTTGCAAAAAAATACAGCTATATATCGTTGAATATAACGAGATATTTTGAACTAGCTAGGCTATAGTGCTGGTGTATTATAATCCGTCGTCTGGAAACTTTTGCCTAATTAACGACGATATGGCCTTCGGTTTTCATTCGATACTAGTCCAGTTTGTTGATAGAAGTTCCAATGGGTCATAAGACCCGTGAGGATACAACAAATACATATAAACTTGACAGCGATAGTGAAATATATATACAACATTATACCAACAATTAACATAATTAACAGAAAAGTATTCATATGTATAAGGTAACAATTAATACTTTAGCAGTTAATGTTGTTGATATTTTGCTTTGACCGCAAAATATGCAGAGAAGGTGACCGAACCATCACATTGAATCGCTAATATGTTCATATCAATACTGTTTGAACGGTTTACAGTATGCATGTAGAATGTATAGCTTTAGACGCACTTTACTTTAAACATATTTTATCACTGAACCTGGAAGTCAGAACCATCCTAGAAATACTAGCTGACTGATGAGATATAGTGAAGAAAGTGAAATTATTTTGGCACGCGTGACTAAGACTTTTCTATAGACAATTCATAAGATTCATGAGCGGATGCTTGGTGTAAAGATCAGATGAAAAATGAAGTAGCTAAGTATTTAATTAACAGAGCAACATATAGCATGTTTAATATATCAAGGATCATACCTCTGGCGTTACTTGTCCGATCTAGCTTGTTTTCGAACTTGCCCGAGCTTTTATTGAAGTTTATGTCGACACTCACTCTAAAAATTGTATATACGGTAGAAATTATCACGTTTTACCTAACCTGCATAACCTCCATTCAGGAAACTAAAAATAACGAAACGCCCGCACGAAAGCATGTTGTTTTTATATGGATCTAGTAGCTTTAAGCAGCCAGGGGAGGAGAAAGTGAGGATAATTACTTATTTTGCTACTGATCTTTTTACTACTTGTATCGGTTTATTTCTCTGAAATAAAACCTGGAACAACTTTTGAGAATATCAAAATGTCCACGGCTTGGCCTAGAGGTAGAGCGTCCGCCTCACATACGGCGGTCTTGGGTTCAATTCCCGACTGGGTACGGCTTGATATTCCAGAGAGGCAGCACTGTATAACCGTCGTGATGCACCTATTAATGTTCCCCAACCGAAGCGGGGAGGGATGGGGCTGCGGGAATAGCCCGGGGATTAGACAGAAAGTAATTCTCCGGGGTAGGAAATTAGACATATTCCGTACCAACATTGGGATATTTTATTTTGATATAAATTCTAGCCTCATTCGAAATTAGACATACATGTTGCCCCTATAGGGATGGGAAATTAGACAATCAATTTGTACATTTGTACATTTCACCCCACGGTCGGGAAAAAACATTGTTAGGAGCATGATACAACTGAAATATTGTTACGTTAACCCTCTCCCCACCCACCCATCCACCCCCTCCACATACACGCATACATCTCCGCTGTGTCGATTCTTACGGACGTGGGAGGTATACATACCCCACCCACCTTATTTCCCGCACCGGAGGGTCAGAGGCAGACGCTACATTAAATCGACCATCATAAATAGCATAAAATGTGCTTAAAATGACGTAAAACAACAACATTCAACTAACAACCGTTCCCATATGGAGACTGTAAATCATCAAGCGGTTATGAGCCGTAAAACAGTAGTTTAATAAGTTAGGTTTACACAAACAGATTGCAGCAGGTAATTCATCAGACCCAGTACCAGTTACTTCAGGTGTACTCCAGGGCTTAGTACTAGGTCCAATCCTATTCTTGATCTAAATAAATGATCTACCTGACAACATCAAGTCCAAGGTAAGACTATTCGCAGATGACACTGCAGTGTACCTGGCTGTTTTCAGTTTACAAGATGCTCAATTTTTGCAGCAAGATCTAAACAAACTCTCTCTTTGGGAAGATGAATGGGATATGGAGTTTAATACAGGTAAGTGTATTCTTATTCAAATTACACGGTCAAAAACTCCTATCCCATCAACATACATACTACATGGTCAATTGCTGGAAACAGTCAGTATTTCTTAATACCTTGGTGTCAACATCAGCAGCGATCTTACCTGGAACAACCATATTCAAAAGGCAAGTACATCTGGAAACAAAACTCTGGGATTCATAAAGCGAAACATCAGAAGCAAAAACCCAGGTATAAGAGCAACCGCATACAAAACACCAGTCCGCCCAGTGATAGAGTACTCCTCCCCAGTGTGGAGCCCGTATACTAAACACAATATAGACAAATTGGAGATGGTACAAAGAAGAGCCGCGAGGTGGGTACACAATGATTACTCCTATCAATCCAATGTCACAACTATGCTTAACAACCTGAAATGGCGCTCTCTCGAGGACAGACGTTCCGATGCCCGACTTTATCTATTTTTCAAAATCGTCCATGGGCTAGTTGCCATCCGAATGCCGTCATATGTCCAGCATCCCATGAGACTATCTAGACTGTCACATCCATTAGCTTTTCGTCAAATACACACACGCGTTGACTACTACAAATATTCATTCTTTCCGCTTGCTGTGGTACAATGGAACAGCATGCCGACTAACATCGCCATGCTGCCTAGCTTAGATTCGTTCAAGCCGGCAGTTTGCTCTGTTAGCCACCAAATGCCATAATTGAAACGCTGTCTTTTATCTTTTAAATATCACTTTGTTCTTCATCGAACTTTTAACATACATAACACTTTCATCTTTATTTCACCTTCACCTTATTTTACTCTTTCTTTTATCATCTTTTAAATTACTCACAACCGCACAGACGCGCCCCTGCACATACTCTTCGAAAGAGCGTGATGCAGTATCATAGATAGAGATAGATAACACATGATCACAGATATCCATGGATTATCATTTTCGTCATTAAAAACAAATTTCTAATCGTTTGTGTGTAAGGGCTTTGCTTTCATCACTTATGAAATTGTCTCATTGTTGCCACGCATTTAGCTGCTTGATCTGGCCCTGCGATGGTTACCAGCCTATGTTTGCGTTGAGTCCTCACATCGGCGTTAAACGGATGATTTCTAAAATAAACGTTGCTTATGTAGAAACGAAACATTAAAAAAAATATTAATAAAATACTTTATTAAAGGGACACTCGGCAATCTTGCAGTTTTTATCAAAAAATTAAATTATGCGTCTCTATTTGTTAATCCAGTATTAAAAGGATTGGATTATAATATATGTTGACAACAAAAGTCTCGCTGTCTGTACAGAATATACATGTATATGTCGTGGTGTAAGAGAACTTGTAAATAAAGGCTATTCAGAGCCAAAATTTAAAGTACCACCGTCATGTTTGATTTAATCTGGAAATTAACCAAGACTGTATTTTATATTAATTAGCAGGTTTATGAACAGATAAAATACGTGAAAAGGTCTTACTATATCCTTTTAGCTTATCAATGACCTGTATTCGTTAAAAAACACACGATCTTCTTGAGTTTGTATATTTTCCCCGATTTAGGGGTAGCAATATCCAGTAGGGTTCAAATCATTCGCTGTTGTTTAAGCCCCTCCTGTCAATAATGCCCCGACGAAGCTCCAGCTGTCAATTATGCCCCTAAATGGCGTTTCACAACAAAAGGGACGCAACACGTATATACTGCGATTTTATTGTGAAAACGCCATTTATAACAGATTAAGGGGAGGAAGTTTTGTATTGTAATCGTTTAGTTGAAGCACACGTAGATATTGAAAAAAAAACATGCTATGGTGTTAGAGTTATAAAATAGATTTATGTATATGTTTCTTATATTTTGCCACTATCTACACGCAATTTCATGTATTATGTGCAATTCTGTTGACGCATTACCGATTACCACGTGTATAGCTCTCCCTGCACACGGACCTATGACTTTACACACACCTCCTTCTGAGGATGGCATACTTTCATAGTAGGCTTACCAGAGGAAATCGAACCTGTGACGTCTGGGACGAGAGGCAAGTATGACCAAGTATGCTAACCACTCATCCACCACAACAATATGACTGGAAGAAATTGTTATTTTCAATAGACAGGTTGAAGGAAATAAACATAAAAAAGACAACAACAAAATAAAAACAAATCAGAAAAAAACGTTTTTTGTTATATTATATTTCTGTATAGAATAGACATGTATACAAACATAAAAACATATTTAAAAAAAAATAAAAACCATATACCAAAAACAATCCTACCCAAAATTCCTACCCCATAGTGGTCTCTTACATGGGGTATGGTTGCTTTTGACTATGGTCTCTTACATGTTGTATGCTTGTTTTTGACTATGTTCTCTTACACGGCGTCGAATTGTTTTACACTATGGTCTCTTACATGGGGTAGGATTGTTTCTGGTGTACATTTTATCATTTATTGATATGCTCTGATGTTGTGCTCTGCTGTTGTACATGTCTACTACAGTCTCTTACATGGGGTAGGAATTTTGGTGTACAATTTTGCAATTATTTGATATGTTTTGATATTTGTATACAAGTCTAGACAAATACAAACAATCAGATTTTTTGTTTTTAAAGATTTTTTTAGGTCCAAACGCGTTCCTTCAACCAATGTTTCAATACCGTTCTTCTAGTTACAATTGATTGCAAATCGGGTCCTGATATGGTCTGGGATGTCGTGTTCTAAGGTGGATATAATATATCGGCATGGAATGTCTTCGATTCCTAGCACACATTCTCTAATTCACAAAAAGCGGAGTATACATCTGTCATGATGCTATGCATAACGTTCACGCAATAACTTTCACGCACAGTGCCGTAACCAGATATAAACTGACACCGAGGCAAAGAAATATATTGGATGAGAAGTGGGTCGTGGGTCGGGGAGGGCAAGGGCGGATCCGGCGGGTATGGGTGCACTAGGCTAAAATCTGAAAAGTAATAATTATAGGCATATAGTAAGCTTTTGTTGGTTGGGGTGTACAGGTGGTAGTGGCATGGGTCTAGGGGCGGGTCCAGTGCGGGCACCGGGGCACCCCTACCTAAAATCTGAAACGTATGTACTTTGATTGTTCTTTGGTTGTTAGTTGTTAGAATAAATCTGGGGAGCATGCACCCTCCTCAGGGGCGGATAAAGGATTTGACATTGGGGTGGAGCGCAAGTTAAAAAATACAAGTTATAACCAAAACACACGCACTCACGCACGCACTCAGGTTAAGGGGTGATGCGCAACTTTAAAAAACACTATTTACAGCCAACCCACAACCACTGCCGCCTCCCCCCAAAAAAACACAAACAACACTCAACAGCAAGAACAACAAAAAGCACAAAGCACAAAACAACAACTATTTTTGTCACATAATGCTTACAAGTCACATATTGCATATTAAGTTTTGACGCATTATATGAATAATCACATTCGCCTCCTATTTAAAAAATAATTAGGAAGTAGTAACGGCTTAGGAAATAAACAGTAGGCGAATGTGAGAATACATACAGGGGAGAAGCCATATAAATCAAATTTATTAAGCCATTCTGTTATATTTCGTTAAATGATAGCAAGTGATAATGTCTAGGTGATGTGAGAGATATCCTGATAAGAGAAATACGATGTCTCTGTCATCTGTTAACTTTCATTTTGTTCCCCGTGAGGTTGCGGGGTAGACCTCCCCCTCCACCTCCCCCGCCACCACCACCCCCACACACATTCATATTCATTTTGTCATTTTTTATTATGCCCATCATGACACCGCGTATGCAAACGTGGAAACGTGACTCCATCGTAAATGGAGCGTCTATTATAGAATTTGCAGCAATTCTGCAGTTTTGCAGGTAAGAAGGTTCTAGGCCCAGTCTTCATATTTAATCTTGATGTAAATGGAGGATGAGCCTGGCGCGTTCGTTCCTGTTAGGCGCCATATAAACTTTCATGTGTTGTTGCTCCTTAAAACATTAATCAATTCAATTAACTTTTTTAAACAGTAGTCGAATGTGAGTATGCATACAGGAGAGAAGCCATATAAGCTACATACATTAAGATATTAGGCGATGTGAGAGATGTTTCTATTGTCCTTTAATTTTCCGAATATGCCTAGTTACTCATTTTAGCAAAGTAGAAGTTACTAGTGCTAATTAACTGCTATACCAGCCGCAATTACGCATTAATCGTGGATATGACTGTGTATGCTCTTTTTTAATTCAAATTTCCTAAGCAGTTACTACTTTCTAATTAGAAGTAGAAGTTACTAGTGCCTAGGAATTAACTGAACTATTAGCCGATACATTGAGTATACAGGAGAAATACCATATTATACCATTTAACGAAATAAAAACTTAATATATGTGACTTGTTTGGATTTTATCCTGCATGAATACACACATTCGCCTACTGTTTAAAATAATTACAATTAAAGGGTGTTAGAGACATCTCTCACATCGCCTAGACATTACCACTTACTATTTTTAAAAAAAAACAACTGTCTTTTAGCTTAATTATCACCTCTTCCTTCTATAATGTACCAGTCGGTTTATTTGCAAGAACACGATTTATTAATTACATGTGAATTGATGAATACTATTGGTATATTATTTGTTACCTTATCAAACCATGTGCAAATGCATAGGGAATCTGCATATTATATAAGAACAATGTTCGTGTGGGGTGTGTGTTGTGGGGGTTGCGGGGAGGGACATACTCTACCCACCCCTTTCAGATTAGGGGAGAGGTGCTGTCCCCGCTGTTCGTAATTATAGATACTGCACACGGTCTAGTTTAATTATCATGGCAGCATCGTTTCCGAGGAAAGCTCCACGGGCATTTTGCCTCATTAACACAGAAATTCAAAGAGATATGTCATGAGCATATATAAGGTATGACTCTTCCTACATGGGACTGGTCTACGTCTTAACATTTCCTTCGAAGGATGGCATAAGATTCACAGTACCTTGCCGGAATAATGAAAGGTCATTTATCCAAAACCCTCACTCGGAAAAAAATCATTGCTTGCAATTGTTAGAGTAAGCGAAATGACAAGTGTGCGTACACACTGGTGAGAACCCGTTTAAGGTACAATATCAGAGTTTATGAATATATCGTCCCTTTCGCGTATCAGTCAATTCACCTTAGCAGTTTATTATGTCCCTCAGAACTGTACTGTTGCGAGCTGTATTGATAGTGTCCTTGAAGACAGTACTGAACCCAGAGAAGCTGGCAGGTGATATTTTCACAGAGATTAGTATTGTCTGTACCCGTTTATTATTTCACTGAGGACTGTACTGACACACGATTTAAAAGAACCTTATTACATTAAAGCAGACCATTTCTAAAAATAAAAACATCCTTTAGTTTAAATACCACACATTTTTTCTGTCATTATAAAGTACCAGTAGCTTTATATGCAAGAACATGATGTCTTAGTACAATGTGACTTGATTAATACTTTTGGTATATTCTAGCAGCGAGAATAGTAGCTCCTTCGTGTATACGTACAACAGAGTTACTGTGATGCCCTTTTAGAATAAGTACGTATCAGGGTCGACCATATCAAGACAGGTTCATGAAGAGATCAAGCAATGCATGCATAAACAGCCGCCATACAGCAATAGATTAAACGTTAACAACCAAGCGTGCATGCATAAAACTCACCAACGAGAAGAATACCTCATCGATCTAGACATTTTCGTACGACTAGTTAATGTTTTTCAGGTGAATATCTCTGGAATTTTTACATTTCGACATATCTCGCGCTGACGGGTATTCTGTGTTTTGAAACTTAAACCCGAACACAGCTAACACAAATCGACAAAGTTAACAGGCAAACGTCAGATATGTGAGTAGATTGAGTTTCCAAGTACGAAACAAGACGAGGTGCGGGGAATATACTCTGTCCACCCGTCTCTGGTTATGGGGAGAGGTGCTAGCCCACTGTTCTTTTTTTAAACTACAAACATTCATTTTTGATTATCATGACAGCCGCTTTTGATGAATGACCGTTCACTATTCGGGCAAGGTACATGTACTGTGAAACTGCCATCCTTCGAAGTGGATGTTAAGCCGTTGACCAGGCCTATGTACAGGAAGGGCCACACCCTATCTAAGTATGCTCCTTACACATTTTGCTGTGATTCTGTGTTAATCAGTGACAACATGCCAGCAAAGCCTTCCTCGGAAACGAACTCACTTGGGGAAAAAACATTGCTTGCAAACAGGTAGGGTAAACGAAAAGACAAGTATGCATACACACTGGTGAGAAACCGTTTAAGGATATGACTATATTGTCCCTTTGGTCTTTCAAGGAAGTGACCTAAGCAATTTATTTTGTCCTTCAAGACTTTAGTGACGCTAATTCTTGAAATTGTCCTTGAGGACAGTACAAAAGCCATGGAAGCCAGTAGGTGATATTTTCGTAGAGTTTAGTAGTACTGACTGTATTCGTTTTTGGACAGCACTAACGCTAGCCGGCGATATTGCCCCTGAGGACAGTACTAACGCTAGCTGTTGATATTGCCTCTGAGGACAGTACTAACGCTAGCTGTTGACATTGCCCCTGAGGACAGGACTAACGCTACCTGTTGATATTGACTTGTGTACGGTACTAACTCTAGCTGTTGATAGTATTCCTATAAGACGCTGGCTGTTGATATTGTTCATGTGGATGTTAAAGACAATAGCTGTTGATATTGTAGTTCTACAGCTAGCTCTTGATAATGCCCCCGAGGACATTACTAACCATAACTGTTGGTATTACACTTAGGACAATACAAACGCTGGCTGTTGATATTGCCCTTGAGGACAATACCAACGCAGGCAGTTGATATTGCCTTTGAGGACAGTACTAACGCTAGCTGCTGATATTGCCTCTGAGGACGGTACTTACGGTAGTAGTTGATATTGCCTCTGGATAGCGGTACTAACGCTATTATGTTGAAATTGGCCCAGAAGACAGTATAAACGCTACCTGTTGATATTTCCCTTTAGGGCAGTAATATAAGTGGCTATTGATATTGCCAATGAGGACAGTGTTAAAGCTAGCTGTTGATATTTTCCATGAGGACAAAACTAACGCTAGCTGTTGATATTGACCCTGGGGACAGTACTAACGCTAGCTGTGGATATAGCCCATTATGACAGTCTTAACGCTACCTGTTGATATTGCTCATGAGCACATTACTAACTCTGGCTATTGATTTTGACACTGAGGACAATACTAACGCAGGCTGTTGATATTGTCCCTGAGGACATTACTTACGCTGGCTGTTGATATTGCCCATTAGGACAGTACTAACGCTGGCTGTTGATGTTGCCCCTTTGGACAGTACTAACGTTAGCTGTTGATATTGCCCATGAGAACAGTACTAACGATAGCTGTTGATTTTGACCCTGTGGACATTACTCACACTGGATATTGATGTTGCCCCTTAGGACAGTACTAACGGTGGCTGTTGATATTGCCCCTAAGAACAGTACTAACGCTGGCTGTTTATACTTCCCCTGAGGACATTAATAACGCTGGCTGTTAACAGTGTCCATGAGGACAGTACTAACTCTGGCTGTTGATATTGCCAATGAGACAAATACTAACGATATATATTGAGAAGACAGTACTAACTGAAGGCAGTACTAACGCTAGATGTCGATACTCACCTTAGAACAATAATAACGCTCACTGTATTGATATTGCCCCTGGGGCCAGTATTAACGCTGGCTGTTGATATTGCCAATGACGGCAGTACTAACGCTGACTGTTGATATTGCCTCGGAGGATATTACTACCACTAGCTGTTGATATTGTATTTGAGGACAGTACTAAAGTTACCCGTTGATGTTGCCTCTGAGGACAGTACTGACGCTCATCATAGTATCTCTATGGTGGTTAAAACAAAGGTTGATGATAGTGCACATTTGGATGTTAAAGACACTAGCTGTTTGTTTCCATATGGACAGTACATATGCTAGCTGTTGATACCTGTGCATGTTACTGACTAGCTGTTGATATTGCACCTGAGGATAGTTCGAACACTATCGTGACATTATTAACGCTAGCAGTTGATAATTCACCTTAGGACAGTTCTAACGCTAGCTGTTGATAATGCACCTTAGGAGAGTACAAACGCTAGCTGTTGATATTGCCACTGAGGACAGTACTTACGTTAGTTGTTGGTATAGCACTGCAGGACAGTACTAACGCTTGCTGTTGATATTGCCACTGAGGACCATACTAACGCAGACTGTTGATATTGAGGACAGTACTAATCTTTGCTGTTGATATGACCCCTGAGGATAGTACTAACACCAGCTGCTGATATTGGCCTTAAGATAGTACTAACGCTAGCTGTTGATATTGCCCCTGAGGACAGTACTAAACCTAGCTGTTGATATGGCCCCTGAGGACAGTACTAACATCTGACCTTGAATTCACCAACCATTCTTCAAACTATTCTTAGACTTGAGCTCAAGTACTCAAATTGCATTCATAAATATTCCTATCACCTTCAAAGATAAACAATCGTATGAAGTTGCAATTGATTAGTGTTTATCGTATTTATAAATAGCAGCTTGTTGTGAATGTTTATCCTTTACACGTTTAGAAATATTTGTGATTGGAATGTTCATACTTGGGCTTAAGTCTAAGAATATTCTCAAGAATGGTTGGAGAATTCAAGGCCAGCTGTTGATATTGACTATTAGGACAGTAATATCGCTAGCTGCTGATATTGCCCCTGAGGACAGTACTAAACCTAGCCGTTGATATTGCCCCTGAGGACAGTACTAGACCTAGATGTTGATATGGCCCCTTTGTACAGTACTAACGGCAGCTGTTGATATTGCCCCTTAAGATGGTACTAACGCTAACTGTTGATATAGTCCCTACGGACAGTACTAACGCCAGCTGTTGATATTGCCCCTTAGGATAGTCCTTAATCTAGCCGCTGATATTGCCCCTTAGAACAGTAATAACGCTGGCTGTTGATATGCCCCTGAGGACAGTACTAATTATAGATGTTGATACTGCCCCTTTGGATATTATTAAGCTGTTGATATTGCCCCTGAGGAGAGTACTAAACGTAGCTATGATATTGTCCCTAAGGACAGTAATAACCCTAGCTGTTGATATGGCCCCTGAGGACTTTACTATCGATAACTGCTGATATTGCCCCTACGGACAGTACTAAACCAAGCTGTTGATATGGCCCCAGAGGACAGTACTAACGTCAGCTGTTGATATTGCCTCTTAAATAGAACTAACCCTAGCTGTTGATATTGCCCCTGAGGACAGTAATAAACCTAGCTGTTGATACAGCCCCTGAGGACAGTACTAACACCAGCTGTTGATATTGGCCCTTAGGACAGTACTATCGCTAGCTGTTGATATTGCTCCTAGGGACAGTACTAAAACTAGCTGTTGATATGGCCCCAGAGGACAGTACTAATGCCAGCTGATATTGACCTGTAGGATAGTACTAAAGTAAGTATAACCTTAGCTGTTGATAATGCCCCTTAGAACAATATTAACGCTAGATGTTAGTTTAAACATATTTATTTTACATCGATTGTAACGAAAGCTCAATGAACTTATTTGAATCACTCTCGATGTCTTCCTGGGTAGAACCAGTACTAAGCAATGCAGATAAAGTGTCTTGCTCAGGGACACAACGCATATGGCAATGGCGGGAATCGAACCCATGACATTTGGATCATGGGTCCAACGCTCTACCACTAGACCACAGCGCAAATGCTAGATGTTGATATGGCCCCTGAGGATAGTACTAATTCTAGCTGTTTATATTGTCCCTAAGGACATTCCTAAGCTGTTGATATTGCCCCTGAGGACAGTAATAACGCCAGCTGTTGATATTGTCCCTTAAGATAGTACTAACGCTAGCTGTTGATATTGACCCTAAGGACAGTACTAACGCCAGATGTTGATATTTCCCCTTAGGATAGTCCTAAACCTAGCCGTTGATATTGCCCCTTAGAAGAATAATAACGCAATCTGTTGATATGGCCCCTGAGGATAGTACTAATTCTAGGTGTTGATATTGCCCCTTAGGACATTATTAAGCTGTTGATATTGCCCCTGAGGAGAGTAATAAACGTAGCTGTTGATATTGCCCCTAAGAACAGTAATAACGCTAGCTGTTAATATGGACCCTGAGGACTTTACTATCGCTAGCTGCTGATATTGCCCCTAGGGACAGGACTAAAACTAGCTGTTGATATGGCCACATAGGACAGTACTAACGTCAGCTGTTGATATTGCCCCTTAAGATAGAACAAACCCTAACTGTTCATATTGCCCCTGAGGACAGTAATAAACCTAGATGTTGATATAGCCCGAGAACAGTACTATCGCTAGCTGTTGATACTGCCCCTAGGGATTGTACTAAAACTAGCTGTTGATATGGCCAAAGAGGACAGTTCTAAACCTAGCTGTTTATATTGCCTATGAGGACAGTACTAACGCCAGCTGCTGATATTGCCCCTGAGGACAGTACTAACGCCAGCTGATGATATTGCCCCTTAAGATAGTACTAACAATGCTGTTGATATTGCCCCTGAGGACAGTACTAAAACTAGCTATTGATATGGCCCTTGACGACAGTACTAATACCAGCTGTTGATATTGACCCTTAAGACAGTACTAACGCCAGCTGTTGATATTGCCCCTTAGGACAGTCCTAAACATAGCCGCTGATATTGCCCCATTAGAACAGTAATAACGCTAGCTGTTGATATGGCCCCTCAGGATAGTACTAGTTCTAGGTGTTGATATTGCCCCTCCGGATATTATTAAGCTGCTGATATTGCCCTTGAGGACAGTATTAACGTAGCTATGCTATTGTCCCTAAGAACAGTAATAACCCTAGCTGTTGATATGGCCCATGAGGACTTTACTATCGATAACTGCTGATATTGCCCCTAGGGACAGTACTAAAACTATCTGTGCATATGGCCCCAGAGGACAGTACTAACGTCAGCTGTTGATATTGCCCCTTTAGATTAACCCTAGCTGTTGATATTGCCCCTGAAACCTAGCTGTTGATATAGCCCCTGAGGACAGTACTAACACCAGCTGTTGATACTGGCCCTTAGAACAGTGCTATCGCTAGCTGTTGATACTGCCCCCAGGGACGGTAATAAAACTAGCTGTTGATATGACCCCAGGGGATAGTACTAACGCCAGCTGATATTGCCCTGTAGGATAGTACTAAAAGTAAGTATAACTTTAGCTGTTCATAATGCCCTGAGAAAAATATATTAACGCTAGATGTTGATATGGCCCTTAGAACAGTAATAACGCTAATATTGATAAGGCCCCTGAGGATAGTACTAATTCTAGCTGTTTATATTTCCCCTAAGGACATTACTAAGCTGTTGATATTGCCCCTGAGGACAGAAATTACGCCAGCTGTTGATATTGTCCCTTAAGATAGTACTAACGCTAGCTGTTGATATTGACCCTAAGGACAGTACTAACGCCAGCTGTTGATATGGCCCCTGATGACAGTACTAACACCAGCTGTTGATATTGACCCTTACGACAGTACTATCGCTAGCTGCTGATATTGCCTCTAAGGACGGTACTAAACCTAGATGTTGATATGGCCCCTGAGGACAGTACTAACGACAGCTGTTGATATTGTCCCTTAAGATGGTACTAACGCTAGTTGTTGATTTTGCCCCTAAGGACAGTAGTAACGCCAGATGTTGATATTGCCCCTTAGGATAGTCCTAAACCTAGCCGTTGATATTGCCCCTTAGAACAATAATAACACTAGCTTTTGATATGGCCCCTGAGGATAGTACTAATTCTAGGTGTTGATATTGCGCCTTATGACATTATAAAGCTGTTGATATTGCCCCAGAGGAGAGTACTAAACGTAGTGGTTGATATTGCTCCGAAGAACAGTTATAACGCTAGCTGTAAATATGGACTCTGAGGACTTTACTATCGCTAGCTGCTGATATTGCCCCTAGGGACAGGACAAACATTAGCTGTTGAGATGGCCCTTGACGACAGTATTAACGTCAGCTGTTGATATTGCCCCTGAAGATAGAACTAACCCTAGCTGTTGATATTGCCCCTGAAGACAGTAATAAACCTAACTGTTGATATTGACCGATAAGACATTACTATCGCTAGCTGCTGATATTGCCCCTTAGGACAGTACTAAATCTAGCAGTTGATATGGCCCCAGAGGAAGGTACTAACGTCAGCTGTTGATATTGTCCCTCAAGATAAGACCAACCCTAGCTGTTGATATTACCCCTGGGGACAGTAATAAACCTAGCTGTTGATATAGTACCTGGGGACAGTACTAACGCCAGCTGTTGATTTTGGCCCTTATGACAGTTCTATCGCTAGCTGTTGATACTGCCCCTAGGGACAGTACTAAAACTAGCTGTTGATATGGCCCAGAGGACAGTACTAATCCTAGCTGTTTATATTGCCTATGAGGACAGTACTAACGCCAGCTGCTGATATTGCCCCTGAGGACAGTACTAACGACAGCTGTTGATATGACCCCTTAAGATGGTACTAACGCTAGCTGTTGATATTGCCCCTAAGGACAGTACTAACGCCAGCTGTTGATATTGCCCCTTAGGATAGTCCTAAACCTAGCCACTGATATTGCCCCGTAGAACAGTAATAACGCTAACTGTTGATATGGCCCCTGAGGACAGTACTAATTCTAGGTGTTGATATTGCCCCTTATGATATTATTAAGCCATTGATATTGCCCCTGAGGACAGTACTAAACGTAGCTATGATGTTGTCCCTAAGAACAGTAATAACGCTAGCTGTTGATATGGCCCCTGAGGACTTTACTATCGATAGCTGCTGATATTGCCCTAGGGCCAGTACTAAAACTAGCTGTTCATATGGCCCCCGAGGACAGTACTAACGTCAGCTGTTGATATTGCCCCTTAAGATAGAACTAACCCTAGCTGTGATATTGCCCCTGAGGACAGTAATAAACCTAGCTGTTGATATAGCTCCTGAGGACAGTACTAACACCAGCTGTTGATATTGGCCCTTAGGACAGTACTATCGCTAGCTGTTGATATTGCCCCTTGGGACGGTACTAAAACTAGCTGTTGATATGGCCCCAGAGGACAGTACTAACGCCAGCTGATATTGCCCTGTATAACCTTAGCTTTTGATAATGCACCTTAGACCAGTATTAACGCTAGATGTTGATATGGCCGTTAGAACAGTAATAAACTAGCTGTTGATATGGCCCCTGAGGATAGTACTAATTCTAGCTGTTGATATTGCCCCTAAGAACAGTAATAACGCTAGCTGTTAATATGGACTCTGAGGACTTTACTATCGCTAGCTGCTGATATTGCCCCTAGGGACAGGACTATAACTAACTGTTGATATGGCCCTTGACGACAGTACTAACGTCAGCTGTTGATATTGCCCCTGAAGATAGAACTAACCCTAGCTGTTGATATTGCCCCTGAGGACAGTAATACACCTAGCTGTTGATATAGCCCGAGGACAGTACTATCGCTAGCTGTTGATACTGCCCCTAGGGACGTTCCTTAAACTAGCTGTTGATATGGCCCCAGAGGACAGTACTAAACCTAGCTGTTTATATGGCCTCTGAGGACAGTACTATCGCCAGCTGCTGATATTGCCCCTAAGGACAGTACTAACGCCAGCTGTTGATATTGACCGGTAGGACAGTACTATCGCTAGCTGCTGATATTGCCCCTTAGGACAGTACTAAAACTGTAGTTGATATGGACACAGAGGACAGTACTAACGCTGGCTGTTGATATTGCCACTGAGAACAATACCAACGCAGGCAGTTGATATTGCCATTGAGGACAGTACTAACGCCAACTGCTGATATTGCCCCTAAGGACGGTACAAATGCCAGCTGTTGATAATGACCGATAGGACAGTACTATCGCTAGCTGTTGATATTGGCCCTTAGGACAGTACTATCGGTAGCTGTTGATACTGCCCCTATGGACGGTACTAAAACTAGCTGTTGATATGGCCACAGAGGGCAGTACTAACGTCAGCTGTTGATATTGTCCCTTAAGATAGAACTAACCCTAGCTGTTGATATTGCCCCTGGGGACAGTAATAAACCTAGCTCTTGATATAACACCTGAGGACAGTACTTACGCCATCTGTTGATATTGGCCCTTAGGACAGTACTATCGCTAGCTGTTGATACTGCCCCTAGGAACGGTACTAAAATTAGCTGTTGATATGGCCCCAGAGGACAATACTAAACCTAGCTGAGTATATGGCCTCTGAGGACAGTATTAACGCCAACTGCTGATATTGCCCCTAAGGACGGTACAAACGCCAGCTGTTGATATTGACCGATAGCTGTTGATACTGCCCCTATGGACGGTACTAAAACTAGCTGTTGATATGGCCGCAGAGGACAGTACTAACGCTAGCTGTTGATATTGCCCCTTTGAATAGTACTATCGCTAGATTTAGATAATATCCCTATGGATGTTTAAACGCTGGCTGTTGATATTCCCATGAGGTCAGTTCTTACGTCAGTTGTTGATATTGCCCATGAGGACAGTACCATTGCTAGCTGATGATATTGGCCCTGAGGACACTACTAACGCCAGCTGTTGATATTGCCCATTAGGACAGTACTAACGACAGCTGTTGATATTGGCCCTGAGGACACTACCTACGCCAGCTGTTTACATGGCCCCTAAGGACAGTACTAACGTTGGCTGTTGATATGGCCCCTGATGACAGTGTTATCGCTGGCTGTTGATATGGCCCCTGAGGACTGTACTATCGCTAGCTGTTGATATTGCCCCTTAGGACAGTACTAAAACTAGCAGTTGATATGGCCCCAGAGGACAGTACTACCGCCAGCTGTTGATATTGCCCCTAAGCATAGTACTATCGCTAGATGTCGGTAATAGCCATATGGATGTTTAAACGCTGGCTGTGGATATTTTCCAAGAGGTCAGTTCTTATGCTAGCTGTTGATATTGTCCCAGAGGACAGTACTAATTCTAGCTGTTGATTTGGCCCCTAGGAACGGTACTAAAATTAGCTGTTGATATGGCCCCAGAGGACAATACTAAACCTAGCTGAGTATATGGCCTCTGAGGACAGTATTAACGCCAACTGCTGATATTGCCCCTAAGGACGGTACAAACGCCAGCTGTTGATATTGACCGATAGCTGTTGATACTGCCCCTATGGACGGTACTAAAACTAGCTGTTGATATGGCCGCAGAGGACAGTACTAACGCTAGCTGTTGATATTGCCCCTTTGAATAGTACTATCGCTAGATTTAGATAATATCCCTATGGATGTTTAAACGCTGGCTGTTGATATTCCCATGAGGTCAGTTCTTACGTCAGTTGTTGATATTGCCCATGAGGACAGTACCATTGCTAGCTGATGATATTGGCCCTGAGGACACTACTAACGCCAGCTGTTGATATTGCCCATTAGGACAGTACTAACGACAGCTGTTGATATTGGCCCTGAGGACACTACTTACGCCAGCTGTTTATATGGCCCCTAAGGACAGTACTAACGTTGGCTGTTGATATGGCCCCTGATGACAGTGTTATCGCTGGCTGTTGATATGGCCCCTGAGGACTGTACTATCGCTAGCTGTTGATATTGCCCCTTAGGACAGTACTAAAACTAGCAGTTGATATGGCCCCAGAGGACAGTACTACCGCCAGCTGTTGATATTGCCCCTAAGCATAGTACTATCGCTAGATGTCGGTAATAGCCATATGGATGTTTAAACGCTGGCTGTGGATATTTTCCCAGAGGTCAGTTCTTATGCTAGCTGTTGATATTGTCCCAGAGGACAGTACTAATTCTAGCTGTTGATTTGGCCCCTGATAGACATCTTGATATTTTGTAGTTATCTAGATAAACCGTTAAAAATATCTAGATAGTTATGTAGCTACCTAGTGACAAAAATAGAATACCACCATTCTGGTGATACTTAAATAACTCGTGTATTTATAAAGCACAAATACAATTATTCACTTGTGTACGTAATACGGTTGGTGAGTACATGCACCGCACTTGGACCACATGTGTCCCTAATATGTTTTTTCCAATGAATTAGACACGTGTCCTTAATTCGACCGAATTACATTACGCGGTCCGAGTATTAACTTTCATACCCATCTAACCCCGTCTCCAAGAAGTGAAAACGGGGTTGGCTTGGGTATGGAATAAAACCTTAATTTTGGCTTTAAAAAAGTGTATATTGTAAAATTAAAACATTTAATAGGTAATTGTAAACATGTTATTGCGTTATTTCAGTAAAACATGTTTTTAAACGTGTTTCATTGTCAAAAATATCCGTCATAGATACCTGCTAATATAAGCTTTCCCATCGCTTAATGGTATTAAGGCGGGACCATGTAATGAGGGACACGTGTGCGTAATTCGGTCTGGCTCAAATACGGTTCCACAGACCACTTTGTATAGCACTGATCATGGGAGGTATATTACCTTTGATTTTCAATATATGTTTGCATATATAGGCCTTGAGCCAGGACCCAAAATTTTCGATATTGTTACCAACTCAAGGGACAAATTCTACCATCACTTTTTGAAAAGAGCAATGTATATAGATTACATTTTTCCATGATAGCAATCTGGAACAGGTAGCTTATATAAAAAAAAATCGAACATTAATAGATTATCATTGTAGCGCTTTCATATAAGTTTTTGATGTTCATTTTTGAATGTCATGCTTGTGTGAATAATTATTGATGTACTTTTTAAAGATGTGCTTAAGTTTACAATTCATTGAGTTACATAAAGCGTAAATAAGCTCTTTTTTAGCACTGAATTCAGTTTAAAATCTCTATTTTGCTTCAAATTCAAATTAAAATGACACATTTTTATGCATTTAGTTTAGTTAATATTTTTTACAATATATGTGTAAACTTGTAAGAATCAGTAATTTACAACCTTTCTACATGATTTAAATAATATTATATGAATAAGGGATTATTATGATATATTGATGAAATGAAGTACTAAGCAATGTTCATGGCATTGCACATATGTGTTCAGTAAGCCTGATAAGTTGAGACATATGCCAAACTGGAAGTATAAGCCTTCCTCAAAGTAACTGCAACATAAATAGTATTAACATGTTCTGATACACACATATATTACACAGACGACACATAGTCCAAAGAATTCTAGATAAAGGAAATGTGCGGTTTAACGTGTTTTTTTTAACAAAAGTCTTTTTTAGGTGTATGCGTCATGGCAATACTTATTATGATTACACATTTGGATTATGTATTACACATAAATACATGAATTAAACATTGCCATAAATACATGAATTAAACATTGCATATTGCAACGCAAAATCTTAAAAGTTATTTTAATACTTTTTAATTACAATTTATGCATATTTTAAGGATTTTTACACCTGAATTACCCCACCCATATACAACACAATGAAAAATTCTGCATATGACACGTAAAAATAGTAATATATGCAATTGCACGAACCATTTTTATGTTACTGAAAAAAGAATAGACGAAGATGAATTGATTTGAATTGGGGTTTTACGGCGCACCAACACAAACATGTTATATGGCGCCAACAGGAATGAACATTCGACCCGGCTCACTCTTCATTAACATCTAGATAAAAATATGCACAATGCGCAATACACGGGATCGCCTGGTTTAAGTCCCAATCCGAGAACACACCGACAAAATTCACTAGCTCCGGTGAGGCTTGAACCAGGGTCCTCTGAATTTAAAGTCCCCCGTGCTATCCACTGCATCAACAGGCTGTATGCGATCAAGCAGGAAGTACATACAACTAACATGTTAATCCTTCATAAAGGTTATATCCAAGAAGCTGGGTTCACAACGGTCTCTCTTATCTAGCAAGTTAGCACCAAGTTCATGTATGTCGAGTTGCAATATGCCTGCAAGCCTTATATATGCCCAGCTCATTGCTGTTTTGATAAACTTGGCCATTAATGCCTTGGGATAAAACAGGACAATTAAGAATACTCAGTACATATTATCTGATTTAAATAGTATAACTTAATGTGACAATATAACATACATATAAGATATAAAAACAAATTAAACGCTTCCAGATAAGAATCGGTACACAGTGCATCGAGATAGATTACATTTAGTGATCACGGTTAGTTTACTGATGTTTACTCTAAAAGCTATATCCGACATACAGGTGCTACTGCAGTTAAAGTAGCTATCCCGCCAAAAACAGCCACATTTTACAACATATGTACATCGTTTCTAAACCTGCTGACCACCAGGTATATATATATAACTTACATCGTTTGAGAATCAAAACTCTATAGATACAATATAAAAAGCTTTAACCAGCTAGACAATAAAAACAAAATTTTACACTTATTCAATTACGGATATTACAAAAACCCATGAATAAACATATACTTTTAAGTGACACATATGCATTATTATATGAGATGAATACCTGGATAGAGTTTTGATAAACTGTTTTTGTAGTGTAATTTTGTCGTAATTTTGCGGGTTATTTTAAAATTTGTATAACAAACACCTAAAAATCGACAGTTAAACCGTAAAATGCCTTTTCTTTTTCTTTCTGTTTTTTTTTTGCAATTTGTCGAAAATGCAGTGGTCTACTTTGTGATTTTAGTTCGTGGATTTATTCAATATGCGATTTGTAAACATGGTTAAGTCTTCATAATGGAATACCTTATCAAAAGTCACATTCTCTATATATTTCAGTTCGCTTAGGGACATTATTGACAGATGTCGTCTGTGTTGTCCATAGGGGCCTTATTCACAAATGCCGTCTGTATTGTCTATAGGTAGCTTATTGAAAGATGCCGTATGTAGGGGCATTGTCCATAGGAACCTTAATGTCAGATTCCGTCTGTATGGTCTATAGGGACCTTATACAGAATGCGTCTGTATTGTCTATAGGTGCATTATCGACAGATGCCGTTTGTACTGTTTATAGGGACCTTATTGACAGATGCCGACTGTATTGTCTGTAGGGACATTATTGACAGATGCCGTGTGTATTGTTTGTATGGACCTTGTTGACAAATGACGTCTGTATTGTCAATAGAAACTTTATTGACAAATGCTGTATGTACTGTCTATAAGGACCTTATTGACAGATGAAGCCTGTATTGTCTGTAGGGACCTTATTGACAGATCCCGCCTATATTGTCTATAGTGACCTTATTGACAGATGCCATCTGTATTGTTATAGGGACCTTATTAACATATGCCGTCTGTATTGTCTATAGGGACCTTATTGACAGATGTCGTCTGTGTTGTCAATAGGGGTCTTATTGACAGATGCCGCCTATATTGATGATAGGGGCATTAATGACAGATGCCGTATTTATTGTCTATAGGGACCTTATTGACAGATGCCGTCTGTATTGTCTATAGGGAGCTTATTGAAAGATGCCGTATGTATTATCTGTAGCGGCATTATTGACAGATGCCGTCTGTACTGTTTATAGGGACCTTATTGACAGATGGAGTAAGTATTGTCTACAGGGACCTTATTGACAGATGCCGTCTGTATTTCCATAGGGACCTTATTGACAGATGTCGTCTGTGTTGTCCATAGGGGCCTTATTGACAGATGCCGCCTATATTGTCTATAGGGACCTTATTGACAGATGCCGTCTGTATGTCTATAGGAAGCTTATTGAAAGATGCCGTATGTATTTTCTGTAGCGGCATTATTGACAGATGCCGTCTGTACTGTTTATAGGGACCTTAGTGACAGATGGCGTAAGTTTTGTCTATAGGGACCTTATTGACAGATGCCGTCTGTATTGTCCATAGGCACGTACTCAAATCCAATTATCATGACAACGTCGTTTCCAAGGAAAGCTCTACGTGTATTTTGCGTCACTGAGTAATACATATTATTATTAAAGGAGAAATAATATATTCTATCATTTAACGAAAGAAAAACGTAATACATGTGACTTAGTTGGCTTTTCTCCTGCATGGATACACACAATCGCCTACTGTTTAACATAATTATACGTAACGGATGCTAGAGACAACTCTCACATCGCCTAGACAATATCACTTATTGTTTTTAAAAACAAAAGAGTCATTTAGCTTAATTATAACCTCTTTCTTCTATAATATACCTGTCGGTTTATTTGGAAGAACATGATTTCTTAAGTACATGTGAATTCACGAATATCATGTTACCTTATCAAACCACGTACACGTGCATTGGGAATCAATACGTAATATAAGCAAAATATTCATGCAGGGTATATGAGGATGGAGAGGGGCATACTCTGCCCATCCTTTTCAGATTAGGGGGAGAGGTGCTGACCCAGAATATATTATTTCTCCTTTATATTCATATTTATCGGCTTATATAGCAGTTGATTCCAATGCACTAGTATCTTCTAACTAGGAAGTAGTAACTTCGTTGGAAATACGAATTAGCTTCACACACGTCAAAAAGGGCATACACATACATATCCACGATTAATGGGTAATGGGTAGTACTATAAGAAAACAAGTTCTTATCAAGCATTATTTAGTACATAAAACCATGGACATATATACTCATATCCATGCTAATCAGAAAATGGTATTTCTCCTGTATACACATATACATCGAGTGGTACAGGAGTCAATTAGGCAGAAATAACTTATACTTTACTAAAATGAGTAACTAGTGCTATGCGGAAACTTAAGGGACAGTATATACATCTCTCTCATCACCTAGACATTATCACTAAATATTTTTAATCGAAAAATAACTGAATATCTTAACTTTTGTCGCTTATACGGCTTCTCCTCTGTATGTATACTCAAATTTGACTACTGTTTTAAAAATAAATTAACGGATGACAGAGCCATCCTATTTCTTTTGTAAACTGATATGCATCGTCTGGTACAGGAGGGAATTATGCACTAATACCTTCTACTGAACTAAATTCGGTATACATAAGTTTATTTTTAAACAGTAGGTGAATATGATTATTCATATAATGCGTCCAATTCAATACGCAATATGTGATCTTTACGCATTATGTGATAATACCATCACACAATGCATTGTCATGGTCGACGCATGTATGCGACTGCTGCGTTATGTAACTTAAAAGAGTATGAGAGTAGACCTTTGGAAACGACAGAACACGATACATATGCAATATTGCTGTCTCAGTTTGATTGTTCATGGACAGTAGTGAAATATGCTAGCTACCGCTCACTCACCCTAGTGCCGGGTATAGCAGAACTTAATATTCA
This sequence comes from Cyrtodaria siliqua, assembly GCA_037043455.1. Classification (NCBI taxonomy): domain Eukaryota; kingdom Metazoa; phylum Mollusca; class Bivalvia; order Adapedonta; family Hiatellidae; genus Cyrtodaria; species Cyrtodaria siliqua. Next base: position 230,994 of record JAWPHD010000517.1, read on the forward strand.
TAAAACAATAGTATATACGTTTAACCGTCCCAGTATCTAACTCAACTGTATGCCCCGAAGAGCAAAATAAACAAAATGGAATTTAGTTGCTCCAGCGGTTATGAAGCCTGCGTATCAAAAGTAACAGCCGAAAGACTCAATTAAAAAGCAGACAACATATCCTATGAGTGGTTAAATAGTACCAATAGCCATTTATCGACCGGAGTAGTGGGACCACCGAATCAAAAATTAAGTATAGAAAACAAAAGCAATTGAAAATGTACCACCGATATCTAAATATAAATATCGGGCTCCAATCTCCAAAGATCAAATAAATAACATTGCGTCAGACCCGTAACTACGCTGAGACATAGAAGCACGCACGCACGCACTTACGCACGGACGCACTTACGCAAGCACTCACGCACGCACGCGCACACACACACACACACACACACACACACACACACACACACACGCGCACATACACACATACTTTCACACATACATACCTTCATATATACATACATAAAGATAAATAAAACTAAATAACTAATTAAATACAACATTCATGTTTAATGATTCTTGAACCAGAGACTACTTTTTCTGTAATCGGGAAATTAATGAGACATTGCTTCTAATTGACAATTAATGAATTATATCTCTATAAGTGAAAGGCAACATATAACTGTAGTAGGACATATATAACAGCACCAAGCATCAGACATACCAATGATACCAACATAAGGAAATGAAGACATTCTTAACCGATAGTTTAAACTAGTTCATTTAATGATACTAGTATTAGACCGTGAGCCATACACATTTTTGTTACAATCTCAAGGGACAAATTCTTACTAGTACCACCATGTTATTGAGTACCTTGTAGATAAACAAAAATTCCATGATAGCAGTGTGAACAGGGTAGCTGATTCCTGTTATTACAGTTATCTCCCCCTTTTAAGCAAAACTCTTGTTTCTCTAAAAAAAATCGTTTCGCTGAAACTAGAAGAGCTACAGGTCTAATATTTTGCATGTATTATACATTTAGGGTCCTCCACGAAGTATTTATAAAATAGCGACCCCAGGGTCAAATATGGCCCAGCCCCGGGGGTAACATTTTTTCATACAGTTATATAGGAAATCTTTAAAAAATAAATGATTTGCTCTAAAACTGTAAGAGCTAGAGGTCCCATATTATGCATGAAGCATAAGCTTATGATCCACTAGCAAGTTTGTTAAAATGTTGACCCTGGGGTCATATCTGGCTCCGCCCCAGGGGTCACTTTTGTTCAAATCGTGACTCTGTGTCCAACTATGGCCCAGTTCTGGGGTTTAAGTTTTACAAAGAGTAATATAGGAAAGTCCATAAACATATTCTTTTTTCTGATGCTACAAGAGCTAGAGGTCTAATACGATGAATGTAGCATAAGAGTATCGATATCTACCAATTTATTTTGTTAAAATGGTGATCTTATGGTCAACTTTCGCCCGGTCCCGTGGGATCACTTATTTACATAGAGTTAAGTAGGAACGTCTATAAACATCTTCTCTGAAACTACAAGAGCTAGAGGTGTTATAAGCTACATGTAGCTTAAGATTATTGTCCTGTACCAAATAATTTAATTGGTGTCCCTTGAATCAAGCCTGGAATCAAATCTGGTCCTGTCCTGGGGGTCACACTATAACATTGAATTACATAGGAAAACATATTCAAACAGCTTCTCTGATACTTCAAAAGCTAAATAATAGTTCGCATGTACCATAAGCTTATGATCCTCTACCTAGTTTGTTCAAATGGCGACAATGGGGTCAAATATGGCCACTACGGGGGTCACAGTTTCACAGATTTATATAAAGAAATTGTTGTTGTTTCTTAAAACATGAAAGCACTTTGAGACAAGGCGAGTGGGTCTCTTGTTTAGGGTTTGAAGTTGTACACTTTTCATAAAATCACTTGAAAAGTTTTAATCGAACTGAAATATATAGAGAATGTGACTTTTGATAAGGTATTCCAATATGAAGACTTAACCATTGTTTACAAATCGCATATTGAATAAATCTACGAACTAAAATCACAAAGTAGACCACTGCATTTTCGACAAATTGCAAAAAAAAAACAGAAAGAAAAAGAAAAGGCATTTTACGGTTTAACTGTCGATTTTTAGGTGTTTGTTATACAAATTTTAAAATAACCCGCCAAATTACGACAAAATTACACTACAAAAACAGTTTATCAAAACTCTATCCAGGTATTCATCTCATATAATAATGCATATGTGTCACTTAAAAGTATATGTTTATTCATGGGTTTTTGTAATATCCGTAATTGAATAAGTGTAAAAGTTTGTTTTTATTGTCTGGCTGGTTAAAGCTTTTTATATTGTATCTATAGAGTTTTGATTCTCAAACGATGTAAGTTATATATATATACCTGGTGGTCAGCAGGTTTAGAAACGATGTACATATGTTGTAAAATGTGGCTGTTTTTGGCGGGATAGCTACTTTAACTGCAGTAGCACCTGTATGTCGGATATAGCTTTTAGAATAAACATCAGTAAACTAACCGTGATCACTAAATGTAATATATCTCGATGCACTGGGTACCGATTCTTTTCTGGAAGCGTTTAATTTGTTTTTATATCTTATATGTATGTTATATTGTCACATTAAGTTATACTATTTAAATCAGATAATATGTACTGAGTATTCTTAATTGTCCTGTTTTATCCCAAGGCATTAATTGCCAAGTTTATCAAAACAGCAATGAGCTGGGCATATATAAGGCTTGCAGGCATATTGCAACTCGACATACATGAACTTGGTGCTAACTTGCTAGATAAGAGAGACCGTTGTGAACCCAGCTTCTTGGATATAACCTTTATGAAGGATTAACATGTTAGTTGTATGTACTTCCTGCTTGATCGCATACAGCCTGTTGATGCAGTGGATAGCACGGGGGAATTTAAATTCAGAGGACCCTGGTTCAAGCCTCACCGGAGCTAGGGAATTTTGTCGGTGTGTTCTCGGACTGGGACGTAAACCAGGCGATGCCGTGTATTGCACATATTGCACATTTTTATCTAGATGTTAATGAAGAGTGAGCCGGGTCGAATGTTCATTCCTGTTGGCGCCATATAACATGTTTGTGTTGGTGCGCCGTAAAACCCCAATTCAAATCAATTCATCTTCGTCTATTCTTTTTTCAGTAACATAAAAATGGTTCGTGCAAATGCATATATTACTATTTTTACGTGTCATATGCAGAGTTTTTCATCGTGTTGTATATGGGTGGGGTAATTCAGGTGTAACAATCCTTAAAATATACATTAATTGTAATTAAAAAGTATTAAAATAACTTTTAAGATTTTGCGTTGCTATATGCAATGTTTAATTCATGTATTTATGTGTAATACATAATCCAAATGTGTAATCATAATAAGTATTGCCATGACGCATACACCTAAAAAACACTTTTGTTAAAAAAGACACGTTAAACCGCACATTTCCTTTATCTAGAATTCTTTGGACTATGTGTCGTCTGTGTAATATATGTGTGTATCAGAACATGTTAATACTATTTATGTTGCAGTTACTTTGAGGAAGGCTTATACTTCCAGTTTGGCATATGTCTCAACTTATCAGGCTTACTGAACACATATGTGCAATGCCATGAACATTGCTTAGTACTTCATTTCATCAATATATCATAATAATCCCTTATTCATATAATATTATTTAAATCATGTAGAAAGGTTGTAAATTACTGATTCTTACAAGTTTACACATATATTGTAAAAAATATTAACTAAACTAAATGCATAAAAATGTGTCATTTTAATTTGAATTTGAAGCAAAATAGAGATTTTAAACTGAATTCAGTGCTGAAAAAGAGCTTATTTACGCTTTATGTAACTCAATGAATTGTAAACTTAAGCACATCTTTAAAAAGTACATCAATAATTATTCACACAAGCATGACATTCAAAAATGAACATCAAAAACTTATATGAAAGCGCTACAATGATAACCTATTAATGTTCGAATTTTTTTTATATAAGCTACCTGTTCCAGATTGCTATCATGGAAAAATGTAATCTATATACATTGCTCTTTTCAAAAAGTGATGGTAGAATTTGTCCCTTGAGTTGGTAACAATATCGAAAATTTTGGGTCCTGGCTCAATGCCTATATATGCAAACATATATTGAAAATCAAAGGTAATATACCTCCCATGATCAGTGCTATACAAAGTGATCTGTGGAACCGTATATGAGCCAGACCAAATTACGCACACGTGTCCCTCATTACGTGGTCCCGCCTTAATACCATTAAGCGATGGGAAAGCTTATATTAGCAGGATTTTATAACGGATATTTTTGGCAATAAAACACGTTTAAAAACATGTTTTACTGAAATAAACGCAATAACCTGTTTACAATTACCTATTAAATGTTTTAATTTTACAATATACACTTTTTTAAAGCCAAAATTAAGATTTTATTCCATACCCCAGCCAACCCCGCTTTCACTTCTTGGAGACGGGGTTAGATGGGTATGAAAGTTAATACTCGGACCGCGTAATGTAATTCGGTCGAATTAAGGACACGTGTCTAATTCATTGGAAAAAACATATTAGGGACACATGTGGTCCAAGTGCGGTGCATGTACTCACCAACCGTATTACGTACACAAGTGAATAATTGTATTTGTGCTTTATAAATACACGAGTTATTTAAGTATCACCAGAATGGTGGTATTCTATTTTTGTCACTAGGTAGCTACATAACTATCTAGATATTTTTAACGGTTTATCTAGATAACTACAAAATATCTAGATGTCTATCAGGGGCCATATCAACAGCTAGAATTAGTACTGTCCTCAGGGACAATATCAACAGCTAGCATAAGAACTGACCTCTGGGAAAATATCAACAGCCAGCGTTTAAACACTCATAGGGCTATTATCGACATCTAGCGATAGTACTATGCTTAGGGGCAATATCAACAGCTGGCGTTAGTACTGTCCTCTGGGGCCATATCAACTGCTAGTTTTAGTACTGTCCTAAGGGGGAATATCAACAGCTAGCGATAGTACAGTCCTCAGGGGTCATATCAACAGCCAGCGATAACACTGTCATCGGAGGCCATATCAACAGCCAACGTTAGTACTGTCCTTAGGGGCAATATCAACAGCTGGCGTAAGTAGTGTCCTCAGGGCCAATATCAACAGCTGTCGCTAGTACTGTCCTAATGGGCAATATCAACAGCTGGCGTTAGTAGTGTCCTCAGGGCCAATATCATCAGCTAGCAATGGTACTGTCCTCATGGGCAATATCAACAACTGACGTAAGAACTGACCTCATGGGAATATCAACAGCCAGCGTTTAAACATCCATAGGGATATTATCTAAATCTAGCGATAGTACTATTCGAAGGGGCAAATATCAACAGCTAGCGTTAGTACTGTCCTCTGCGGCCATATCAACAGCTAGTTTTAGTACCGTCCATAGGGGCAGTATCAACAGCTATCGATCAATATCAACAGCTGGCGTTTGTACCATCCTTAGGGGCAATATCAGCAGTTGGCGTTAGTATTGTCCTCAGAGGCCATATACACAGCTAGGTCTAGTATTGTCCTCTGGGGCCATAACAACAGCTAATTTTAGTACCGTTCCTAGGGGCAGTATCAACAGCTAGAGATAGTACTGTCCTAAGGGCCAATATCAACAGATGGCGTTAGTACTGTCCTAAGGTGCTATATCAAGAGCTAGGTTTATTACTGTCCCCAGGGGCCATATCAACAGCTAGGGTTAGTTCTATCTTAAGGGACAATATCAACAGCCTACGTTAGTACTGTCCTCTGTGGCCATATCAACAGCTAGTTTTAGTACCGTCCATAGGGGCAGTATCAACAGCTAGCGATAGTACTGTCCTATCGGTCAATATCAACTGCTGGCGTCTGTACCGTCCTTAGGGGAAATATCAGCAGTTGGCGTAAGTACTGTCCTCAATGGCAATATCAACTGCCTGCATTGGTATTGTCCTCAGTGGCAATATCAACAGCCAGAGTTAGTACTGTACTCTGGGTCCATATCAACTACAGTTTTAGTACTGTCCTAAGGGGCAATATCACAGCTAGCGATAGTACTGTCCTACCGGTCAATGTCAACAGCTGGCGTTAGTACTGTCCTTAGGGGCAATATCAGCAGCTGGCGATAGTACTGTCTTCAGAGACCATATAAACAGCTAGGTTTAGTACTGTCCTCTGAGGCCATAATAACAGCTAGTTTTAGTACCGTCCCTAGGGGCAGTATCAACAGCTAGCGATAGTACTGTCCCTAGGGGCTATATCAACAGCTAGGTTAATTACTGTCCTCAGGGGCAATATCAACAGCTAGGGTTAGTTCTATCTTCAGGGGCAATATCAACAGCTGACGTTAGTACTGTCGTCAAGGTCCATATCAACAGTTAGTTATAGTCCTGTCCATAGGGGCAATATCAGCAGCTAGCGATAGTAAAGTCCTCAGAGTCCATATTAACAGCTAGCGTTATTACTGTTCTTAGGGGCAATATCAACAGCTAGCATTAATACTATCCTCAGGGGCCATATCAACAGCTAGTTTATTACTGTTCTAACGGCCAAATCAACATCTAACGTTAATATTGTTCTAAGGTGCATTATCAAAAGCTAAGGTTATACAGGGCAATATCAGCTGGCGTTAGTACTGTCCTCTGGGGCCATATCAACAGCTAGTTTTAGTACCGTCTCAAGGGGCAATATCAACAGCTAGCGATAGTACTGTCCTAAGGGCCAATATCAACAGCTGGTGTTAGTACTGTCCTCAGGGGCCATATCAACAGCTAGACTAATTACTGTTCTTAGGGTCAACATCATAGCTACGTTTAGTACTGTCCTCCGGGGCAATATCAATGGCTTAATAATATCATAAGGGGCAATATCAACACCTAGAATCAGTAATATCCTCAGGGGTCATATCAACAGTTAGCGTTATTACTGTTCTAAGGGGCAATATCAGCGGCTAGGTTTAGGACTATCCTAAGGGGCAATATCAACAGCTGTCGTTAGTACTGTCCTTAGGGGCAATATCAACTGCCTGCGTTGGTATTGTCCTCAGTGGCAATATCAACAGCCAGCGTTAGTACTGTCCTCTGGGTCCATATCAACTACAGTTTTAGTACTGTCCTAAGGGGCAATATCAGCAGCTAGCGATAGTACTGTCCTACCGGTCAATATCAACAGCTGGCGTTAGTACTGTCCTTAGGGGCAATATCAGCAGCTGGCGATAGTACTGTCTTCAGAGGCCATATAAACAGCTAGGTTTAGTACTGTCCTCTGAGGCCATAATAACAGCTAGTTTTAGTACCGTCCCTAGGGGCAGTATCAACAGCTAGCGATAGTACTGTCCCTAGGGGCTATATCAACAGCTAGGTTTATTACTGTCCTCAGGGGCAATATCAACAGCTAGGGTTAGTTCTATCTTCAGGGGCAATATCAACAGCTGACGTTAGTACTGTCGTCAAGGGCCATATCAACAGTTAGTTTTAGTCCTGTCCCTAGGGGCAATATCAGCAGCTAGCGATAGTAAAGTCCTCAGAGTCCATATTAACAGCTAGCGTTATTACTGTTCTTAGGGGCAATATCAACAGCTAGAATTAGTACTATCCTCAGGGGCCATATCAACAGCTAGTTTATTACTGTTCTAACGGCCATATCAACATCTAGCGTTAATATTGTTCTAAGGTGCATTATCAAAAGCTAAGGTTATACAGGGCAATATCAGCTGGCGTTAGTACTGTCCTCTGGGGCCATATCAACAGCTAGTTTTAGTACCGTCCCAAGGGGCAAAATCAACAGCTAGCGATAGTACTGTCCTAAGGGCCAATATCAACAGCTGGTGTTAGTACTGTCCTCAGGGGCCATATCAACAGCTAGCCTAATTACTGCTCTTAGGGACAACATCATAGCTACGTTTAGTACTGTCCTCCGGGGCAATATCAATGGCTTAATAATATCATAAGGGGCAATATCAACACCTAGAATTAGTACTATCCTCAGGGGCCATATCAACAGTTAGCGTTATTACTATTCTAAGGGGCAATATCAGCGGCTAGGTTTAGGACTATCCTTAGGGGCAATAGCAACAGCTGGCGTTAGTACTGTCCTTAGGGGCAATATCGACAGCTAGCGTTAGTACCATCTTAAGGGGCAATATCAACAGCTGGCGTTAGTACTGTCCTCAGGGGCAATATCAGCAGCTGGCGTTAGTACTGTCCTCTGGGGCCATATCAACAGCTAGTTTTAGTACCGTCCAAAGGGGCAATATCAACAGCTAGCGATAGTACTGTCCTAAGGGTCAATATCAACAGCTGGTGTTAGTTCTGTCCTCAGGGGCTATACCAACAGCTAGGTTTATTACTGTCCACAGGGGCAATATCAACAGCTATGGTTAGTTCTATCTTAAGGGGCAATATCAACAGCTGACGTTAGTACTGTCCTCTGGGGCCATATGAACAGCTAGTTTTAGTACTGGCCCTAGGGCAATATCAGCAGCTATCGATAGTAAAGTCCTCAGGGGCCAAATCAACAGCTAGCCTTATCACTGTTCTTAGGGACAACATCATAGCTACGTTTAGTACTGTCCTCAGGGGCAATATCAATGGCTTAATAATATCATAAGGGGCAATATCAACAGCTAGCGTTAGTACCATCTTAAGGGGCAATATCAACAGCTGGCGTTAGTACTGTCCTCATAGGCAATATAAACCGCTAGGATTAGTACTGTCCTCTGGGCCATATCAACAGCTAGTTTTAGTACCGTCCCTAGGGGCAGTATCAACAGCTAGTACTGTCATAAGGGCCAATATCAACAGCTGGCGTTAGTACTGTCCTCAATATCAACAGTCTGCGTTAGTATGGTCCTCAGTGGCAATATCAACAGCAAGCGTTAGTACTGTCCTGAAGTGCTATACCAACAACTAACGTAAGTACTGTCCTCAGTGGCAATATCAACAGCTAGGTTTATAACTGTCCCCAGGGGTAATATCAACAGCTAGGGTTGGTTCTATCTTAAGGGACAATATCAACAGCTGACGTTAGTACCTTCCTCTGGGGCCATATCAACTGCTAGTTTTAGTACTGTCCTAAGGGGCAATATCAGCAGCTAGCGATAGTACTGTCCTATCGGTCAATATCAACAGCTAAGTTTATTACTGTCCTCAGGGGACAATATCAACAGCTAGGGTTAGTTCTATCTTCAGGGGCAATATCAACAGCTGACGTTAATACTGTCGTCAAGGGCCATCTCAACAGCTAGCTTTAGTCCTGTCCCTAGGGGCAATATCAGCAGCTAGCGATAGTAAAGTCCTCAGAGTCCATATTTACAGCTAGCGTTATTACTGTTCTTAGGAGCAATATGAACCACTACGTTTAGTACTCTCCTCTGGGGCAATATCAGCAGCTTCATAATGTCCTTAGGCGCAATATCAACACCTAGAATTAGTACTATCCTCAGGGGCCATATCAACAGCTAGCGTTATTATTGTTCTAAGGGGCAATATCAACGGCTAGGTTTAGGACTATCCTAAGGGGCAATATCGACATCTGGCGCTACTACTGTCCTTAGGGGCAATATCAACAGCTAGCGTTAGTTCCATTTTAAGGGACAATATCAACAGCTGTCGTTAGTACTGTCCTCAGGGGCCATATCAACATCTAGGTTTAGTACTTTCCTTAGAGGCAATATCAGCAGCTAGCGATAGTACTGTCCTAAGGGTCAATATCAACAGCTGGCGTAATTACTGTCCTCAGGGGCAATATCAACAGCTTAGTAATGTCCTTAGGGGCAATATAAACAGCTAGAATTAGTACTATCCTCAGGGGCCATATCAACAACTAGCGTTATAACTGTTCTAAGGGCCATATCAACATCTAGCGTTAATATTTTTCTAAGGGCATTATCAACAGCTAAGGTTATACTTACTTTTAGTACTATCCTACAGGGCAATATCAGCTGGCGTTAGTACTGTCCTCTGGGGTCATAACAACAGCTAGTTTTAGTACCGTCCCTGGGGGCAGTATCAACAGCTAGCGATAGTACTGTCCTAAGGGCCAGTATCAACAGTTGGTGTTAGTACTGTCCTCAGGAGCTATATCAACAGCTAGGTTTCAGGGGCAATATCAACAGCTAGGGTTAGTCGTAAGTGGCAATATCAACAGCTGACGTTAGTACTGTCCTCTGGGGCCATATGCACAGCTAGTTTTAGTACTGTCCCTCGGGGGCGATATCAGCAGCTATCGATAGTAAAGTCCTCAGGGGCCATATCAACAGCTAGGGTTATTACTGTTCTTAGGGACAATAGCATAGCTACGTTAATACTGTCCTCAAGGGCAATATCAGCAGCTTAATAATATCCTGAGGGGCAATATCAACACCTAGAATTAGTACTATCCTGAGGGGCCATATCAACAGCTAGCGTTGTTACTGTTGTAATGGGGCAATATCAGCGGCTAGGTTTAGGACTATCCTAAGGGGCAATATCAACATCTGGCGTTAGTACTGTACTTAGGGGCAATATCAACTGCTGGCGTTAGTACCACTTAAGGGGCAATATCAACAGCTGGCGTTAGTACTTTAGTTAGGGGCAATATCAACTGCTGGCGTTAGTACCACTTAAGGGGCAATATCAACAGCTGGCGTTAGTACTTTACTTAGGGGCAATATCAACTGCTGGCGTTAGTAGTGTCCTCAGGGGCCATATCAACACTTAGGTTTAGTACCGTCTTTAGAGGCAATATCAGCAGCTACCGATAGTACTGTCTTAAGGGTCAATATCAACAGCTGGTATTAGTACTGTCGTCAAGGGCCATATCAACAGCTAGGTTTAGTACTGGCCTCAGGGGCAATATCAACAGCTAGCGTTAGTACTATCTTAAGGGGCAATATCAACAGCTGGCGTAAGTACTGTCCTCAGTGGCAATATCAGCAGCTGGCGTTAGTACTGTCCTCATAGGCAATATAAACAGCTAGGTTTAGTACTGTCGTCTTGGGCCATATCAACAGCAAGTTTTAGTACCGTCCCTAGGGGCAGTATCAACAGCTAGCGATAGTACTGTTCTCGGGCTATATCAACAGCTAGGTTTATTACTGTCCTCAGGGGCAATATCAACAGCTAGGGTTAGTTCTATTTAAGGGGCAATATCAACAGCTGACGTTAGTACTGTCCTCAGGGGCCATATCAACAGCTGAGCTTGGTTTAGTACTGTCCGTAGGGGCAATATCAGCAGTTATCGATAGTAAAGTCGTCAGGGGCCATATCAACAGCTAGGGTTATTACTGTCCTTAGGGACAATATCATAGCTACGTTTAGTACTCTCCTCAGGGGCAATATCAACAGCTTAATAATATCTAAAGGGGCAGTATCAACATCTATAATTAGTATTATCCTCAGTGGCATATCAACAGCCAGCGTTATTACTGTTCTAAGGGGCAATATCAGCGGCTAGGTTTAGGACTATCCTAAGGATCAATATCAACAGCTGGCATTAGTATTGACCTTAGGGGCAATATCAACAGCTAGCGTTAGTACCATCTTAAGGGGCAATATCAACAGCTGCCGTTAGTACTGTTCTCAGCGGCCATATCAACATTTAGGTTTAGTACTGTCCTCAGGCGCAATATCAACAGCTAGGTTTAGTACTGTCCTCAGGGGCAATATCAGCAGCTAGCGATAGTACTGTCTTAAGGGTTAATATCAACAGCTGGTGTTAGTACTGTCCTCAGGGGCCATATCAACAGCTAGGTTTAGTACTGTCCTCAGGGGCAATATCAACAGCTAGCGTTAGTACTATCTTAAGGGGCAATATCAGAAGCTGGTGTTAGTACTATCCTCAGGGGTCATATCAACAGTTAGGATTAGTACTGTCCTCAATATCAACAGTCTGCGTTAGTATGGTCCTCAGTGGCAATATCAACAGCAAGCGTTAGTACTGTCCTGAAGTGCTATACCAACAACTAACGTAAGTACTTTCCTCAGTGGCAATATCAACAGCTAGCGTTAGTACTCTCCTGAGGTGCATTATCAACAGCCTGCGTTAGTATGGTGCTCAGTGGCAATATCAACAGCCAGCGTTAGTAATGATCTTAAGTGCAATACCAACAACGACTGTCCTCAGTGGCAATATCAACAGCTAGCGTTAGTACTGTCCTAAGGTGAATTATCAACAGCTAGCGTTAATAATGTCCTCAGAGGCACTATCACACGCTAGTGTTTGAACTATCCTCAGGTGCAATATCAACAACTAGTCAGTAACATGCACAGGTACCCACAGCTAGTATATGTACTGTCCATATGGAAACAAACAGCTAGTGTCTTTAACATCCACATGTGCACTATCATCAGCCTTTGTTTTAACCACCATAGAGATACTATGATGAGCGTTACTACTGTCCTCAGAGGCAACATCAACGGGTTACATTAGTACTGTCCTCAAATACAATATCAACAGCTAGTGGTAGTACTGTCCTCCGAGGCAATGTCAACAGCCAGCGTTAGTACTGCCGTCATTGGCAATATCAACAGCCAGCGTTAATACTGGCCCCAGGGGCAATATCAATACAGTGAGCGTTATTATTGTTCTAAGGAGAGTATCGACATCTAGCGTTAGTACTGCCTTCAGGGGCAATCTCAATATATATCGTTAGTATTTGCCTCATTGGCAATATCAACAGCCAGAGTTAGTACTGTCCTCATGGACACTGTTAACAGCCAGCGTTATTAATGTCCTTAGGGGAAGTATAAACAGCCAGCGTTAGTACTGTTCTTAGGGGCAATATCAACAGCCACCGTTAGTACTGTCCTAAGGGGCAACATCAATATCCAGTGTGAGTAATGTCCACAGGGTCAAAATCAACAGCTATCGTTAGTACTGTTCTCAGGGACAATATCAACAGCTAACGTTAGTACTGTCCAAAGGGGCAACATCAACAGCCAGCGTTAGTACTGTCCTAATGGGCAATATCAACAGCCAGCGTAAGTAACGTCCTCAGGGACAATATCAACAGCCTGCGTTAGTATTGTCCTCAGTGTCAAAATCAATAGCCAGAGTTAGTAATGTGCTCATGAGCAATATCAACAGGTAGGGTTAAGATGGGCTATATCCAAAGCTAGCGTTAGTACTGTCCCCAGGGTCAATATCAACAGCTAGCGTTAGTTTTGTCCTCATGGAAAATATCAACAGCTAGCTTTAACACTGTCCTCATTGGCAATATGAATATCCACTTATATTACTGCCCTAAAGGGAAATATCAACAGGTAGCTTTTATACTGTCTTCTGGGCCAATTTCAACATATAGCGTTAGTACCGCTTTCCAGAGGCAATATCAACTGCTACCGTAAGTACCGTCCTCAGAGGCAATAGCAGCAGCTGGCGTTAGTACTGTCCTCAAAGCAGCAGCTGGCGTTAGTACTGTCCTCAAAGGCAATATCAACTGCCTGCGTTGGTATTGTCCTTAAGGGCAATATCAACAGCCAGCGTTTGTATTGTCCTAAGTGTAATACCAACAGTTATGGTTAGTAATGTCCTCGGGGGCGTTATCAAGAGCTAGCTGTAGAACTACAATATCAACAGCTATTGTCTTTAACATCCACCTGAACAATATCAACAGCCAGCGTCTTATAGGGATACTATCAACAGCTAGAGTTAGTACCGTCCACAAGTCAATATCAACAGGTAGCGTTAGTCCTGTTCTCAGGGGCAATGTCAACAGCTAGCGTTAGTACTGTCCTCAGAGGCAATATCAACAGCTAGCGTTAGTACTGTCCTCAGGGGCAATATCGCCGGCTAGCATTAGTCCTGTCCTAAAACGAATACAGTCAGTACTACTAAACTCTACGAAAATATCACCTACTGGCTTCCATGGCTTTTGTACTGTCCTCAAGGACAATTTCAAGAATTAGCGTCACTAAAGTCTTGAAGGACAAAATAAATTGCTTAGGTCACTTCCTTGAAAGACCAAAGGGACAATATAGTCATATCCTTAAACGGTTTCTCACCAGTGTGTATGCATACTTGTCTTTTCGTTTACCCTACCTGTTTGCAAGCAATGTTTTTTCCCCAAGTGAGTTCGTTTCCGAGGAAGGCTTTGCTGGCATGTTGTCACTGATTTACACAGAATTACAGCAAAATGTGTAAGGAGCATAATTATATAGGGTGTGGCCCTTCCTGTACATAGGCCTGGTCAACGGCTTAACATCCGCTTCGAAGGATGGCAGTTTCACAGTACATGTACCTTTCCCGAATAGTGAACGGTCATAACCTGAGACGGGTGGACAGAGTATATTCCCCGCACCTCGTCTTGTTTCGTACTTGGAAACTCAACCTACTCACATATCTGACGTTTGCCTGTTAACGTTGTCGATTTGTGTTAGCTGTGTTCGGGTTTAAGTTTCAAAACACAGAATACGTGTCAGCGTGAGATATGTCGAAATGTAAAAATTCCAGAGATATTCACCTGAAAAACTTTAACTAGTCATTACGAAAATGTCTAGATCGATGAGGTATTCTTCTCTTTGGTGAGTTTTATGCATGCACGCTTGGTTGTTAACGTTTAATCTATTGCTGTATGGCGGTTGTTTATGCATGCATTGCTTGATCTCTTCATGAACCTGTCTTGATATGGTCGACCCTGATACCTACTTATTCTAAAAGGGCATCACAGTAACTCTGTTGTACGTATGCACCATAAGAGCTACTATTCTCGCTGCTAGAATATACCAAAAGTATTAATCAAGTCACATTGTACTAAGACATCATGATCTTGCATATAAAGGTACTGGTACTTTATAATGACAGAAAAAATATGTGGTATTTAAACTAAAGGATGTTTTTATTTTTAGAAATGGTCTGCTTTAATGTAATAAGGTTCTTTTTAATCGTGTGTCAGTACAGTCCTCAGCGAAACAATAAACGGATACAGTCAATACTAATCTCTGTGAAAATATCACCTGGCAGCTTCTCTGGGTTCAGTACTGTCCTCAAGGACAATATCAATACAGCTAGCGTCAGTACAGTTCTGAGGGACATAATACACTGCTAAGGTGAATTGATTGATACGCGAAAGGGACGATATATTCATAAACTCTGATATTGTACCTTAAACGGTTTCTCACCAGTGTGTACGCACACTTGTCATTTCGCTTACTCTAACAATTGTGAGGGTTTTGAGCATTAACGACCTTTCATTATTCGGGCAAGGTACTGTGAATCTTATGCCATCCTTCGAAGGAAATGTTAAGACGTAGACCAGTCCCATGTAGGAAGAGTCATACCTTATATATGCTCATGACATATCTCTTTGAATTTCTGTGTTAATGAGGCAAAATGCCCGTGGAGCTTTCCTCGGAAACGATGCTGCCATGATAATTAGACTAGACCGTGTGCAGTATCTATAATTAGGAACAGCGGGGACAGCACCTCTCCCCTAATCTGAAAGGGGTGGGTAGAGTATGTCCCTCCCCGCAACCCCATCAACACACACCCCACACGAACATTGTTCTTATATAATATGCAGATTCCCTATGCATTTGTACATGGTTTGATAAGGTAACAAATAATATACCAATAGTATTCATCAATTCACATGTAATTAATAAATCGTGTTCTTGCAAATAAACCGACTGGTACATTATAGAAGGAAGAGGTGATAATTAAGCTAAAAGACAGTTTTATTTTTTTTTAAATAGTAAGTGGTAATGTCTAGGCGATGTGAGAGATGTCTCTAACACCCTTTAAGTGTAATTATTTTAAACAGTACGCGAATGTGTGTATTCATGCAGGATAAAATCCAAATAAGTCACATATATTAAGTTTTTATTTCGTTAAATGGTATAATATGGTATTTCTCCTGTATACTCAATGTATCGGCTAATAGTTCAGTTAATTCCTAGGCACTAGTAACTTCTACTTCTAATTAGAAAGTAGTAACTGCTTAGGAAATTTGAATTAAAAAAGAGCATACACATTCATATCCACGATTAATGCGTAATTGCGGCTGGTATAGCAGTTAATTAGCACTAGTAACTTCTACTTTGCTAACATGAGTAACTAGGCATATTCGGAAAATTAAAGGACAATAAAAACATCTCTCACATCGCCTAATATCTTAATGTATGTAGCTTATATGGCTTCTCTCCTGTATGCATACTCACATTCGACTACTGTTTAAAAAATTTAATTTAATTGATTTGTGTTTTAAGGAGCAACAACACATGAAAGTTTATATGGCGCCTAACAGGAACGAACGTGCCAGGCTCATCCTCCATTTACATCAAGATAAAATATGAAGATTGGGCCTAGAACCTTCTTACCTGCAAAACTGCAGAATTGCTGCAAATTCTATAATAGACACTCCATTTACGATGGAGCCACGTTTCCACGTTTGCATACGCGGTGTCATGATGGGCATGATAAAAAATGACAAAATGAATATGAATGTGTGTGGGGGGTGGTGGTGGCGGGGGAGGGGGGTGGAGGTCTACCCCGCAACCTCACGGGGAACAAAATGAAAGTTAGCAGATGACAGAGACATCGTATTTCTCTTATCAGGATATCTCTCACATCACCTAGACATTATCACTTGCTATCAGTTAACGAAATATAACAGAATGGCTTAATATATTTGATTTATATGGCTTCTCCCCTGTATGTATTCTCACATTCGCCAACTGTTTATTTCCTAAGCCGTTACTACTTCCTAATTATTAAATAGGAGGCGAATGTGATTATTCATATAATGCGTCAAAACTTAATATGCAATATGTGATTTGTACGCATTATGTGACAAAAATAGTTGTTGTTTTGTGTTTTGTGCTTTTTGTTGTTGTTGCTGTTGAGTGTTGTTTGTGTTTTGTTTGGGGGGAGGGGGCAGTGGTTGTGGGTTGGCTGTAAATAGTGTTTTTAAAGTTGCGCATCACCCCTTAACTTGAGTGCGTGCGTGAGTGCGTGTGTTTTGGTTATAACTTGTTTTTTTTAACTTGCGCTCCACCCCCAATGTCAAATCCTTTATCCGCCCCTGAGGAGGGTGCATGCTCCCTAGATTTTTTCTAAAGTAAGAAGACTTTATTTTATCGATTTATGCAAACTGGATCCGCCCATGCCCCCACCCCACTGCCTAACTAACAACCAAAGAACAATCAAAGTACATACGTTTCAGATTTTAGGTAGGGGTGCTCCCGGTTCCCGCACTGGACTCGCCCCTAGACCCATCCCACTACCACCTGTACACCTCAACCAACAAAAGCTTACTAGATGCATATAATTATTACTTTTCAGATTTTAGCCTGGTGCACCCATACCCCCCGGATCCGCCCTTGCCCTCCCCGACCCATGACCCACTTCTCACCCAATATTTTTCTTTGCCTCGGTGTCAGTTTATGTCTGGTTACGGCACTGTGCGTGAAAGTTATTGCGTGAACGTTATGCATAGCATCATGACAGATGTATACTCCGCTTTTTGTGAATTAGAGAATGTGTGCTAGGAATCGAAGACATTCCATGCCGATATATTATATCCACCTTAGAACACGACATCCCAGACCATATCAGGACCCGATTTGCAATCAATTGTAACTAGAAGAACGGTATTGAAACAAAGGTTGAAGGAACGCGTTTGGACCTAAAAAAATCTTTAAAAACAAAAAGATCTTAAAAAAATCAAAAAATCTGATTGTTTGTTATTGTCTAGACAAATATCAAAACATATCAAATAATTGCAAAACTGTACACCAAAATTCCTACCCCATGTAAGAGACTGTAGTAGACATGTACAACAGCAGAGCACAACATCAGAGCATATCAATAAATGAAAAACTGTACACCAGAAACAATCCTACCCCATGTAAGAGACCATAGTGAAAAACAATTCGACGCCGTGTAAGAGACCATAGTCAAAAACAAGCATACACCATGTAAGAGACCATAGTCAAAAGCAATCATACCCCATGTAAGAGACCACTATGGGGTAGGAATTTTGGGTAGGATTGTTTTTGGTGTACGAAATTATTTTTTTTTAAATATGTTTTGATGTTTGTATACATGTCTATTCTATACAGAAATATAATAGAACAAAAAAAGTTTTTTTCTGATTTGTTTTTCCTTTTTTTTTGTGTCTTTTTTATGTTTATTTCCTTCAACCTGTCTATTGAAAATAACAATTTCTTCCAGTCATATTGTTGTGGTGGATGAGTGGTTAGCATACTTGGTCATACTTGCCTCTCGTCCCAGACGTCACAGGTTCGATTTCCTCTGGTAAGCCTACTATGAAAGTATGCCATCCTCAGAAGGAGGTGTGTGTAAAGTCATAGGTCCGTGTGCAGGGAGAGCTATACACGTGGTAATCGGTTATTCGTCAACAAAATTGCACATAATAAATGAAATTGCGTGTAGATAGTGGCAAAATATAAGAAACTTATACATCTAATCTATTTTATAACTCTAACACCATAGCATGTGTTTTTTTTCAATATCGACGTGTGCTTCAACTAAACGATTACAATACAAAACTTCCTCCTCTTAATCTGTTATAAATGGCGTTTTCACAATAAAATCGCAGTATATACGTGTTGCGTCCCTTTTGTTGTGAAACGCCATTTAGGGGCATAATTGACAGCTGGAGCTTCGTCGGGGCATTATTGACAGGAGGGGTACGATTGCACACGGTGTAGACGTTAGTAAGCGTCGCAAATGATCTAGACTAACCCCGCACCTCTTTCTTCCGATAAGTTATCTCCGCATTGTTCTGCGATACATGCTGAGCTGCAGTAGTCAAAAACGAAACTTCCGTAACAGGTAAGTTATTTGATAATTATTCATCGATATAATTATTTTATGTCACGAAAATCAAAATGCAAACACACACATCGATGAACCTTTTCAGTCGCAGATCAACACACAATAGGAATAGTTTCGTTATATAATGAAAGGCAATCACTGCGAGGAATTAGTATTAATGATTTATGAAACAAACAGTAGAGTGTTTCACGGAACACATGTGTCGTCTACCGTGTGATTGTTTCAGCATGTACACTCAGTTATGAGCTTGGTTAGGTTGCAGGCTAAAGTTTTATGAAAGGGGCATAACTCTGAAAAAAATGAAAGTCAAGAGTTACTGGACACGTGTGACAACATTCCTTGGTTAAGATGAAGGTGTGTGTGAAGTTCCTTGAATATAGATAAAACTCTTTTCAAGTTATGGCCTAGGTTAAGTTGCAGGTTATAACGTGTGACGGACGGACGACAGACGACGGACTAAGTGTCTGCGATGCTATGCAGGCGACACAAAAACTAGCATAGTTATCTATTTTTCCAGAATGAACAATTGCATTAACATTAATTAAATCGTACGGATCATGGCGCCTAGTTTAGTGCATATAATATGCGCATTGGTTTTGAAACTATACACTCATAAATCGTCCAGATCGTCTCCAGTCCCTTTTAAATGGGCGTGATTCAATGTGATTCAGCTATTATAAATATTTAATAGTTGTTAATTTCAAATTTCCGATGGACACTCACTGTTTCACATCAGCATGCCTTTTTATGTTTATTTTTATTTTTTCAAAAATGTAAAATCTAACTCTAACAACGTCAAAACTGGCATCGATTCCGTTTTGTTTGCCATATTTGTTCACCGTATGAATAGTTTGCATTACCACGGACTAGAATAAATGCTGTTTGAATAACGTCGAGGCAGCCTATTCATCGGTCCCCTTTAATGACTGCATGTTGTATAGAAAGAGAAACAACGGAGGTATTTGGTTTGAAAACTGGTCCATTTATGTCTGGATAAATGCATATATTACTGCCTGAGGCTGGGTGATATTTATGCGTAATATTCTCTAAATATTTTATCATATCTACGTGTAATATTCTCTAAGCATTTTATATTAAAGGGACACAAGGCAATCTTGAAGTGGTTGGAATGGGTGTCTCAATTTATTTATCCAGTATCACTTTTACCCTGGTTACATTTAAATAAATCAAATTTTAAGTATTCACTATATCGTCTTATTATAAGTTATAAGTTTTAATATAATTATTATTGGTGCAATACTATCAATTTAATAATATGCAAAAAAAACAAATTGCTTAATATTATTCTTATAATTAATATTAATGATTGAACAAATGCAAGTTATGGAGAAAAAAAACTAGCGGGACGCCGTGAAATTTTAAAAGATTGCCATGTGTCCCTTTAAGGCAATAGTTTTGAAAACGTTTTAACGATCAATATCAATGTATAACCACGTGTGTTTGCTTTTATTTATTAAATGGATTAAGCGTACATATCATGTTTATTCGAAAATACAGTTAATAACGTATGCTCGTTCAACATTCATTTTATTTAATAAAAGAACACGAGACAGCTGGTATATATTTCGCTGGGTATTTTATAATGCGTGATGGATTTTTAATGATATGAAATTGAAAGCTTCGCCTTAATCAATGGAAAAGAAATATTACACTTTTCTACAAATACATTAATTCCGAAACTGTTTCATGTCGAATGTGAAAAGGAATTGATATATATACATATATATATATATATTCTTAAAAGAGAACTTGAATGTAATTTTTTTTGACTTTTAAGTAAAAGAAAGCGGAAAGTGAATGTCTGTTAATTAAAATGGACAGTGTATGTTTTCAGGATGTGAAGTGTTTCCGGCATTACCGTGGTGGCTTTAAATACATTTATTTATATTAATTATTATAAACAATAGCTTTGATTATTTTGTAAATAATAACGTTGACCACATAATATGGGTAAAGCATTTAATTTTATGGACAGCTGTGGAGAGAAAGCTATGCAAGCGTTTCTGTTGGAAAAGAGACTGGAACAACAACAGAAATCGAAACTGGATCTTATACAGAAGGCGCGAAGCGTGCGCCTAAGGGACATTGATGCGGACGCAGACGGTCTTAAGAACGAACTAGCCACCTACCGGAAGGGTATCACAAATCTAAGCTCTTACTTCGAGAAAGAGAAGACCGGTACCGACAATGATATTATCTGGTATCCGCTTATCCGGACGAAGGAGGACTGGAAACCACAACCATGTTGGATCCGACAATCAGCCGTACATTCGGACAAGTGTCCGCATTTTCCGTGTCGGACACTCACATCGTATCACTTCATATTCCGCCAGCTGCCACAATTTATAAATGACAGAGCGGAAGAAAGTGTGCGGCGGAGCAAAGTGGAAATTTCGTCAATATCCGACAATCTACATGCAGATGGGGAGTCGATTAGCAAATGTAGCACCAAACTTAAAACTAAAATGCCGCCTGTTGAATTTCCAGACGACATGACGATAGAAGAGAGAAAGTTGAAGGTAATCATTGCAAAAAAGAGATTTCAAAATGAATTGGAGAATAAGCCGAAAGACAGAAATATAAACTACGGTAGCCCGACGTCTGTGCGCCGTCTTCAGCGACCAGTACGACCGGTTGTTCGTAGGATGGACATTCGATTATGATGTAAGACTATTCGACTAGAAGGGGACCGTTCAGAATTTGTTTTAATTAATAGTGTTGAAGAGACGGTATTCATGCCTGTACGTAGTTTTGAGTTTTATATTTAAATGATTTTATACATTGCAATTAAGGAAATGAGTAAAATAATTTATGCAACTTTTTCAAAACGTTCATATTTGCTGTTAAGTATATATATACCTTTTGAAAGCAGTATTTGGTCATTTGGAGAATATTGTAAATGGCGAAACTTATAAGGAATGTGTAAGAAATCAAAGAATGAAACATGTTGTAACCTTGGACACTGGATTGGTGACTGAAGTTAAAGAACTGAATTATTTCTATGATCTTTATTAGAACAGGAAACAATGTAAATAATGTGCAAGAAACACCTTTGTATAAAATGAAAGAATAGGAAGGTTTTTTAAATTCTGTTTCAAAAGAATGAGGTAAGCTAAAAAAGTGTACTTATGTTCACGTGTCTTAAAATAATTAAAGAAGCTAACCCGTCAAATAACGACAAAATTACACAACAAAACCGTTTATCAAAACTCTTCACCATATGATCAGGCCATACAATAATGTATATGTGCCGATTAAAAGCATAGGTGTATACCCGTGATTGAATATGCGTTAAATGAATTATGAATTGGCAGATCTAACTCTTAATTCGACGCTCCAGTTTTTGAGTTTGGCGTGGCTAGTAAAAGCCAATTATATATACCGCGTCGTCAGTAGGTTTAGAAACCGAGTAAATAGGTTGTAAAATGTGACTGTTGTTGGCGGGATATCTACTTTAAGAAGTTCTGAAGACCTATTTAGGTCTAAAATGGCTACAGACACAAGAGATGAAGTTGCATTAGTTCATAAGATAGGTTTATGCATAATTCAGCAGTGAAACAATATTCGAAACAAACAAACGGTAAAACAAGTTATGTCCATTTGGAAATTAAAAAAATGACGGCCATTTTGAATTTTGTAATGCCTTGCTTTTTATCTTCATATATACATGATTATCTGAGCGTTATACCTATATCGCCTATTAATTCTGCCTAGTTTGTTAGAGGATATAGCCTGGTGGAGATTTTATTCTTTACACTGTCCCGTTTTATTGGGATGGCAATTGAGTAAGAGTGAGGTTTGGTACACCCTAGAACCTGGTTGAAACTCCCATGCGCCGTTATAAGACGGTAGCCCTAGTGTCAATCATTAAATGTTTGTGATGCCACAAACCTCATATTTATCTTTGTAATTGTTGTTAGTTTCTATCCGTTTTTTTTTTGGTTGACTGTAGTCATTGAGTGCTAAATTTCCGGTTCGACGTTTATATCTACTTTTACATCCTTTAATGGTCCAAATATGTCTGTAAATATGCTACATGTTCATGCCTTTTCAATGATCAGGTAAGGTTGGGAAATATGTCTTTATATAAAGTCTTTAAAGCTACATACCCTTTACTTTAACTGGTACTAACTCATGAATATGAATGATTCACGGACGAAGTTGCTTCAATTCAACGAACTTCCATAAAGTCAGTATATAAGCCAGAATCCATGATTAAAATATCACTATTTTTTTATCTATCCTTCGTACCGGTAACATCGATAAATAAACGGCTTTCGATTATATTTCTTTAAAAAAGTGGGGTATAGGATTTGAAACAAGGGCCTTTCCTTTTCATTTAGTCTTTAATACATGAAGGTGTAACCACTAGACCACCATTTGTTGCGTTGTAGCATTTCTAACTAGCGAAAAAACACGCACAAACCTACTGAACAACCGAGATAAAATTGTGTCGAGACGGAACCCTAGTTTCAATTTGATAAAATATATACTCAGCAAAAATAAAAAGTATCCACTTGGTTTTCCCGGAAAATCTCAGACAGTAAGAAAGAACTAAAAACTGCAGCACGAATTTCTTTTAATAACATCTTTGTTGGATGTTCACACAAAATTTCCTCGAAATATACCGAATAATAAAAAAATAAATCACAGTTTAAAAACATAAGTGTGAAAACGAAATTAACAAAACTTAACAAATGTAAAGGTAAACAACAATAGCATTCAGCAGAAAATACTCTGTAAAGATTAGTGACAATACCACAGATTTCAGTCTAAATCCATTCAAAAACACAGAATTTTTTTCAAAACCTCGCTAATATTTCATTTGTCCACCGTTACGCCGAATACACGCAAGAATGCGATGTCGCATGCTTCTGACGTAACGGCTGACAAAGTCTGGAGCTAATGCTTTCCATTCGCGGGCAAGTGCTGTTGCAAGGTCCTGAATACTTTGGATAGCATCCTGACGTACACAACGTCCCAAATATGCTCGATGCTTCGTCAGTCAGAAGCATGCGAGGTGGTATTTTTGAGTGTATTCGGTGTAACGGTGGACACATGAGATATTAGCGAGGTTTTGAATATTTTTCTGTGTATTTGAATGGACTTAGACTGAAATCTGTGCTATTGTCGCTAATCTTTACATTTGTTAAGTTTTGTTAATTTCGTTTCACACCTCTGTTTTTAAACTTAGATTTATTTTTTAATTATTCGATGAAATTTTGTGTGAACATCAAAGAAAGATGTTAAATTTTGCAGGAAAACAAAGTGGATACTTTTTATTTTTGCTGAGCATAGTATTACACCAGGCAAGGCTAATTGTTATCAGCGACATGATGGACTATATACTGATACATCTTGAGATGCGTTCACACATGTTATTTTGCAAAAAGTGTACTAATCATACCACGTTCTCAGGAAGTCCCAATAGTTCATTGGTTAGAACGCCTGATTGTAAATTAGAAATTATTCGAGTCTTAAAAGAGGCAAACCTTTTATTTCTTATAATGCTACATGTGTACAGCAGGTAAGATTTGCACTACTCGATGTCAATAAATTTAAAATATGGCATGCGTTAAATTTTATAGGTTATTGCATTTGTATGGCTAAATATTACTTGGAACGAGTTGTTTTGGCAAAGGACGACGAGCTTGCGAGTCGTCCTGCGCCAAAACAACGAGTTCCAAGTAATATTTAGCCATACAAATTCAATAACCTTTTTATTGTATACTTTCATATTGTTTTTGATCAATGTTAATTGTATGACTATTACTTTTCATTGTATTTGTGTTATTTTTATAGCTTTTGATGGAATTCCTATCTTGCCATTCAGTTTCATTTTGTGTGGATGATTATTTTGCGCGAAAACGACGTCGACGTCGGATGACGTCATTAAAAACATCAAGCGATTTTCGGAAGTTTGTTTACCATTCGATAACGTTAAAAACAGTGGGTGAGAGACCATTTGAATTATTTTATCAATTTTTGCCATAAAAGGTTGTATAAAAACACGTATTTGTTTGTTGACACTATAGGAAGGATTCCGTTATTTTTATTTGAAAGTAGTTCCTTATTTCTATTTCGCGGCTCTTAGCAAGCACGAGCAAAAGTTCCCGTGCAATATCAATGCGTGCAATATCGTAGAATATTGCACGCTTAGCTCAATGCAAACTAAACGGGACAATATGAAAGTATACAATAAGATCGCGTACAGACCCGATTCGTTCATGAAGCTTCTTAGCAATATCTTAACTGAAGTCAAATTTAAAGAGGCACTACCTATATCTACGCGGTTTTTAATGTAAAATATTCAATACTCAATATTACTGCATTTATATGTATGCAAAGCTATTTTATGAGTATTCTAAGTTGCAAAAGGTTCGTATTCCAGTTCTGTAAATTATTAATTATGATCAAAACAATATCTTGAATAAAATGCTGCCCAGCCGTTTATTCCTGCCGGAGAACTACGAGTTTTTACGATTTTATTGGACATGCGCAATGCCATTTATTTGAACGAAAACAAATTACTCGGGGCAGTTCCGATAGTAAACGAATCGTTCGGAACTCGTCGCCAATCCGACGAGGCAGTTCCGATTGTACACGAATAAGAGCGGAAAATCTCCGTAATCGGCTTGTCTAAAACAATGACGAATACAATTTCAAAAATCCGATCTTTTCTATCCAGTTTTTCCCCAGCAAAACGCATATTACATGGGGTGAAATTATTGCCGTTTACCTTTTTCATAGTCCTCTTTATAATTAAGTAAAGTTTATATCAATTGGTGGACAAAAAGATATAGGTAGAGCATCTTTAATCAATTTTTGAACACCCTTTTCTATCGATATAATGTAATAAGGTTTTGGATAAATAAAACATACAGCTAAATATTTATCTTAAATAGGTCGTGTGTATAGTATCCCTGGAAGGTTAATAAGAATTTTAAAAATATGTAAAAATCTTAAGTTTTGACTTAAGTAATGTTTTCCACCTAAGATGCTTTATGAATACGCACCCTGGTGAACATGAAAGTGGTGAACATGAAAGTACAAATAAAGACACGCATACAAAGAGGAACGTGGTATAAATTTAGCTTTAATGACCTTTTGGGTGTCTGCTTATTGAAAAGGAATAAACAACTTGATTATTTACTGATAACATTCTCCTTAACTGACAAGCATTGCTATTGAACATTGTATTATGTATAGCTAGCTATACAATGCATTGTATTCACTATTTTAAAGTTAAAATACAACACGTAAACATGTTGCAATATATATACTAAATAAAACACGTTGTTTATAGTTCATCGTTTTCATATAAAATAAAGTAAATCTTAACTAATGACCAAAATATGTCACTATCATTTATTACGGTCACCACATACAGTTTTTTTCCCGTGCGGGCCTCATCCTCCGACACAAAGGTGGATACCACCATTGCCTCATGCAAGTGTATGACTAACAGTGAGTTACCGCAGACACAATAGGTTGGGCATATGTGTTTAAGGTCGCATTGGGTTTTCTGTAGGAATAACTCTTGTACAAACAAGAGCTGTCAGAGGACAGCGCATCTCGACTATTCGAATTTTCAGAGAACAAGATATGACACACCCGGCATACCATCAGAAAACAAAGGGGAGAGAGCTGGATGTGTCAAGAAGGAAAACATTGGCATTTACATTAAATCAAGGGCCACAATTTGTCTGTGATGACACGGAGGTAATTTCATAATAACCCTTTCAACGGATACATAATACAAATTTTATAAGTTGAACATTTCAAAAAAATATTTTAAAAGTATATTGTAAATGCATTTGACCTTTGGCCCATTTGTAACCTTGAAATTTCATCATTGATCTCGAACTCAATAGATACGATCATCGTCCCATTTATAATAAAGTATGTAAGTTTGATGACGATTGGATAAAAAATGTTGAAGTTATTTACATGTTAAGAAATGCGGACGTAAACATTAACCTGATGCTAAGAGCCTATCAACAAATAACTGCAATTTGTGACCATGAACTTTGACTTAGGCCTGGAAATAAATACCTGTGTTTCTGGTTACCCGACCGTCCCTATGTTTTGGCGCCGACCCTACAGTTTTTCATCATAAAAAAAGAAAATTAAAAAAATTAAAAAAAAGAAAATAAACAAAAAAGAAAAAAAAGAAAAAGATTTCCGTGTTATTTGTTGAAAACAAACATGTTTGAAGTTTTCCTGAAAAATATGTTTGTTTTCAACAAATAACACACACAAAAAAAAAATTGTGACTGAAGGCAACTATTATTTATATATTCTTTTGTCTAGATTTGATTACTATTTTTATGATTTGGATACATTGATATAAATACAGTGATTCATTTTAATAAAAAACTGACAGGCTTAATGTACGACTCGTGTTAATGACAGTTTTAATATTATTAAAAGTTTAGTTTTATGACAGAATAACAAATTAACAGATTGGACACTTTCTTTTTGAAACAATGAAGTGGCCAAATTATCACGTAGCACCTTAACTTTTTCTTCGAACATCTCTTTCAAATATTCATAGATTTTGATAAGAATACATGCAAAGATTCATATTAAAGTAAATGGCAATATGGGATTATAATAGTTTTTCTAAATAAGTGTATAAAAATACCATTAATTTCCGCACTGCCACGTGAAACAGATATATACATTTCACAGTATCCTATATATTTGTTATTTATAGGTATGTGGTTTTATATAAAAGAAAATATCCAGAAGACTGAAAAGTGGTATAAATACTAAGCGTAATGTCAAAAATCAAACAAATATTTGCAATATAAAAGATGATTTGTGTGCGTCAGCATAAGACACGTAGGCTGTGTCATTCTTTTAATTAAAACTTAAGCCCCTAGCAAAGATGCTATATATATTAAAATAGAATCCGATTAGTTTTGACATCCATGAAAAAGAAAAGAAAAAAAAAAGCAAAGAAAAAAATACCTACCTACCTACCCTAATTTTTTTCCAACTGAGTAACCAGAAACACAGGTAATTTTTTTCCTGGCCTTATAGACCCCATACGATCCTTCGAACAGTCGAGCCAAAAACATCGAATTATTTGTAAAGTTTGACCCAGGAGTTAGGTCCACAAAGATGGGGAAGAAGCCGAAGGTCTACGCTGGTTGGATGGTTGTATCCGTCTGTTAATGCCCATTAAGTGTATATATTATATGGTTCTCAAACGTACATATTTGCTGTTAAGTATATATATCTTTTGAAAGCATGTATTTGGACCTTTGGAGAATATTGTAAATGACAAAACTTATAAGGTATGTGTAAGAAATCAAAGAATGAAAACATATTGTAACCTTGGATCTCAACGGTTTACAAGTTATGACCCAGGTGCTATGCCACCAAGGTAGGGGAAGGAGTCCGGGGTCTATGCTGGTTGGATGGTTGTATCCGTCTGCTCATGCCCAATAAGTGTATATATGGTTATAGGGTAGGGATCTTAACGGTTTCCAAATTATGTCCCAGAGGCTATGCTCCTAGGTTCGGGGACGAGATCGGGGTCTATGCTGGTTGAGTGGTTGTATCCGTCTGTTCATGCCCAATACGTGTATATATGGTTAAAAGGTGGGATCTAAATGGTTTCCAAGTTATGGCCGAGGGTGGGGAAGCAACCCGGTGTCTATGCTGGTTGGATGGTTGTATCTGTCTGTTCATGCCCAGTGAGTGTATATATGGTTATAGGGTGGGGATATCAACGGTTACTAAGTTATGACTCAGGGGGCCCACCCACAACCCTCAAGTTTCAATTCTTGTGACCCCCGGGGCGGGTCCAATTCTGACCCCAGGGTCACCATTTGACAAAAAGTTGGTAGAGGACTACTAGACTATGCTACATACAAAATATCTAAGATGTAGCCCTTTTTGTTTCGGAGTAGAAGAATTTGAAGTGTTGTTCCTATATACTTCTATGTAATATTTTTTTTACCCATTAATTTTGTCAAAACGAATGTAAGAGGTATGGAGATTGTTGGATAAGGTAAAGAATTTGATGTGAAACATAAGTTTAACATTTTAATGCAATAACTTGAGTAGTTTTGAAGTTATATATTGCACAAAACCTTTAAGGTAAAGACATGACAATCAAAGGGCCATAACTTTGTCAAAATGAAAGGAAGACTTATGGGGATTGTTGGATAAGGTGCAGAATTTGATGGGAACCATTAGTATAAAGTTTTAATGCAATAGCTTGAGTAGTTTTGAAGTTATACATCTATTGCACAAAAACTTTAAGGTAAAGACATGCTAATCAAAGGGCCATAACTTTGTCAAAATGCAAGGAAGAGTTATGGGGATTATTGGATAAGGTGCAGAATTTGATGGGAAACATTAGTATAAAGTTTTAATACAATAATTTGAGTAGTTTTGGATAACTCTCACTATTCTTCTTCTTCTTAGGGGCGTCCGTGGCCGAGTGGTTAACGTCTCTGACTTGAAATCAAGTGCCCCTCACCGCTGTAGGTTCGATCCCTCAGGGGCCTAGGAATCTTTATGTGAGGAAGCTATCCAGCTGGCTTGCGGAACGTCGGTGGTTCTACCCAGGTGCCCGCCCGTGCACGAAAATTGCCCGGAGGGGAATCTGGGGTCTTCCTCCACCAATAGAAGCTGGAAAGTCGCCATATGACCTTAGCTGTTGGTGCGACTATAAAATCCAATTCAATTCAATTCACTATTCTTCGAATAGTCGAGCTAAAAATCCGATACTAAAACACAATGCTAAGAATATACCTGACCAATTAAAATACGTGGTTTGGATCAAAATAACTATCAACTCGCATTTAAAAATAATATATTTATTTGTATTTTGGTGAATTTTAAGTAGGCTGCATCAGCTAAAATGAAAACGAAGCAGATGAACAACGGAGGTTCTACAATTATCAGTTGATTTTGATATTTTCACCTTTTTCATACAGGGATCTTCCATATCATAGATGTAAATGCTCTTGGGTGGATAGTAAGATCCAGTGCTTTGTTTGCCCGCTGTTCAGCAAACACACTTTTGTGTGATGGGATTAACAGCAAACCGCATTTTCTTTAATGGTAGCTTCTTTTCCACTAAACAGTCGACAAACCCTTTCTGTAATGGCCTTTTCTCTAACGGCCCTTTCTTTTCCATGAAACAGTCGTCGCGCATTTTCTTTAACAGCCTTTTCTTTAACGGTAGCTTCTCTTCCACTGAATTGTCAAAGCATCGTTTCTTTAACGCTAAGTTCTCTTCCACTGAACAGTCAAAGAACCGTTTCTTTAACGCCCTTTTCTTTAATTGTAGCTTCTCTTCCGATGAACAATCGAAGAACCTTATCTTTAACGCCATTTTCTTTAACGGTAGCTTCTCTTCCAGTGAAATATCAATATACCTTTTCTTTGACGAGAAATTTCTCTCTTGTGCATTGGATATTGCTCTATCCTTTATAACTGTTGTCTGCGTTTACCGGAAGATGATTCTTCTCGCTCCAGGTGATGTCTCGGTAGGCTCAGTGTAGGCCTGATCACGATAGGATACAGAACATTTCCCGGAAACAACCTATCCGTGAAAATCGGCAGATCTGTAAGTTTATAAAGCCAAACAGACTATAACAAGTTGATGAGCATACAGGAAAACAGACTAGAACAAGTCGAACATACAGCAAAACGGACTCAAACACGTTGATGAACATATGAGTTGCGCGCAACATAGTGTCTTGCCTAAAGTGACGTGTCCACCAAACATGTTTCAAATGACCTTCATCTTGATAAAATCGAGGGTTTATGCAACATCAAGTACCTTTGTCTGCATTCAAAATGGTAGCATCCATAGTTTTCCATAAAAGGAGCTAAATGCAAATATTGATGAATGGACAGACCTTACCATTCCATAGATCAGATTCGGTCAAACAAATAGACGTGTGTCCATATCGGCTTGTTACTTCATTATGCTAAATAAAATCATTACTTAAAAACAGTGTCCCTTTAGAAAGTTAATTTCATATTGAACATGTTTAGCTTGCAAACATATCCACTATTATGATTGGGAAATATAATGTTACACAGAGGCTGTTGTTTTTTTCTCTCACAAACTGACATTTTAATCTAAGCATATTTCCTATTTTATCATGAACATGTCATCAAAATTTAATGCTGGTATCTGCTTGTGATGCAATAAAAGGCTATGTTTCAGTTAAAAAACCCTCCAACATGGCCTTTTTTCAAATCATTATTCTATCAAAGAGGTTTAATCACAAATTTCTCTCTAAATCATATTTAGCATTTTTAAAGTATAAATTTGTAAACCCAAAATGTGGCATGTCAATACATTAAACATTACGATTGTATCATGTATCTATTTTCTATACAAAACATTTTTGAACTGAATCAAATTAGATGTTATTTAACGGCTCATCAACACATTATAGGTTGTTTACAGCCACCCCAGAGAGAGGGGAGGGATACATAGGAATCCTGGAACCTGCCCTACTCTTACTATCAAATAGATTCCTAATGTTCTTTAATGTTCTTGGAAGATAGACTCCAATACATGGGACCGCATGTATAAGAACATAATTATTTTGTGTTTGTTTTATAAGCTCAAAGTAACATTTTAAATAGATTTTTTTTTTTTTAGCAAACTTGGTTGTTTTGTAATGTTTGTCAACATTAAAAAATTTAAGTGCTAATTGTCTTTATTGTCGTTGTCACTGAATCATTAATGTCATTTAAAAAATACATTAATTTAATTTTTTCTGCAATTAAGTGAGGAAGTGTCGATTTTTACGGATGGCAGGAGGTATACAGTGCTGGTTCTACCCAGGAAAAGTGGGTGGTCTGCCTCCACCACAAATCAAAGTACCGAAGGCACTGAGAGCATGGTGAACTATGATTTGTTCATCCATGTAATGGAAGGTTTCTTTGCAATCACGCATGACATGGATGGGCTGAAAATGTGTCAACTCTTCTTAATAATAATAATACATCATTGCATGTAATAATACATCAATGCATTGTTTAATGTATCTTGAAGTAAGGCGATTAAAACAATATAAGGTAAGGTATATACAGGAATGAAAAAGAGAACAAAAGGAATGATTGGTTATAACGAAAATTAATCTCCAAAACGCTTCATCATATCTGAACCATATCTTTACAGGTGTTAAAGTGTATCGAAAAACATCACCTGACATCACCTGTCAAAGTTTGAGTCATTAGAAATAAATATAGCGTCAAAAAGGTCCAGACAGCTAATTTTGCCAATTCAATGTGAGGTAATTCATAGACCCTGTGACCAACATAGATGAATTAAAATAGGAAACAACCTTGCATTTATATCGACATACTATGCAAGTATGATTAAAATCAAATGAACACGAGTGTAGTCTGAAAGACAGCTATATCCCCCGCTGCACAAATATTTATAATATAAAAATTTAAACATGGAATGTCACAAAAAATTTAAACATGGAATGTCACTGTAAAGTGACACATTCTCCCTGAAGTTTCCTTGTTCCAAAAAGTGTGACCTTCAACTAAAAGAACATATGTTTTACACACAACTTGTAGTAGAGACATACAGACTACACATATACAAAACATAACTTATAAATATTTGTGCTCATTTGATTTTAATCTCACAACTCGGAGTATCCCTGGTCTCGGGGTACCGTTGTTATTTATTCTCACAACTCGC
The DNA here is from genome assembly GCA_037043455.1 of Cyrtodaria siliqua. Lineage (NCBI taxonomy): Eukaryota > Metazoa > Mollusca > Bivalvia > Adapedonta > Hiatellidae > Cyrtodaria > Cyrtodaria siliqua. The sequence goes on from JAWPHD010000517.1 coordinate 263,570, forward strand.
ACTGGAATACCAGTGGTCTCGGGATACCGTTGTAGTTCATTCTCACAACTCGAGTACCACTGTTCTTGGGATACCGTTGTGATTTAATCTCACAACTCGGAGTGAACATGATGTTCATACACAATTATTTCGTTGTTATATTTTTCATCCATGTATGTGAACATGATGTGAAGGCCCGGGCCTTTTGGCCTAATAGGTAGCTATGCTACTGAGAATTTCACGATTCATATCCCTAATTGAATTTTTACGTGGATTTTCGACAAATCGTTTGTTGACAATAATCACCAAAGTCACGGTAAATTTCGTTTATTACCTTAGGCCTAAACAAAAAGTATTTTTTTCCTGTCACCCAACCGAATCGCCGTTTTTACCCTCGACACAACAACTTTTACCCCTTCATTTTTGTGTTGCTTTGTTGTGTTTTGGCCTTAACAGAATATAATTCAATCAGTTTTGCATGTAATTTGAAAATTGTAATAAAAGGTAACATATTTGTGTTTAGATCTACTCTTGTTGTGTAATGTATATCTCTCAATGCTACAGTCATACGTTCGAGTCCCGCTTGTTACGCGTTTGCACATTGAATAATGTTTGACAGCTACTCACTAACGCACGGCAGGACTGTGGTTTTACGAGTTTGTTTCAAAACAGATGAGGTCTACCTCTACCTCTACCAAATTGGCGCATAGATAAAAGTCGTAAACATCTTTAAAAAAATCCCCCCACTCTCCACACACACACACACACACACACAATTTGTTTTCCGAATTAGGTCTAAAAGGGAGTACATCAGGCCTTTTATGCGGGTCTATAGGTGTCCGGTTTAAAATTGACAAATATTAATATTTTATTCTACATGAGTACATTTTATGACGAATATCATGAAAACCTCTTCATTCCAGTGTACGAGACCGACTCGAAAAACTACATTTCGGAATTGGTGGCGGCTTAAACAAAAAATCTGTTGAACATCCATCTACAATCAAAGTTACTTTAGGCTATATTACATGAAAATGTGTGAAGTAATAAGGAAAATATAAAGAAAATCTCTTCGAAGCGGGTTGTTTTTCCATCGGTGACGTCATTTTGAAACCACGTGATCCCCCACCTTGCTCTAGCCAATCCCGTTTTCGCTTCTTGGAGAAGGGGTTGGATTGGGTATGCAAGTTAATACTCGGGCCACGTAATGAGGCTCTATGGCACCGTAGATCCGCACTGTACCACAAACAAAGAGCAAATTAAATGTAGAATGCAACATGTGGACATATTTTCAGATTGCTTGAAGCTACACGGGTATTTTAAAATAAGTGTATATAAATAGAGATATAAAAAGTCAATAATTAAAAAGTAAATATGTTTTATATCGTACTACTGTAAAAAGACCTGAAATGGTGAGTGTCTTTGGTGTCGCATTTTCCAGGGTGGGTACAGGTAGTGCTTTTCTGATTGGTTGACCGTTAGAGTGAACTAAAAGCATATTGTTTTACAGTTTACAGTTTATTTGCAAATTCTCAGTTTGTATACAAACAAAAACACGAGATCAAAATACATGTACACAGTCATATTTAGACATGGCGGCTGTAAAAATCAAATATCTTCTCTTTTTTTCCCGTATATTTTCATAATATACTGAAAGAAATAAGTTTAGCACATAAATAACATGATAAATCCCATTGAGCAGATTCAAGGCTATGTGCTTCAGCCGCTTTTAATAATATAATTGACATAATTAACAAGTATATGCAGGACATAAGTTTTAAACGATATCTGAGAAAAATTGGAAGCAACATGTTTTAATTTACCTGCTTTACAGAAATTATAATTTCGTTCTTATTTCAATATAAAGGGAGATAATTTTAAAATGTTAAACTTTGGTTCGTAATTTCATTATAATGACAAGGTTAATGTCAGTTGTGTTTGCGATTTTTATCACTCGAAACCCAGAATAGTTATTTAATAAAGTTTAACCTTGTTCTTGAAAATATTCTTATTTGTTGTTATTACCTGATCTCCTATATAAATGCTATATCGTCATTTCTTGCTAATTCACTAAGGAAAAGACTGTTCCCGGTGAAACCGAACTGTTACCGGGCATTAGTTTCGACTGTTTCCCTCACGTGGCGACGTTACGACGTCACCTATTTTATTACGTTTCGGCGCTAAAGTGTGTCTGACGTCGTGGCGGTTCTATGTACATCTGAATTAGTTTTTATTACCTTTATAAAACAAATTTTCATTTTCACTGTTCATTAATCAGGTAATAAAACAGTTATCACACGTGTGTTTGGGGAACAGTCAAAACTGTTTTCCCTTGGTGTCGGGGGATGTCAGTGTGAACTGTTTCCCGAGGCCTATCGGCCTCGGGAAACAGTTCACATTATAACCTGATGTCCTATATAAATGCTATATCGTCATTTCTTGCTAATTCACTAAGGAAAAGACTGTTCCCGGTGAAAACGAACTGTTACCGGGCTTTAGTTTCGACTGTTTCCCTCACGTACTGGAATTTCGTTTGCGTGACGTCATGTTGCTTTTTTCACCATAGGTTCCCAGTATAAAACAAATTTTCATTTTCGCTGTTTCGTACAGTAACATTAATCAGGTAATAAAACAGTTATCACATGTGTGTTTGGGGAACAGTCAAAACTGTTTCCCCTTGGTGTCGGGGGATGTCAGTGTGAACTGTTTCGCTCGGCCTATCGGCCTCGGGAAACAGTTCACACTGCCATCCCCTCCACCTCGGGAAAACAATTTTGACTGTTCCCCAAACACACATGTGATAACTGTATACTGCCATCCCCTCCACCTCGGGAAAACAGTTTTGACTGTTCCCCAAACACACATGTGATAACTGTATAATGTAAAAAAAATGGTTATATAAATGGGAGATAACTCTGATACTTACTTTTGAATCACACATAAGTGAAAAACAACACCTTTTGACATGCAAAAATTATCAAATGCTTCACATTATAAAATAAACATACAGTTTCTTTAAGCTAGATATGAAAAGACCGTGCTAAACTTATTTCTTTCAGTATATAATACATAGAAGACAACACACTCTCACTATAGTAGTATTGTAAGTAAATAAACGATAATATGAAATTACCAATTGAATAATCTTGTAATTAAATTGAATAATCTTACAACTTATCGATAATACAGGCCATTTTTAAAAACAATCGTTCGAATTAGTTGTAGAGCTCCTTAATGTACCTCTTTAAAGTAAAACAGGCAATTTATGCGTGAATTTAGAGACCGGATTTCGTAGCCTAGCCATTGAATGGAAATGCAGTAGTTGCACGTGATTTAATAGCACGTAAATTGAGTTGTGTGGGCAGTCTTTCATTTTGGATGTTTGTGTTTGATGTATTTTCTATAGGATTATTAAGGTACGTCTTTTTGTATTATGCCTCTGTTGTATTACTAGAACCGTTTGTAAGATTTAATGTTCAGGTAGAGATGTTTTTTAGATTATTAAAAGCATACAATGAATCATCCGTGGTGAACGGTTCTGTTGCATTCATGTATGTGAAGCCATAAACATAGTTATAGTTTTTTGTCAAATGGTTTGTCATTGCACTGAATGATTTCTATTTGCGTCGTAAGGTTTGAAATTTTACACCGTGCCATTTCACTTCGTACCGTATCAATTCACTTTGTAACGAATGAACAGAGTTTATACGTCTCATCGAATCAATATGTACGTCATCAAACGACATTATGTTGAATTAAATGGCCTGTCATTGAATGGTTTGTAAATATCCATATTTTGACGGTTATGGCTTCCCATATTATTTCATGCATGTTAGTGCTGCGATTGCATGGTACATTTGCAGGTGCGGATCTGGGGTGGGGTGGGATGGGGTGGGGTTACCATATCTTGATTTATTTTTAAAGGGACACATGGCAATCTTGAGTTTTATATCAGACATTACAATTAGTACAGCGATTTGTTATTCCTGTATCATTTTGACTTAAAACTGCTTGCATATAATTAAATAAAAAATGAGAATTCTATTTTCTTCATTATTCTACGCGTTTTTTAAATATGTTATTGGTGCAATATTATCAAAAGTCAATAATATGTAAAAAATAATTTGCTTTGAACTATTCTAACAATTAATAATAATGATTGAATAAATGCAAGTTACGAGAAAAACTAACGGGACGCCGGGAGTTTTTAAAAATTCAAGATTGCCGTGTGTCCCTTTAACATTATATCGGTGATTGTCATTAATATCAGTATACACGATACTTTTCAGCCACTCTATTTAACATCTTTCAATTGCACGTTAACATATCGTCATATACACTCTTTCTCATTGTATTGCAGTCACTGTTTGAGCGATTGTTTTCTTCAGATTTGATAACAACTATTTAATCCTTTCTGGATATTTTAGACTCATGTTTCTGCACGATCATACTGCATGATCATACGTGGAAATGCCATCATTGATTGGTCAACTTTTGAGTGAACAGATTTTCGATTTAATCCTTTCTTAATCTTGGCATCTCTGATCATACTGCTGAAATATTCAGAAAGGGACAGGTGCGTCTGTGTGGACTCGATCTATATGAACATTTACTTACTAAAGGTATGTGATATTATTTCAGTGCTGTATTTATACACAAAATGCATATCTTACTACACACATAAAGGCAAAATATATGTTGATGGGCGGAGAAAGTTGAGTTTATTTCTTTGAAAAACGAACATATGTATGAGCATTAAATCCAGATTTTACATGATTAGTTCTGCAAAATAAATAATATTTTTTTCTGAATCACAAACGGTGGTTCCTATAATCTCTGGGCTCCCATGGAACCCAAAATTGTGATAGGGATTAAACGGCGCAATCTTGAAGTAGTAACCAATTCATCATCAACATTATCACCTATTAATATTATTATGACATTAAATCTACTGGCATTAAAGCAAAATTGGGAGTTTTTATAATTAACTAGGACTATTCGAGTAAGAGAGCTTATGTAATCATCCCCGGCGTCGGCGTCTGTGTCGTGCCTGCGTCCTTGTCCGCATCGGATTTTATAAGATGTGTTTACATGTCTATATCTCTTTACATCTTTTGTCCTAGCTCATTCAAATTTAGGCATTGGTTTCCTTATAGCACTATCTAGGATTGCATAATTGTCTTTTATACATTCTTGGCTCCCATAAAAAACAAATTTAATTGTGACGACCAAATAAATGTGCAATGGATTAAGGTACTTCAGCAATTTGAATAGGTGATATCCAACCTGTGACAATGAAAACCATTTTGATGCAATATGCATTTTAAGCACAAGTTAGGGCATTACATCAAGTACTTTCATTATTTATTATATATATATATAGCATATATAGAGAAAGAAATCAACAGGAAAAAATGCAATAGTTTAGTAATTATTTTAAATTAAAAAAACTGCAATTTTCCTGCATCCACACAGTAATATTCAGAGAAGCAAATTAAATATTATCAATAGCAATGTAATCTTCAAAGTCTTATCTAGGGCAGCTGAAAATCCATTTTTTATATTTGTATACCAATCACTTAAAACTTTACAAGTATTGTACATGAACACATTCTCAAAATCAATTTCCAATGACCATAATGGGGTGACAATTTAATACAGAAAGTATAGAGGTTCCTGAAGGTTTACATTATCATGACATAATAATACAGGTAAGTTAGCCAAGGTAATTACAATGTATGCATGGTCAAGCACACTACTATTGATTGAATACACACCTCTGTTTACCTACATGTCACCTCATTTTAGCTCTACTATTCGAAGAATAAGAGAGCTTATGTAATCACCCCGGGGTCGGCGTCGGCATTGGCGTCGTCATCGGCGTCCCACATCAAGGTGTGCATGTAAGCTGTGTTTACAAGTCTATATCTCTTACATTTCTTATCCTAGCACAACCAAATTCGGCCATGGGCTTCCTTATAGCATTATCTTAAGGGCTGCATAAGCAAATTTGGTTCCTGTAACCCATGGGCTCCCATGGAACCCAAATTATGATAGCCCATAAAATGTGTCCCATTTCACATCAAATTTTACGTGTAAGCTGTGTTTACAAGTCTATATCTCTTACATTTCTTACCCTAGGCACAATAAAATTTGGCCATGGGCTTCCTTATAGCATTATCTTAAGGGCTGCCTAAGCAATTTTGGTTTCTGTAACCCATCGACTCCCATGGAACCCAAATTATGATAGCCCATAAAATGTGTCCCATTTCACATCAAATTTTGCGTGTAAGCTGTGTTTACAAGTCTATATCTCTTACATTTCTTACCCTAGGCACAACCAAATTTGGCCATGGGCTTCCTTATAGCATTATCTTAAGGGCTGCTTAAGTAATACCCCTGGGCTTCAATGGAACCCAAATTCTGATAGCCCTTAAAATGTGTCTGTTTCACATCAAATTTTGCGTGTTAGCTGTGTTTACAGGTCTATTTCTCTTACATTTCTTATCCTAGCTGAACTAAATTTTGGAACTGGTTTCCTTATAGTATGTTGTAGAGGGCTGTGTAGGTAATTTTGTCTTCTGCAAATTTTGGGCTCCCATGGAACTCAAATTGTGATGGCCCATAAAATGTGCAATAAAGGCACATCTAGGTTTGCATGTAAGCATGTATATATCTATAATTTTGGTTTGGGATTTATAGCATTATGCATCTTATTCATAATTCACCCATACTGGGGCATGGGCTCCCTCCTCACCCCCCACCCCCGCCTCCACTCCCACCCCCCTACACCCCCACACCCATTATGTTTTTACTTTTTGTTTTACATATTTCTGTGTTTTAGTCAATTCTTACACATATATATTGCTCCCCGCACCCACTCCCGCCTCTCCCCCCCTCCCCCACACTTGAAACTATTATATTTTTTTTCACATATTTCTGTGTTGCTTTTGTCAATTTTTAGCTCGACTATTCGAAGAATAAGAGAGCTTATGTAATCACCCCGGGGTCGGCGTCGGCATTGGCGTCGTCGTCCCACATCAATTTGGTTCCTGTAACCCCTGGGCTCCCATGGAACCCAAATTCTGATAGCCCTTAAAATATGTCTGTTTCACATCAAATTTTGCGTGTAAGCTGTGTTTACAGGTTTATATCTCTTACATTTTTTGTCCTAGCTGAACTAAATTTTGGAATTGGTTTCCTTATAGTATGTTGTAAAGGGTTGGATAAGTAATTTTGTCTTCTGCAAATTCTGGGCTCCCATGGAACCCAAATTGTGATGGCCCATAAAATGTGCAATAAAGGCAGATCTAGGTTTGCATGTAAGCATGTATATATCTATAATTTTGGTTTGGGATTTGTTATAGCATTATTCATCTTATTACTTCACCCATATTGGGACATGGGCTCCCTCCTCCCCCACCCTCTACCCCCGCCCCCACTCCCCTCCACACTTTTTTTTTTTTACATATTTCTGTGTTGTTTTAGTCAATTCTTACACATATATGTTGCAACCCTCCCTGCCCCCACCTCCCCACCCCCCGCCTCTCACCCCATCACACCCCCAGCCCCACCCCGCCCCAGACTTGATTTTTTTTTTTTTTTTTTACATATTTCTTTGTTGTTTTAGTCAATTCTTACACACATATGTTGCACCCCCCCAAACCCCATTGCCCTCCCCCACCCCCACCCGCCCCAACCCACTCCCGCCTCTCACCCCCGCTCCCCCCACCCAACCCCCACTTGAAAATCTAATTTTGTTGTGTTTTTTTTTACATATTTCTGTGTAGTTTTGGTCAATTCTTACACATAGTTATGTTGTGCTCCCACCCCACATTGTTGTAGCCTTGTTTTCTGATGGTATGTACTAGCTATAAATTTATTATTCTCCGAAAAATCGAATAGTCGAGCTGCGCTGTTCTCCGACAGCTCTTGTACAAATAGGAGTTTTAGTAAGATGTGTTTCTCCAGCGGTTGTGAAGTTTCTGAATCCATGTCTCATAGTTTTATGTCTTGGATCCAGAAAGTTCATATCCGTCATGGCGCCATAACAATTATTTTGTGTTGCGGTGCCGTAAAACACAATTTATAATTCAACTGTTACATCGCAAACAATGATTTCTGTTCCAGATGCCGCCACAGACGTTCGAGTCGAAACAAAAACAGGTAGGAAACGTTTTCATTTTTCATTTTCTGAACATAATTATGTTAACAACATATTCGTGCCTTATTATTATTATTTGTGTATTGCATTAAACATGTTTATTTGTTAATGTATTGTACGTATATATGCATGCAAACATAGCGTCTATTTTACTCGGGGAATGAATTCGGCCGTTTCGATCACAGCTTAAAGGTAATAAGTAATTTTCCTCATGAGGTTCTACTGTTTGTACAATTCATACATAGTTATAGATTGAGTACAATCTGTAACACTGCCTGACTCTTGCATGATCGTAAAAGGTGATTAATAGGGTTTTACAAATAGGAGTTTCAGTAAGACGTGTTTCTCCAGCGGTTGTGAAGTTTCTGAATCCATGTCTCATAGTTTCATGTCTTGGATCCAGAAAGTTCATATCCGTCATGGCGCCATAACAATTATTTTGTGTTGCGGTGCCGTAAAACACAATTTATAATTCGACTGTTACATCGCAAACAATGATTTCTGTTCCAGATGCCGCCACAGACGTTCGAGTCGAAACAAAAACAGGTAGGAAACGTTTTCATTTTTCATTTTCTGAACATAATTTTGTTAACAACATAATCGTGCCTTATTATTATTATTTGTGTATTGCATTAAACATGTTTATTTGTTAATGTATTGTACGTATATATGCATGCAAACAACGCGTCCATTTTTCTCGAATTCGGCCGTTTTGATTACAGCTTAAAGGTAATTAGTAACTTTCTTCTTGGGGTTAGACAGTTTGTACAATTCATACATAGTTAGATGGCATTACTCTATTCCTATACAGTTTGGTCAATGTTACCAACATTGTTACCAACATTGACCTACCTTTTTGACTTATAACGCAAGATTCCCGTGTGGTTCTGGGATGGTCAGTCAGTTTAAGAATTTATACCACTGCTTGACTGTTGCATGATCGTAAGAGGCGATTAATAGCTAGGGTTTTTCAGTAAGATGTGTTTCTCCAATGGTTGTGAAGTTTCTGAATCCATGTCTCATAATTTTATGTCTTGGATCCAGAAAGTTCATATCCGCCATGGCGCCATATCAACTATCTTGTGTTGCGGTGCCGTAAAACGCAAGTTATAATTCAACTGTTACATCGCAAACTATGATTTCTGTTCTAGATGCAGCCACATACGTTTGGGTCATCACACAAACGGGTAGGAAATGTTTTCATTTGTCAAAAATAATTTTTTTAACAACATAATTATGTCTTATTGTTTATTATGTTATGAATTAAACATGTTCATCTATTACTGTATTGTACGTATATATATGCATGCAAACATCGCGTCCATTTTTCTCGTGGAATGAATTCGGCCGTTTCGATTACAGCTTAAATGTACTAAGTAACTTTCTTCTTGGGGTTAGACAGTTTGTACAATTCATACATAGTTATAGATTGAGTACAATCTGTAACACTGCCTGACTGTTGCATGATCGTAAAAGGTGATTAATAGGGTTTTACAAATAGGAGTTTCAGTAAGACGAGTTTCTCCAGCGGTTGTGAAGTTTCTGAATCCATGTCTCATAGTTTCATGTCTTGGATCCAGAAAGTTCATATCCGTCATGGCGCCATAACAATTATTTTGTGTTGCGGTGCCGTAAAACACAATTTATAATTCGACTGTTACATCGCAAACAATGATTTCTGTTCCAGATGCCGCCACAGACGTTCGAGTCGAAACAAAAACAGGTAGGAAACGTTTTCATTTTTCATTTTCTGAACATAATTTTGTTAACAACATAATCGTGCCTTATTATTATTTGTGTATTGCATTAAACATGTTTATTTGTTAATGTATTGTAAGTAAATATGCATGCAAACATCGCGTCCATTTTTCTCGAATTCGGCCGTTTCGATTACAGCTTAAAGGTAATTAGTAACTTTCTTCTTGGGGTTAGACAGTTTGTACAATTCATACATAGTTATATATTGATGGCATTACTCTATTCCTATACAGTTTGGTCAATGTTACCAACATTGACCTACCTTTTTGACTTATAACGCAAGATTCCCGTGTGGTTCTGGGATGGTCAGTCAGTTTAAGAATTTATACCACTGCTTGACTCTTGCATGATCGTAAGAGGCGATTAATAGCTAGGGTTTTTCAGTGAGATGTGTTTCTCCAATGGTTGTGAAGTTTCTGAATCCATGTCTCATAATTTTATGTCTTGGATCCAGAAAGTTCATATCCGCCATGGCGCCATATCAACTATCTTGTGTTGCGGTGCCGTAAAACGCAAGTTATAATTCAACTGTTACATCGCAAACTATGATTTCTGTTCTAGATGCAGCCACAGACGTTTGGGTCATCACACAAACGGGTAGGAAATGTTTTCATTTGTCAAAAATATTTTTTTTAACAACATAATTATGTCTTATTGTTTATTATGTTATGAATTAAACATGTTCATCTATTACTGTATTGTACGTATATAAATGCATGCAAACATCGCGTCCATTTTTCTCGTGGAATGAATTCGGCCGTTTCGATTACAGCTTAAATGTACTAAGTAACTTTCTTCTTGGGGTTAGACAGTTTGTACAATTCATACATAGTTATAGATTGAGTACAATCTGTAACACTGCCTGACTCTTGCATGATCGTAAAAGGTGATTAATAGGGTTTTACAAATAGGAGTTTCAGTAAGACGTGTTTCTCCATCGGTTGTGAAGTTTCTGAATCCATGTCTCATAGTTTCATGTCTTGGATCCAGAAAGTTCATATCCGTCATGGCGCCATAACAATTATTTTGTGTTGCGGTGCCGTAAAACACAATTTATAATTCGACTGTTACATCGCAAACAATGATTTCTGTTTCAGATGCCGCCACAGACGTTCGAGTCGAAACAAAAACAGGTAGGAAACGTTTTCATTTTTCATTTTCTGAACATAATTTTGTTAACAACATAATCGTGCCTTATTATTATTATTTGTGTATTGCATTAAACATGTTTATTTGTTAATGTATTGTACGTATATATGCATGCAAACATCGCGTCCATTTTTCTCGAATTCGGCCGTTTCGATTACAGCTTAAAGGTAATTAGTAACTTTCTTCTTGGGGTTAGACAGTTTGAACAATTCATACATAGTTATATATTGATGGCATTACTCTATTCCTATACAGTTTGGTCAATGTTACCAACATTGACCTACCTTTTTGACTTATAACGCAAGATTCCCGTGTGGTTCTGGGATGGTCAGTCAGTTTAAGAATTTATACCACTGCTTGACTCTTGCATGATCATAAGAGGCGATTAATAGCTAGGGTTTTTCAGTAAGATGTGTTTCTCCAATGGTTGTGAAGTTTCTGAATCCATGTCTCATAATTTTATGTCTTGGATCCAGAAAGTTCATATCCGCCATGGCGCCATATCAACTATCTTGTGTTGCGGTGCCGTAAAACGCAAGTTATAATTCAACTGTTACATCGCAAACTATGATTTCTGTTCTAGATGCAGCCACAGACGTTTGGGTCATCACACAAACGGGTAGGAAATGTTTTCATTTGTCATTTTCTAAAAATAATTTTGTTAACAACATAATTATGTCTTATTGTTTATTATGTTATGAATTAAACATGTTCATCTATTACTGTATTGTACGTACATAAATGCATGCAAACATCGCGTCCATTTAACTCGGGGAATGAATTCGGCCGTTTCGATCACAGCTTAAAGGTAATTAGTAACTTTCCTCTTGAGGTTCTATTGTTTGTACAATTCATACATAGTTATAGATTAATTACATCAATCTGTTCCTATACAATCAGCTCATTGTTACCAACATTGACCTACCTTTTTGACTTATAACGCAAGAGTTCTGTGAGGTACGGTGGATGGGGGTGTGGGGAATGAGGGGGGGGGGGGAGGTTTTCAGTACAATCTGATAGCACTGCTTGGCTCTTGCATGATCGTAAAAGGTGATTAATAGGTGGGTGAAATAGGAGTTTCAGTAAGACATGTTTCTCCAGCGGTTGTGAAGTTTCTGAATCCATGTCTCATAGTTTTATGTCTTGGATCCAGAAAGTTCATAGCCGTCATGGCGCCATAACAATTATTTTGTGTTGAGGTGCCGTAAAACACAATTTATAATTCAACTGTTACATCGCAAACTATGATTTCTGTTCTAGATGCAGCCACAGACGTTTGAGTCATCACAAAAACAGGTAGGAATTATTTTCATTTTTCATTTTCTAAACATTATTTTAGTTAAAACATAATTATGTCTTATTATTTGTTATGTTATGCATTAAACACGTTCATCTATTAATGTAGTGTACGTATATATATGCATGCAAACATCGCGTCCATTTTTCTCGAATTCGGCCGTTTCGATTACAGCTTAAAGGTAATTAGTAACTTTCTTCTTGGGGTTAGACAGTTTGTACAATTCATACATAGTTATATATTGATGGCATTACTCTATTCCTATACAGTTTGGTCAATGTTACCAACATTGACCTACCTTTTTGACTTATAACGCAAGATTCCCGTGTGGTTCTGGGATGGTCAGTCAGTTTAAGAATTTATACCACTGCTTGACTCTTGCATGATCGTAAGAGGCGATTAATAGCTAGGGTTTATCAGTAAGATGTGTTTCTCCAATGGTTGTGAAGTTTCTGAATCCATGTCTCATAATTTTATGTCTTGGATTCAGAAAGTTCATATCCGCTATGGCGCCATATCAACTATCTTGTGTTGCGGTGCCGTAAAAGCAAGTTATAATTCAACTGTTACATAGCAAACTATGATTTCTGTTCTAGATGCAGCCACAGACGTTTGGGTCATCACACAAACGGGTAGGAAATGTTTTCATTTGTCATTTTCTAAAAAAAAAAATGTTAACAACATAATTATGTCTTATTATTTATTATGTTATGAATTAAACATGTTCATCTATTACTGTATTGTACGTATATATATGCATGCAAACATCGCGTCCATTTTTCTCGTGGAATGAATTCGGCCGTTTCGATTACAGCTTAAATGTAATAAGTAACTTTCTTCTTGGGGTTAGACAGTTTGTACAATTCATACATAGTTATATATTGATGGCATCACTCTATTCCTATACAATTAGGTCAATGTTGGTTTAGGTCAATGTTACCAACATTGGTCTACCTTTCTGACTTATAACGCAAGATTCCCGTGTGGTTCTGTGGTGGTCAGTCAGTTAAGAATTGATACCACTGCTTGACTCTTGCATGATCGTAAGAGGCGATTAATAGCTAGGGTTTTACAAGTAGGAGTTTCAGTAAGATGTGTTTCTCCAATGGTTGTGAAGTTTCTGAATCCATGTCTCATAGTTTCATGTCTTGGATCCAGAAAGTTCAAATCCGCCATGGCGCCATATCAACTATATTTGTGTTGCGGTTCCGTAAAACGCAAGTTATAATTCAACTGTTACATCGCAAACTATTATTTCTGTTCTAGATGCAGCCACAGACGTTTGAGTCATCACAATAACGGGTAGGAAAAGTTTTCATTTGTCATTTTCTGAAAATAATTTTGTTAACAACATAATTATGTCTTATTATTTATTATGTTATGCATTAAACATGTTCATCTGTTAATGTATTATACGTATATATATGCATGCAAACATCGCGTCCATTTTTCTCGTGGAATGAATTCACCGTTTCGATTACAGATTAAAGATAATTAGTAACTTTCTTCTTGGGGTAAGACAGTTTGTACAATTCATACATAGTTATATATTGATGGTATCACTCTATTCCTATACAATTAGGTCAATGTTACCAACATTGACCTACCTTTTTGACTTATAACGCAAGATTCCCGTGTGGTTCTGGGTTGGTCAGTCAGTTTAAGAATTGATACCACTGCTTGACTCTTGCATGATCGTAAGAGGCGATTAATAGCTAGGGTTTAACAAGTAGGAGTTTCAGTAAGATGTGTTTCTCCAATGGTTGTGAAGTTTCTGAATCCATGTCTCATAGTTTTATGTCTTGGATCCAAAAAGTTCATACCGGCCATGGCGCGATATCAACTATCTTGTGTTGCGGTGCCGTAAAACGCAAGTTATAATTCAACTGTCACATCGCAAACTATGATTTCTGTTCCAGATGCAGCCACAGACGTTTGAGCCATCACACAAACGGGTAGGAAATGTTTTCATTTGTCATTTTCTGAAATAATTTTGTTAATATCATAATTATGTCTTATTATTTATTATGTTATGCATTAAACATGTCCATCTGTAAATGTATGCGTGCATACAGCGCGTCCATTTTTTCTCGTGTAATGCATTCGGCCGTTTCGATCACAGCTTAAAGGTAATAAGTAACTTTCCTCTTGGGCTATCTATATGAGTTCTTGTACTCGGAGCAAAACGTTTATCAGAATATTTTAACTACATCTTGTAGTCTCTTCATCATCTGTTATACTGGTCATCACGTGACGTATGAAGGTCGCGTGACAACAGGAGAGAGTCGTTTACTGGAGGTTACTCCAGGCCCTCGTCTTGGTTGAGAGATGGTTGTGGCTACTTGATAGCAATCGCCTCCTTTACGCGTATTTTAATGTGCACCTCCTCTGGGGGTAATTACCTTAGAGTTCTCCCACTTGAAGGAATGTCCAGTTTTCTCAAAATGTTCTTTTATAGCCCAGTTGGATCTTGTGGAATGTTCTTTAAGTCTGATATCTAAAGATCTTCCCATTTCACCAACATTTTACAGAGTCACATGTTCGTATTTGATGTAATGCACCTCGCCACGTTTCTTTAAGGGTAGGTTTTATCTTTAACATGTGGCAATTGCTGTCTTGTTGAATTAAAAGGTTAGTGAAAATATTGAGATTGTATTTCTTGAAAACCATGTGCTGTATTTCTGATGTACCTCTCACATAGGGAAGTCTTCCTCTCTCCTCTATTCATTCCCTTTCTTCTTCCCTATGTGAGAGGGACATCAGAAGTACTGCACAGTGTTTTCAAGCAATACAATGTCAATACGTTTCACTAACCCTTTAATTTATTAAGACAGTAATTGACACATGTAAATGCTAAAACCGATCACTAAGGAAATGTGGCGTGGTGTATTACATCAAATGCGAGCAATGCGACTCTATTATGTTGGTTAAACGGGAAGATCTTTAGATATCAGACTTAAAAAACACAGCACAAGATCCAACTCGGCTATAAAGGAACATTGTGAGAAAACTGGACAGGACATTCCATCAAGCCGCAGAACACCAAAGGCAAGTTATTACCTCAGAGGATGTGTTAAAAGACACGTAAAGGAGGAGATTGCTATAAGCATCGGCAGCCATCTCTCAACTGATATGGTGGTCAATAAGATCAAGAATTGATACCACTGCTTGACTCTTTGCATCATCGTAAGAGGCGATTCATAGGGTTTTACAAGTAGAAGTTTCAATAAAATGCGTTTCTCCAGCGGTTGTGAAGTTTCTGAATCCATGTCTCATAGTTTTATGCCTTTGATCCAGAAAGTTCATATCCGTGGCGCTATATCAACTATCGTGTGTTGCGGTGCCGTAAAACCCAAGTTATAATTCAACTGTTACATCGCAAACTATGATTTCTGTTCTAGATGCTGCAACAGACGTTCGAGTCGAGAAACAAAAACAGGTAGGAAATCTTTCCTTTCTGTGTCGCTTTTTCAAAGAAAAATGCGATACATAGGGATCACTTTGTCGTCCGTCCGTCCGACAGTCTGTCAATCTGTCCTTTATTTATATTACATAGATGCTGGAAACCTTTATTTATGTTACAGAGATGCTGGAACCCTTTAATTATGTTACAGAGATGTTGGAAACCTTTATTTATGTTACAGAGATGCTGGAAACCTTTATTTATGTTACAGAGATGCTGGAACCCTTATTTATGTTACAGATATGCTGGAACCCTTTATTTATGTTACACATATGTTGGAACCCTTTATTTATGTTACAGAGATGCTGGAAACCTTTATGTTACAGAGATGCTGGAAACCTTTATTTATGTTACAGAGATGCTGGAAACCTTTATTTATGTTACATAGACGCTGGAAACCTTTATTTATGTTACAGAGATGCTGGAAAACTTTATTTATGTTTCAGAGATGCTGGAAACCTTTATTTATGTTACAGAGATGCTGGAAACCTTTATTTATGTTACAGAGTCGAAAACCTTTATTTATGTTACACAAATCCTGGAACCCTTTATTTATGTTACAGAGATGCTGGAAACCTTTATTTATGTTACAGCGATGCTGGAACCCTTTATTTATGTTACAGAGATGCTGGAAACCTTTATTTATGTTACAGAGATGCTGGAAACCTTTATTTATGTTACAGTAATGCTGGAAAACTTTATTTATGTTACATAAATGCTGCAACCCGTTATTTATGTTACAGAGATGCTGGAAACCTTTATTTATGTTACAGAGATGCTGGAACCCTTTATTTATGTTACAGAGATGCTGGAAACCTTTATTTATGTTACAGAGATGCTGGAACCCTTTATTTATGTTACAGAGATGCTGGAAACCTTTATTTATGTTACAGTAATGCTGGAAACCTTTATTTATGTTACAGTAATGCTGGAAACCTTTATTTATGTTACAGAGATGTTGGAAACCTTTATTTATGTTACAGAGATGCTGGAAACCTTTATTTATGTTACAGAGATGCTGGAAACCTTTATTTATGTTAGAGAGATGCTGGAACCTTTATTTATGTTACAGAGATACTGGAAACCTTCATTTATGTTACAGTAATGCTGGAAACCTTTATTTATGTTACAGAGATGCTGGAAACCTTTATTTATGTTACACAAATGCTGGAACCCTTTATTTATGTTACAGAGATGCTGAAAACCTTTATTTATGTTACAGAGATGCTGGAAACCTTTATTGATGTTACAGAGATGCTGAAACCCTTTATTTATGTTACACATATGTTGGAACCCTTTATTTATGTTACAGAGATGCTGGAAACCTTTATTTATGTTACACAAATGCTGGAACCCTTTATTTATGTTACAGAGATGCTGGAAACCTTTATTTATGTTACAGAGATGCTGGAAACCTTTAATTATGTTACAGAGATGCTAGAAACCTTTATATATGTTACAGAGATGCTGGAAACCTTTATTTATGTTACATAGACGCTGTAAACCTTTATTTATGTTACAGAGATGATGGAAAACTTTATTTATGTTTCAGAGATGCTGGAAACCTTTATTTATGTTACAGAGATGCTGGAAACCTTTATTTATGTTACAGAGATGCTGAAAACCTTTATTTATGTTACACAAATCCTGGAACCCTTTATTTATGTTACAGAGCTGCTGGAAACCTTTATTTATGTTACAGCGATGCTGGAACCCTTTATTTATGTAACAGAGATGCTGGAGACCTTTATTTATGTTACAGAGATGCTGAAAACCTCTATTTATGTTACAGTAATGCTGCTGGAAACCTTTATTTATGTTACAGTAATGCTGGAAACCTTTATTTATGTTACAGCTTTTATTTATGTTACAGAGATGCTTGAAATCTTTATTTATGTTACAGTAATGCTGGAAACTTTTATTTATGTTACAGAGATGCTGGAACCCTTTATTTATGTTACAGAGATGCTGGAAACCTTTATTTATGTTACAGAGATGCTGAAAACCTTTATTTATGTTACACAAATCCTGGAACCCTTTATTTATGTTACAGAGCTGCTGGAAACCTTTATTTATGTTACAGCGATGCTGGAACCCTTTATTTATGTTACAGAGCTGCTGGAAACCTTTATTTATGTTACAGCGATGCTGGAACCCTTTATTTATGTTACAGAGATGCTGGAGACCTTTATTTATGTTACAGAGATGCTGGAAACCTCTATTTATGTTACAGTAATGCTGCTGGAAACCTTTATTTATGTTACAGTAATGCTGGAAATCTTTATTTATGTTACAGCTTTTATTTATGTTACAGAGATGCTTGAAATCTTTATTTATGTTACAGTAATGCTGGAAACTTTTATTTATGTTACAGAGATGCTGGAACCCTTTATTTATGTTACAGAGATGCTGGAAACCTTTATTTATGTTACAGAGATGCTGGAAACCTTTATTTATGTTACATAGACGCTGTAAACCTTTATTTATGTTACAGAGATGATGGAAAACTTTATGTTTCAGAGATGCTGGAAACCTTTATTTATGTTACAGAGATGCTGGAAACCTTTATTTATGTTACAGAGATGCTGAAAACCTTTATTTATGTTACACAAATCCTGGAACCCTTTATTTATGTTACAGAGATGCTGGAAACCTTTATTTATGTTACAGCGATGCTGGAACCCTTTATTTATGTTACAGAGATGCTGGAGACCTTTATTTATGTTACAGAGATGCTGGAAACCTTCATTTATGTTACATTAATGCTGCTGGAAACCTTTATTTATGTTACAGTAATGCTGGAAACCTTTATTTATGTTACAGAGATGCTGGAAACCTTTATTTATGTTACAGAGATGCTGGAACCCTTTATTTATGTTACAGAGATGCTGGAAGCCTTTATTTATGTTACAGTAATGCTGGAAACCTTTATTTATGTTACAGTAATGCTGGAAACCTTTATTTATGTTACAGAGATGCTGGAAACCTTTATTTATGTTACAGAGATGCTGGAAACCTTTATTCATGTTACAGAGATGCTGGAAACCTTTATTTATGTTACAGAAATGCTGGAAACCTTTATTTATGTTACAGAGATGCTTGAAACCTTTATTTATGTTACAGAGATGCTGGAAACCTTTATTTATGTTACAGAGATGCTGGAAAACTTTATTTATGTTACAGTAATGCTGGAAACTTTTATTTATGTTACAGAGATGCAGGAACCCTTTATTTATGTTACAGAGATGCTGGAAACCTTTATTTATGTTACAGAGATCCTGGAAACCTTTATTGATGTTACACAAATGCTGGAACCCTTTATTCATGTTACACACATGCTTGAACCATCTATTTATGTTACAGAGATGCTGGAAACTACTATTTATGTAACACAAATCCTGGAACACTTAATTTATGTTACATGTATATGTTACAGAGATAACTCTTCTTTCCTGATTGCAGATGCGAACAAATCTACCAGAGGAAAAGTTGTTCTGGGTGACTGAAGTTGCAACAACCCACCTCCTGCAGACGTCACCTCAGGTATACTTCTAGATTATACTGTATACTACGAAAATGTTGCTATAACATGTGATCTCTTCTTTTCTGATTACAGATACGATGGATCTACCAGAGGCAAAGTTGTTCTGGCTGAATATGAAGTTGCAACCACCAAGCTGCTGCAGACGACACACCAGGTAGACTACTAGGCTATACTATTTACTATGAAAATGTTGCTAAAACACGAAATATCTCTTCTTTTCTGTTTACATATGCGATCAAATCCACCAGAGGAAAAAATGTTCTGCTGACTTAAGTTGCAACAACCAACCTGCTGCTGACGAAACAACAGGTAGATTACTGAACTATATTATTTATGATGAAAATGTTGCTAAAACATGTGATCTCTTCTTTTCTGATTACAGATGCGATCAAGTCCACCATAGGAAAAGTTGTTCTGGCTGAATATGAAGTTGCAACCACAAAGCTGCTGCAGACGAGACATCAGGTAGACTACTAGACTATAATATTTACAAGGAAAATGTTGCTAAAACATATCTCTTCTTTTCTGATGACAGATTCAATCAAATCCACCGGAGGAAAAGTTGTTCTGGCAGACAGAAGTTGCAACAACCAACCTCCTGCAGACGTCACCTCAGGTAGACTTCTAGACTATACTGTTTACTATGAAAATGTTTCTATGACTTGTGATCTCTTTTTTTCTGTTTACATATGCGATCAAATCCACCATAGGAAAGATGATCTGGCTGACTATGAAGTTGCAATCCCCAAGCTGCTGCAGATGACACAACAGGTAGTCTATTTTACTATACTATTTACTATGAAAATGATGCTTAAACATGTTTAATCTCTTCTTTTTTGTTTACCGATGTTCTAATCCACGAGAGAAAAAGTTGTTCTGGCTTACTATGAAGTTGCTACAACCAAGTTGCTGCAGACGACACAACCGATAGACTATTAGACTATACTATTTACTACGAAAATGTTGCTAAAACATGTAATATCCCTTCTCTGATTACAGAAGCGATCACATCCGCCAGAGCAAAAGTTATTCTGGCGTATTATGAAGTTGCAACCTTCAAGCTGCTGCAGACGACACATCAGGTAGACTACTAAGCTATAATATTTACAACGAAAATGTTGCTAAAACATATACTATTTCTTCTTTTCTGATTGCCGATGCGATCAAATCCGCCAGAGAAAAACATGTTCTGGCTGACTATGAAGTTGCAACAACCAATCTGCTGCTGCCGAAACAGTAAGTGTAGTAATCTACCTGTTGTTTCGGCAGCAGCAGGTTGGTTGTTGCAACTTCATAGTCAGCCAGAACATGTTGACTATGAAGTTGCAACAACCAACCTGCTGCTGCCGAAACAAAGGTAGATTACTAAACTATATTATTTACTCTGAAAATGATGCTAAAACATGTGATCTCTTCTTTTCTGATTACAGATGCGATCAAGTCCACCAGAGGAAAAGTTGCTCTGGCTGAATATGAAGTTGCAGCCACCAAGCTGTTGCAGACGAGACATCAGGTAAACTACTATACTATATTAATTACAAGAAAAATATTGCTAAAACATATATCTCTTCTTTTCTGATGACAGAATAGATTCGATCAAATCCACCGGAGGAAAAGTTGTTCTGGCTGACAGAAGTTGCAACAACCATCCTCCTGCAGACGTCACCTCAGGTAGACTTCTAGACTATACTGTTTACTATGAAAATGTTTCTATAACATGTGATCTCTTCTTTTCTGATTACAGATGCGATAAATCCATCAGTTTGGCTTATTATGAAGTTGCAACCACCACGCTGCCGCAGCTAACACACCAGGTGGACTACTAGACTATACTATTGACTATGAAAATGATGCTTAAACATGTTTATTCTCTTCTTTTTTGTTTAGCGATGCGTTCTAATCCACGAGAGAAAATGTTGTTCTGTCTTACTATGAAGTTGCTGCAGACGATGTCACAACCGGTAGTCTACTAGACTATATTATTTAATATGATAATGTTGCTAAAACATGTAATATCTCTTCTTTTCTGTTTACATATGCGATCAAATCCACCAAAGGAAAGATGATCTGGATGACTATGAAGTTGCAATCCCCAAGCTGCTGCAGATGACACAACAGGTAGTCTATTATACTATAATATTTACAATGAAAATGTTGCTAAATCATAATATCTCTACTTTTCTGATTGCAGATGCGATCAAATCCGCTAGAGGAAAAAATGTTCTGGCTGACTGAAGTTGCAACAACCAACCTGCTGCTAACGAAACACCAGGTAGATTACTAAACTATATTATTTACGATGAAAATGTTGCTAAAACATGTGATCTCTTCTTTTCTGATTACAGATGCGATCAAGTCCACCAGAGGAAAAGTTGTTCTGGCTGAATATGAAGTTGCAACCAAAAAGCTGCTGCAGACGAGACATCAGGTAGACTACAAGACTATATTATTTACAAGGAAAATGTTGCTAAAACATAACATCTCTTCTTTTCTGATGACAGATACGATCAAATCCACCGGAGGAAAAGTTGTTCTGGCAGACAGAAGTTGCAATAACCAACCTCCTGCAGACGTCACCTCAGGTAGACTTCTAGACTATACTGTTTACTATGAAAATGAACTTGTGATCTTTTCTTCTTTTCTGATTACAGATGCGATAAAATCTACTAGTCTGGCTGACTATGAAGTTGCAACAACCAACCTGCTGATGACGAAACAACAGGTAGATTACTAAACGATATTATTTACTATGAAAATGTTTCTAAAACATGTGATCTCTTCTTTTCTGATTACAGATGCGATCAATTCCACCAGAGGAAAAGTTGTTCTGGCAGAATATGAAGTTCAACAACCATCCTCCTGCAGACGTCACCTCAGGTAGGCTTCTATACTATACTGTTTACTATGAAATTGTTGAAATCTACCGGAGGAAACGTTGTTCTGGCGGACTATGAAGTTGCAACCATAAAGCTTCTGTTTGACACATCAGGTAGACTACTAGACTATACTGTTTACTAAGAAAATGTTGCTAAAACATGTCATATCTCTCATTTTCTAATTACAGATGCAATCAAAACCACCAGAGGTAAAAAAATCCGGCTGACTATGAAGTTGCAACAACTAGCCTGCTGCAGCCGACACAACAGGTAGACAGACTACTAGACTATATAATTTACTATGAAATGTTGCAAAAACATGTGATCTCTTCTTTTCTAATTACAGATACGATCAAATCTACCGGAGGAAAAGTTGTTCTTGCAGTTTATTATTTATGAAAATGTTGCTAAAACGTGTGATCTCTTCTTTTCTAATAACAGATGCGGTCAAATCCACCAGAGGAAAAGTTCTGGCTGACTATGAAGTTGCAACTATCAAGCTGCTACAGACGACACATCGACACATCAGGTAGACTACTAGACTTTACTATTTACTATGAAAATGTTGTTAAAACATGTAATATCTTTTCTTTTCTGATTGAAGTTGATTTCCAATCCACCAGTGGAAACGTTGTTCTGGCTGAATTGGAAGATGCTTCCACCAAGCTGTTGTGGACGACACATCAGGTAGACTACTAGTCAATACTGTTTACAATGAAAATGTTGCTATAACATGTAATATCTCTTCTTTTCTGATTAAAGTTGCGATCAAATGCACCAGTGGAAACTTTGTTCTGACTGAATTTGATGTTGTAACCACCAAGCTCTACTTTTCTGACTACAGATGCGATTAAATCTAAAGGAGGAACTGTTCTGGCTGACTATAATGTTGGAACCGCCAAGCTGCAGCAGACGACATATCAGGTGGACTTCTAGACTAAACTATGTACTATGAAAATGTTGCTTAAACATGTTTTATCTCTTCTTTTCTGTTTACATATGCGATCAACTTCACCAGAGGAAACTATGATCTGGCTGACTATGACGTTGCAACCACCAAGCTGCTGCCGACGACACATCAGGTAGACTACTAGACTATAATATTTACAATGAAAACATTGTTAAGCATACTATCTCTTCTTTTCTGATTGCAGATGCGATCACATCCGCCAGAGCAAAAGTTGTTCTGGCTTATTATGAAGTTGCAACCATCAAGCTGCTGCAGACGACACATCAGGTAGACTACTACTAGACTATACTGTTTACTAAGAAAATGTTGCTAAAACATGTAATATCTCTCATTTTCTAATTACAGATGCAATCAAATCCACCAGAGGCTATCTATGAAGTTGCAACAACCAAACTGCTGCAGCCGACACAACAGGTAGACTACTAGAATATCATATTTACTATGAAAATGTTGCTAAAACATGTGATCTCTTCTTTTCTAATTACAGATACGGTCAAATCCACCAGAGGAAAAGTTGTTCTGGCTGACTACGAAGTTGCAACTATCAAGCTTCTGCAGACGACACATCAGGTAGACTACTTGACTATATTATTTACTATGAAAATGTTGCTAAAACATGTAATATCTCTTCTTTTCTGATTGAAGTTGCTTTACAATCCACCAGTGGAAACGTTGCTCTGGCTGAATTTGAAGTTGCATCCACCAAGCTGCTGCAGACGATACATTAGGTAGACAGACTATACTATTTACTACGAAAATTTTGCTTAAACATGTAATATCTCTACTTTTCTGACTACAGATGCGATCAAATCCAAAGTAGGATAAGTTGTTCTGGCTGAATATGAAGTTGCAACCACCAATCTGCTGAAGACTACACATCAGGTGGATAACTAGACTATACTATTTACTATGCAAATGTTGCTTGAACATGTTTTGTCTCTTCTTTTCTGTTTACAGTTGCGATCAAATTCACCAGAGAAAGAGTTGTTCTGGCTGACTATGAAGTTGCAGCTTCCATGCTGCTGCAGCAGAAGACATATCAGGTAGACAACTAGACTATACTATTTACTATGAAAATGTTGCAAAAACGTGTATTATCTCTTCTGATTGAAGTTGCGATCAAATCCACCAGTGGAAACGTTGTCTGGGTGAATTTGAAGTTGCAACCACCAACCTGCTGTAAACTTCTAATCTACACTATTTACTAAGAAACGTTGCTAAAACATGTAATGTCTTTTCTGCTTACAGATGCGATCAAATCCACCTGAGGAAAAGTTGTTCTGGCTGACTATGAAGTTGCAACCACCAAGCTGCTGCAGACGACACATCAGGTAGACTATTAAGACTATACTATTTACTATGAAAATATTGCTAAAACATAATATCTCTTATTTGCTAATTGCAGATGCGATCAAATCCACCAGAGGAAAAGTAGTTCTGGTTCCAGAAAGTTCATATCCGTCATGGCGCCATATAAACTATCTTGTAATGCGGTGACGTAAAGCCCAATTTATAATTCAGCTGTGACATCTATGATTTCTGTTCTAGATGCAGCCGCAGACGTTTGAGTCATCACAAAAACAGGTATGAAAATTTAATTTTTTCATTGTCTGAACATTTTTTTGTTAACAACATACTTATGCCTTATTATTTATTGTGTTATGCATTAAACATATTCATCTGATAATGTAACTGACGTATGTATATATATGCATGCAAACATCGCGTCTATTTGTCTCGTGAAATGAATTCGGTCGTTTTGATCGCTGCTTAAAGGTAATTAGTAACATTCCTCTTAGAATTCTACAATTTGTACAGTTCATACATAGTTATAGATTGATGACATCAGTCTATTTCTATACAATTAGGTCATTGTTATCAACATTAACCTACCTTTTTGACTTAAAACGCAAGAGTCACGAGTGGTTCGGGATGGTCAGTAAGATCAGGAATTAATAATACACTGCATGATCGTAAGAGGTGATTAATAGGGTTTTACAAGTACGAGTTTCATTAAGAAGTATTTCTCCAGCGGTTGTGAAGTTTCTGAATCCATGTCTCATAGTTTATGTATTGGATCCAGAAAGTTCATATCCGCCATGGCGCCATATCAACTATCGTGTGTTGCGGTGCCGTAAACCCCATTTACAATTCAGCTGTTAAATCGCAAACTATGATTTCTGTTCTAGGTGCAGCCACAGACGTTTGAGTCATCACATAAACGGGTAGGAAACGTTAATATTTTTCATTTTCTGAACATAATTTTGTTAATAACATAATTATGCCTTATTATTTATTATTTTATGCATTAAACATATCTGTTTGTACATATAGATGCAGGCAAACGTCGCGTCCATTTTTCTCGTGGAATGAATTCGGCCGTTTCGATCACAGCTTAAAGGTACTTAGTAACTTTCCTCTTGAGGTTCTACTGTTTGAACAATTCATACATAGTTATAGATTGATTACATCAATCTATTCCTATACAATTAGCTCATTGTAACCAACATTGACCTACCTTTTTGACTTATAACGCAAGAGTTCCGTGAGGTACCGTGGGTGAGGGTGTGGGGTGTGCGGGGTGGGGGAGGTTTTCAGTACAATCTGATAGCACTGCTTGACTCTTGCATGATCGTAAAAGGTGATTAATAGGGTTTTACAAATAGGAGTTTCAGTAAGACGTGTTTCTTCAGCGGTTGTGAAGTTTCTGAATCCATGCCTCATAGTTGTATGTCTTGGATCCAGAAAGTTCATATCCGTCATGGCGCCATAACAATTATTTTGTGTTGCGGTGCCGTAAAACACAAATTATAATTCGACTGTTACATCGCAAACAATGATTTCTGTTCCAGATGCCGCCACAGACGTTCGAGTCGAAACAAGAACAGGTAGGAACGTTTTCATTTTTCATTTTCTGAACATAATTTTGTTAACAACATAATCGTGCCTTATTATTATTATTTGTGTATTGCATTAAACATGTTTATTTGTTAATGTATTGTACGTATATATGCATGCAAACATCGCGTCCATTTAACTCGGGGAATGAATTCGGCCGTTTCGATCACAGCTTAAAGGTAATTAGTAACTTTCCTCTTGAGGTTCTACTGTTTGAACAATTCATACATAGTTATAGATTGATTACATCAATCTATTCCTATACAATTAGCTCATTGTTACCAACATTGACCTACCTTTTTGACTTACAACGCAAGAGTCCCGTGAGGTACGGTGGGTGGGGTGTGTGGGGTGTGCGGGCAGGTTTTCAGTACAATCTGTAGCACTGCTTGACTCTTGCATGATCGTAAAAGGTGATTAATAGGGTTTTACAAATAGGAGTTTCAGTAAGACGTGTTTCTCCAGCGGTTGTGAAGTTTCTGAATCCATGCCTCATAGTTTTATGTCTTGGATCCAGAAAGTTCATATCCGTCATGGCGCCATAACAATTATTTTGTGTTGCGGTGCCGTAAAACACAATTTATAATTCGACTGTTACATCGCAAACAATGATTTCTGTTCCAGATGCCGCCACAGACGTTCGAGTCGAAACAAAAACAGGTAGGAAACGTTTTCATTTTTCATTTTCTGAACATAATTTTGTTAACAACATAATCGTGCCTTATTATTATTATTTGTGTATTGCATTAAACATGTTTATTTGTTAATGTATTGTACGTATATATGCATGCAAACATCGCGTCCATTTAACTCGGGGAATGAATTCGGCCGTTTCGATCACAGCTTAAAGGTAATTAGTAACTTTCCTCTTGAGGTTCTACTGTTTGAACAATTCATACATAGTTATAGATTGATTACGTCAATCTATTCCTATACAATCAGCTCATTGTTACCAACATTGACCTACCTTTTTGACTTATAACGCAAGAGTTCCGTGAGGTACGGTGGGTGGGGGGTGTGGGGTGTGCGGGCAGGTTTTCAGTACAATCTGTAGCACTGCTTGACTCTTGCATGATCGTAAAAGGTGATTAATAGGGTTTTACAAATAGGAGTTTCAGTAAGACGTGTTTCTCCAGCGGTTGTGAAGTTTCTGAATCCATGCCTCATAGTTTTATGTCTTGGATCCAGAAAGTTCATATCCGTCATGGCGCCATAACAATTATTTTGTGTTGCGGTGCCGTAAAACACAATTTATAATTCGACTGTTACATCGCAAACAATGATTTCTGTTCCAGATGCCGCCACAGACGTTCGAGTCGAAACAAAAACAGGTAGGAACGTTTTCATTTTTCATTTTCTGAACATAATTTTGTTAACAACATAATCGTGCCTTATTATTATTATTTGTGTATTGCATTAAACATGTTTATTTGTTAATGTATTGTACGTATATATGCATTTAACTCGGGGAATGAATTCGGCCGTTTCGATCACAGCTTAAAGGTAATTAGTAACTTTCCTCTTGAGGTTCTACTGTTTGAACAATTCATACATAGTTATAGATTGATTACATCAATCTATTCCTATACAATTAGCTCATTGTTACCAACATTGACCTACCTTTTTGACTTATAACGCAAGAGTCCCGTGAGGTACGGTGGGTGGGGGTGGGGGGGGGGGGGGGTGGGGTGTGCGGGGGGGGGAGGTTTTCAGTACAATCTGTAGCACTGCTTGACTCTTGCATGATCGTAAAAGGTGATTAATAGGGTTTTACAAATAGGAGTTTCAGTAAGACGTGTTTCTCCAGCGGTTGTGAAGTTTCTGAATCCATGCCTCATAGTTTTATGTCTTGGATCCAGAAAGTTCATATCCGTCATGGCGCCATAACAATTATTTTGTGTTGCGGTGCCGTAAAACACAATTTATAATTCGACTGTTACATCGCAAACAATGATTTCTGTTCCAGATGCCGCCACAGACGTTCGAGTCGAAACAAAAACAGGTAGGAAACGTTTTCATTTTTCATTTTCTGAACATAATTTTGTTAACAACATAATCGTGCCTTATTATTATTATTTGTGTATTGCATTAAACATGTTTATTTGTTAATGTATTGTACGTATATATGCATGCAAACATCGCGTCCATTTAACTCGGGGAATGAATTCGGCCGTTTCGATCACAGCTTAAAGGTAATTAGTAACTTTCCTCTTGAGGTTCTACTGTTTGAACAATTCATACATAGTTATAGATTGATTACGTCAATCTATTCCTATACAATTAGCTCATTGTTACCAACATTGACCTACCTTTTTGACTTATAACGCAAGAGTTCCGTCAGGTACGGTGGGTGGGGGTGGGGTGTGTGGGGTGCGGGGGGGGGGGAGGTTTTCAGTACAATCTGTAGCACTGCTTGACTCTTGCATGGTCGTAAAAGGTGATTAATAGGGTTTTACAAATAGGAGTTTCAGTAAGACGTGTTTCTCCAGCGGTTGTGAAGTTTCTGAATCCATGCCTCATAGTTTTATGTCTTGGATCCAGAAAGTTCATATCCGTCATGGCGCCATAACAATTATTTTGTGTTGCGGTGCCGTAAAACACAATTTATAATTCGACTGTTACATCGCAAACAATGATTTCTGTTCCAGATGCCGCCACAGACGTTCGAGTCGAAACAAAAACAGGTAGGAAACGTTTTCATTTTTCATTTTCTGAACATAATTTTGTTAACAACATAATCGTGCCTTATTATTATTATTTGTGTATTGCATTAAACATGTTTATTTGTTAATGTATTGTACGTATATATGCATGCAAACATCGCGTCCATTTAACTCGGGGAATGAATTCGGCCGTTTCGATCACAGCTTAAAGGTAATTAGTAACTTTCCTCTTGAGGTTCTACTGTTTGAACAATTCATACATAGTTATAGATTGATTACGTCAATCTATTCCTATACAATTAGCTCATTGTTACCAACATTGACCTACCTTTTTGACTTATAACGCAAGAGTTCCGTCAGGTACGGTGGGTGGGGGTGGGGGGGGGGGGGGGTGCAGGGGGGGGGGGGGGGGGAGGTTTTCAGTACAATCTGTAGCACTGCTTGACTCTTGCATGATCGTAAAAGGTGATTAATAGGGTTTTACAAATAGGAGTTTCAGTAAGACGTGTTTCTCCAGCGGTTGTGAAGTTTCTGAATCCATGCCTCATAGTTTTATGTCTTGGATCCAGAAAGTTCATATCCGTCATGGCGCCATAACAATTATTTTGTGTTGCGGTGCCGTAAAACACAATTTATAATTCGACTGTTACATCGCAAACAATGATTTCTGTTCCAGATGCCGCCACAGACGTTCGAGTCGAAACAAAAACAGGTAGGAAACGTTTTCATTTTTCATTTTCTGAACATAATTTTGTTAACAACATAATTATGCCTTATTATTTATTATTTTATGCATTAAACATGTTATCTGTTTGTACATATAGATGCAGGCAAACGTCGCGTCCATTTTTCTCGTGGAATGAATTCGGCCGTTTCGATCACAGCTTAAAGGTAATTAGTAACTTTCCTCTTGAGGTTCTACTGTTTGAACAATTCATACATAGTTATAGATTGATTACATCAATCTATTCCTATACAATTAGCTCATTGTAACCAACATTGACCTACCTTTTTGACTTATAACGCAAGTGTTCCGTGAGGTACCGTGGGTGGGGGTGTGGGGTGTGCGGGGTGGGGGAGGTTTTCAGTACAATCTGATAGCACTGCTTGACTCTTGCATGATCGTAAAAGGTGATTAATAGGGTTTTACAAATAGGAGTTTCAGTAAGACGTGTTTCTCCAGCGGTTGTGAAGTTTCTGAATCCATGCCTCATAGTTTTATGTCTTGGATCCAGAAAGTTCATATCCGTCATGGCGCCATAACAATTATTTTGTGTTGCGGTGCCGTAAAACACAATTTATAATTCGACTGTTACATCGCAAACAATGATTTCTGTTCCAGATGCCGCCACAGACGTTCGAGTCGAAACAAAAACAGGTAGGAACGTTTTCATTTTTCATTTTCTGAACATAATTTTGTTAACAACATAATCGTGCCTTATTATTATTATTTGTGTATTGCATTAAACATGTTTATTTGTTAATGTATTGTACGTATATATGCATGCAAACATCGCGTCCATTTAACTCGGGGAATGAATTCGGCCGTTTCGATCACAGCTTAAAGGTAATTAGTAACTTTCCTCTTGAGGTTCTACTGTTTGAACAATTCATACATAGTTATAGATTGATTACGTCAATCTATTCCTATACAATTAGCTCATTGTTACCAACATTGACCTACCTTTTTGACTTATAACGCAAGAGTTCCGTGAGGTACGGTGGGTGGGGGTGGGGTGGGGGTGCGGGGGGGGGGGGAGGTTTTCAGTACAATCTGTAGCACTGCTTGACTCTTGCATGATCGTAAAAGGTGATTAATAGGGTTTTACAAATAGGAGTTTCAGTAAGACGTGTTTCTCCAGCGGTTGTGAAGTTTCTGAATCCATGCCTCATAGTTTTATGTCTTGGATCCAGAAAGTTCATATCCGTCATGGCGCCATAACAATTATTTTGTGTTGCGGTGCCGTAAAACACAATTTATAATTCGACTGTTACATCGCAAACAATGATTTCTGTTCCAGATGCCGCCACAGACGTTCGAGTCGAAACAAAAACAGGTAGGAAACGTTTTCATTTTTCATTTTCTGAACATAATTTTGTTAACAACATAATTATGCCTTATTATTTATTATTTTATGCATTAAACATGTTATCTGTTTGTACATATAGATGCAGGCAAACGTCGCGTCCATTTTTCTCGTGGAATGAATTCGGCCGTTTCGATCACAGCTTAAAGGTAATTAGTAACTTTCCTCTTGAGGTTCTACTGTTTGAACAATTCATACATAGTTATAGATTGATTACATCAATCTATTCCTATACAATTAGCTCATTGTAACCAACATTGACCTACCTTTTTGACTTATAACGCAAGTGTTCCGTGAGGTACCGTGGGTGGGGGTGTGGGGTGTGCGGGGTGGGGGAGGTTTTCAGTACAATCTGATAGCACTGCTTGACTCTTGCATGATCGTAAAAGATGATTAATAGGGTTTTACAAATAGGAGTTTCAGTAAGACGTGTTTCTCCAGCGGTTGTGAAGTTTCTGAATCCATGCCTCATAGTTTTATGTCTTGGATCCAGAAAGTTCATATCCGTCATGGCGCCATAACAATTATTTTGTGTTGCGGTGCCGTAAAACACAATTTATAATTCGACTCTTACATCGCAAACAATGATTTCTGTTTCAGATGCCGCCACAGACGTTCGAGTCGAAACAAAAACAGTTAGGAACGTTTTCATTTTTCATTTTCTGAACATAATTTTGTTAACAACATAATCGTGCCTTATTATTATTATTTGTGTATTGCATTAAACATGTTTATTTGTTAATGTATTGTACGTATATATGCATGCAAACATCGCGTCCATTTAACTCGGGGAATGAATTCGGCCGTTTCGATCACAGCTTAAAGGTAATTAGTAACTTTCCTCTTGAGGTTCTACTGTTTGAACAATTCATACATAGTTATAGATTGATTACATCAATCTAATCCTATACAATTAGCTCATTGTTACCAACATTGACCTACCTTTTTGACTTATAACGCAAGAGTTCTGTGAGGTACGGTGGGTGGGGTGGGGTGTGATTGCGGGGGGGTGGGGGGTGGGTGAGGTTTTCAGTACAATCTGATAGCACTGCTTGGCTCTTGCATCATCGTAAAACGTGATTAATTGGTGTGTGAAATAGGAGTTTCAGTAAGACGTGTTTCTCCAGCTGTTGTGAAGTTTCTGAATCCATTTCTCATAGTTTTATGTCTTGGATCCAGAAAGTTCATAGCCGTCATGGCGCCATAACAATTATTTTGTGTTGAGGTGCCGTAAAACACAATTTATAATTCAACTGTTACATCGCAAACTATGATTTCTGTTCTAGATGCAGCCACAGACATTTGAGTCATTACAAAAACAGGTAGGAATTGTTTTCATTTTTCATTTTCTAAACATTATTTTAGTTAACAACATAATTATGTCTTATTTATTATGTTATGCATTAAACATGTTCATCTATTAATGTAGTGTTCGTATATATATGCATGCAAACATCGCGTCCATTTTTCTCGAATTCGGCCGTTTCGATTACATCTTAAAGGTTATTAATAACTTTCTTCTTGGGGTTAGACAGTTTGTACAATTAATTGATGACATCAAAATATTCCTATACAATTAGATCATTGTTACCAACACTGACCTACCCTTTTGACTTATAACGCAAGAGCCCCGTGTTGTTTGAGGGTGGTCAGTAAGATCAAGAATTGATACCATGATAGTAAGAGGCGATTAATAGGGTTTTACATGTTTGAGTTTCAGCAAATATAGATATAAAAATCGAACAGGAAAAGTAGCATTCAAGGACGAGTCAACTCTTGTTTTTCAAGCGGTTGTGAAGTTTCAGAATCCATGTCTCTTAGTTTTATGTCTTGGACCTAGAAAGTTCACATCCGTCATGGCGCCAAATCAACTAGTATCTAGTGTTGCGGTGCGGTAAACCCCCACTGTATAATTATAGCTGTTATATCGCAAACTATGATTTCTGTTATAGATGCAGCCACACAAGTTTGAGACATCACAAATACAGGTAGGAAACTTTTTCATTTTCATTTTTCATTTTTGAACATAAATATTTGAACAAAATAATTATGCCTTAATATTTATTGTTTTAAGCATTAAACATATCCACTGGACTATGTTCATCTGTTAATTAACATAACAGAACAGAACAGAACATATTCTTTATTTATGACTTAAACAAATGTTTCTCGTCATACAAATACATATACTACTCAAAATTTGCTAAGGATCACTTTTTTGCTGTCTAAATTTCTTGCTGAAATAAATAGCATTATTGTATTTTACATGGAATTATTTAGGGCAGTGTATGGTCATGTGAGGTCATGACTTGATTCAAATTGTGTAATTGTTGAAGTATCAATGAAATTAATATCGTTATTGTGAATTAATTTCTAATAAAATTATATGGAAGAATAAAAGTGATCCTTAGCAAATTTTGAGTAGTATATTACATTTGTTGATTTGTGACAGGTCAATGCAATTTTTACATTAAACAATGAAAAAGTACAAACACACAAAGCATACATACTATACACTCATACAACTCATCCATTCACTCCTAAAATGTCTTGCACATTCACGCTGGCGCACGTATTTACCGTGTTATAATGATTTATCTATTCCTATTACATAGTTTGAAGTTTTAATAATTTAATGTTATGTCCAATGAGGATGAACATAAAACATTTTAGTCATTATACATTGCAATATTGCGAATAATAAATGCTTCCCTAACAAATCTAAAAGCTCTTGCTGGCTTGAAGATTGCATCAGCTGAATAAATTTAAAAACTGTTAATGCCTTGTTACTATACATGCAGACATCGCGTCAGATTTTCTTGTGGAATGAAATCGGCTGTTAGGATCACAGTTTTATTATTAACTAGGCTGTTTGGTTTGTAAAGTTTGTAAAATTTATACAACACCTTTGTTTACACATTGATGACATCTATTCATATAAATTAGACATTGACCTACCTGTTTGAATTACAACGCAACAGCTTTTGTGCTTCCGTGGTTGTCAAGAAGACCAAGCAATTTGAATTGATACCACTGCTTGACTCTTGTATGACCGTAAGAGGGATTAATATATTACTCTAATGTAGTTTCCTTTATAATACACTCAAGAGATATGAAAACGCAACACGGGAATTTCCGCTATATATTGTATATACTGCACACTTAATTGCACATAATATTCCAAAGAAAACCCAAGATGTTTTGTAAAAAAAAATGTTGCAGTTAATTAGAGAAAGGACACAACTGTGCTGTTGTAGACGTTTTAATCACACTACACCTTGTAACAAGAACTTCATAAATGTTGAAATTGCTCTTTGAAAAACTGAGCTAGTCCAGTACTGTATTTAACGTAAATAGTTTGCAAAATGTTGCATCCTAAGTTTGCTCACATGATTGCGCCAAACGCGTACTCTGTTAATAATGAAACTTTGAAGGAATACTATTTTCTGTATTATTTGTTGTTTTAGTATTTTTTTCCAAAAGGACAAGTCTTACGTAGTCATGTACCATTCGATTAAAAGCAGCATATTGTACATACAATATATAGCGGAAATTCCCGTGTTGCGTTTTCATATCTCTTGAGTGTATATATCTGTCCCAACTGCATTGAATTGTATGCACGGAGAAGTGAAACGGTAAAATATAGTACATGTAACTAGTGTCTGGCCTTGATTTAACTATTTACATGTACATGTACACTATATCGTTTTCTTCATTCTTCCAGATTATACAACTGTCTTCATTGTAATACATGTTTGCATATCTTCCAGATTCTGACACGTCTTCACCAGCCTGTCATCCAGATTTTACAACCGTGTTCATTGTAATACATCTTTAGCCTGTCTTCAAGATTCTACATCAGTTTATATGGAAATAGAACAACTGGTCACCTCAAACAACCAGGTTTTTGCCTATAGACATATTCGTCTTCGGTATTCTACAACCATCTTCATTGTAACACATCTCAAACCCATCTTTCAGATTCTACAACCGTCTTCATTGTAATACATCTCAAACGCATCTTCCAGATTCTACAACAGTCTTCATTGTAACACATCTCAAAACCATCTTCCAGATTCTACAACAGTCTTCATTGTAATACATCTCAAATCCATCTTCCAGATTCTACAACCGTCTTCATTGAAACGCATCTCAAACCCATCTTTCAGATTCCCGCTTCGGGTTCGAACCCCACAGGGAGCTCGAATTGTCAAGTGAGAAGTATTGATTCTTACGGATGGCGGGAGGCATACAGTACTACTGGTTCTAACCAGGAAAAATGGGATTGTCTACCTCTACCACAAAATAATCGGCCGTCATATATGGCCTAACATGTGCCGCTTCTACATCCATCTTCTGAAACCACAAAGCATAAAGCTTGATTATATCGCCCCGGTGTCAGTTTTGCATAAAATCGAATGTCATATATAGCCTAGAATGTGCTGAAATGACGTTAAACAGCACTCAGCCAATCAACCAACTTTGGCGGCCTAACGTGTAAAAATGACGTAAAACGCCAGACAAACAAACCAACAAATATTCCAGATT
This sequence comes from Cyrtodaria siliqua, assembly GCA_037043455.1. NCBI lineage: Eukaryota > Metazoa > Mollusca > Bivalvia > Adapedonta > Hiatellidae > Cyrtodaria > Cyrtodaria siliqua. The sequence continues at coordinate 298,966 of JAWPHD010000517.1, forward strand.
CTACATCCATTTCTATTGTAATACATATTCACCCGTCTTCCAGATTCTACAACTGACATCATTGTAATAGATCTCCAATCCATCTTCCAGATGTTATATCCGATTTCAATGTTTACATCTCCAGCCCAACTTCCAGATTCTACATCATATATAGATCAAAACGTGCTAAAATGACAGGCAGGCCATTCCAGATTCTTCATCGTAATACATATCAAGCCTGTCTTCCAGATTATACATCCGCCTTCATAGGAAAAAAATGGTGGCCTGCATCTGCCACTTAAAATGACTGATTTATTTAATTTATTCAGTGTTCTGAAAATGACGAAATACACCATTCAACTATCCAGATTATACATCCGTCTTCCCTGGAAAAAGTCGGTGGTCTGCGTCCACCACTTAAAAATCGACTATCAGATATAGCCTAAAATGTGCTGAAAATGACGAATACACCAACCAGCCAGCCATCCCAGCGAACCAGCCAGCCAGCCAGCTAAGGGTGTCGGGAAGCGCACTCTCTTTTCATCAAATCCACCCGGGTTAGTTGCCCTGTCTCGGATTTGTTATAGAGAGTCGCCTCTCGGACACGTGGGTTTTCCCCGGGTACTCCGGTTTCCTCCCACACATGACAGTGCACTGTCATGTCATCCGTGCTATCGTCCATGAGAAGCCGGAATGGTTGGTAAATGGTTGTAAAATAAAACGTTATGAATTACGCTTTATATAACAACAAGTCCTAGTCACACCTCCTCGTGGTACCAACTGGAAACTATGGATTCTCAAATCAGAAAATCTGTAGGCTAAGGTGACAGGTCGCAATTCAAATACACATTAATCATCTATTAAATATATATTTGTTTCATCATACATGTATATATGAGTTTAAAAAAATAATAATATGTTGTCACAATGTGTGCAAAAATAACTTGTTATCCCCGAGCAAAATGTAAAAACTCATTGTGAAAATGTCCCAAAAGAGTCCACCCTGAGTACTCTGTCAAACCAGCAACTTCGCCCACTTGTTTCTTTTCTAGTTGTAGTTGTCTGCACGATACTCACGAAATTAACCGTCACATTCTCGACTTGTGCGTTGATAAGGTCCGCCCAGCACCCTGTCAAACCACCAAGTTCTCCCAATTGTTTCTTGTGTACTGTCTGCGCGATACTCGTGAAATCAAGTCACAACATTCTACATCGAAATAATTATCACGTAACTTAGGCCTAAATGAATTAATTTAAAACGATAATATGAACGGTATGAAAGAGTAAACATATAACCTAAAATTCATGAAATTCAACCACAGACCTTTCCGGCTTCAGGGGGCTTCGTTCCTGACAACCTAACCAAGGGATAACTGTCCTTGGAACCCCATCACACATTAGACTTCCATTGGACCATAACAGTTATTTATTTTTGAGGAATATATGGTACAATAACCGCATTTTACCACGTATATTTGTTGGGATTGAGGTGGATTTGGGGATTTGAGGAAGATTTTAAAGCGTTTCAGGACACCCACACAATACAGTTGAGCAGGATAAAGTTCGACGAAAGCCCAATTTACCTGCAACAGTTTCTTTCCCATCCACATTACAGGTAATTTGTTCTCCATCTGTTTTGCTTGTTTATTCACCATCCGCCTCGGGGGCATAATTAACGACCACAACCAAGCCTATATCCACCCTAGATTTGAGACAATATGACGAACACTATAACCTGTACCAAAGGCAAGAACACATGTCCAATGTTTGTGGGAACCCATGAACAATAGAGGGCGGAGCTAGAAACTGCATTTCAGAACTACGATTCCTTTAGGTACCCTTTGACTGTCAATCAACCTCTGTGGCATGCTAACTCGCTTGTAACATAGCCCACAAGTTAAACAGCTGAGTACAAGTCTGTATCAGTCATTAATCAGGCAACCGTAGTACAAAAGGACCTGAGGGTTCGAGTTAGAAGGAATCTAACTTTAATTACATATCTGAATCCTACACGTCGCATGTATTTACAACTTTTGGTTTATTTTGATTTTATGGCGTCTTTTAACCGAGCTCAATGACCAGCTGTATAGTGCTGCCACACTGTATAATTCTTACCTGTATAAAAAATGTTACATTGTTTTAATTAGACGACTTATATGTACTGTGTTTTATTTATTGTTGGACAGTTATTGTTAATCAGTTCATAACAGGTCTGACCTGATGTGATAACGGATCTTTTAGTATTTCTTTATTTGCGCTTATTAGGTGGATACTCCCCGGGTGCTTATTTACAAATTTCACAGTTTACCCAAACTCATTTTAATGGCATTTTAAACTTTGAGTATCACATATGTGATAATCATAAGGTTGATTAACAATAGTTGTCCAATTCTTATCACATTAAATTAATTATTAGTAACTCCTGTACAGGCCAAAATGATACCAGTCCTATGCTTTGATATGAATTATTGAATGTTATATGTTAATGTGCAATAATATCGTCTCTTATAATTCTTTTAGAATGGTGTTTACAATTCATGTTTTAAGTATGAAATAATGCATATATGCATTGTAAACAATGAGACGCAAATAAACTATTAAACTAAACTGTTAACATGTTTGACGGTATAGATATAACCCGTTATCATTTTACAGGTACTTTGTCCCAATTGGCTCTGTTTGGTCCTGGCTCTCGAGTTTATGGGTCTACGTGGACGGCTAGGTATCTCTGTGATGGTATTATGTGTATAATCAAATGTGTAAAACACGAAACAAACAGCAACTCGTGAAGTATTAGCAAGCTTTAAAAACTCCATCTAGATTTATTAATATATTTAAACCTGCTTGCGTATAATTAAATAAAAGGTACTAACATTAGAAGTCATTTGGAATATTTTACCTACGCCTCAATGTATAATTAGCAAATAGTAATATGCAAAAACAATGTGTTATGAAATATGCATATACTTATTACCGGTAATAATGATTTGTGGACAGCCACCGAGAAATAAATATTTTACAGCCAAAATACTCAGTTTTTGATAGTGCTTTTCCCATGTAAATTCATTGCTGACTGTGGGCAGCAGAACATTTTCATTTACTTTAGTTAGCTAAACATTACTTTCAGGATGTCTTAATTTAGATTTATTAAACATATAAAAAACATTTTGGGATAGAAATTCTAAAAAACAATCAACGGTGTCTAATGGTGGAGAGTCGGCCTACCGTACGAGAGGTCGCGGATTCAATCCAGATGGAACAGAATTTTGCATCGAAACTGCTCTATCAAAAACAATGTTTGAAAAGTAACGTATTCAAGATAGTTGAAAGTACTCAAAATGTCATTTTCTGTGATATTCAACTTATTTATACGTACTACTTAAATTTTCTGATTTTGTTTTCAGAAACAGGCGCCCCAAACAGTAGGTGATTACCAGAGGTTATTGACCATGCAGATTGCTATGTGTTTATCATCACCGTCGCATATTTAAACTATATTCTTATATATCTATCTGGTCCACAAATGTATCTGTATTCTTATATACCTATCTGCTTCACAAATGTAACTGTATTCTTAAATACCTATCTGCTTCACAAATGTAATTGTATTCTTAAATACCTATCTGCCTCACAAATGTAACTGTATTCTTAAATACCTATCTGCTTCACAACTGTAACTGCATTCTTAAATACCCATCTGGTTTACAAATGTAACTGTATTCTTATTCGCTGCCGGAACGACAACGACTCTTATATTGTTTTAGTAATTGCACATGGTAAGGTAGTAATGAATAGTTTCTTTGATTTTTTTCACTTTGATAACGCAATCTTATAATTACACATGGTAACAATGAACAGTTTATCTGTGTTGTAATACACGCTAACGCAAACGCATCCCATACATGTGAGTAATTGTATTTCTGTGCTGATGTGTACTTTAGCACGTCGTGCTACAAAGGTGAATATGTAATCAATTTGTAAGGCATGTCAAGGATTCGCCCACCTTGATTAAAAATGTTTGGTAGCACATATTGGGAAGAAAGTGTCTGGTAAAATAAAAAGGTCATGGCGTGTTTACGTCTCCGTGACAACTATTTTTTTGAATATTGTTTTAACACCCGTGACTTGGTCTGTTTGTTCCCAGTTCCTTCCCAGAAATAATTCTATTTTCTCTCGGCAGCTATTTTACGCTTGCGTAAAACCTTGCTTGTATATATATATATCTATCTGGTTCACAAATGTAACTGTGGCATTCTGCATTCTGTAACGAGTAGCGAACCTATTTTTAGCTGTGAGAATAATAGCTCTTATGATTTATATTCTCACTATGATGCTATGACTCCTTCCCTTCGGAATAAAAGAAGAGTATGCGACACGACTCCAGTTGTCACTTTCGACGAGGTTTCTGAAGACATAACACAATGCTGCATAAACAACCACCATACTTGCCTACACCCATGCATTATAATAATGGGCAATCATCACTGCTAAAATTAATGTTGCAACGCATAGAAAATGCTACAATAAGAAAAAATAATCTGTTTATCCTATGTATATGTTGTATTGTTGTTCCTCCTACACCATTCCTATATGAGATCATGTCATAAGTCCCAAAAGGAACGCGTTAGAAAAAGTAACGTGTTTCCCATAAATCTCTAACACATTACTCTCGATTTTCGATTTTCTAACGTGTTAGAAACGAGATTTCCCGTATATATTCAACAGAAAAGTAAAGATAATTCAACATTTTCTAACGTGTTAAGACATATAATAAAAAAAGAGTAACACATTAGTATTTACATGTTTAATCAAACAATAATGCGTCTCTTGTTAAAGCTGTACAGTCCCTATTTTAACTGGTAATAACTCATGAATATGAATGAGTCACGTGTGAAGTAGTTTCAAATCGACGAACACCCCAAAAGTCGGTATATAACGAGAAATCGATACGTAAAATTTCACACCGAAGCATTGTGGTGTAGTGGTTATAGTGTCTGCCTTGCATTCGGGAGGTCGTGGGTTCGAGTCCCCTGACCGCGTCATACCAAAGACTTTAAAAATGGAGTAGTTACTTGTAACCCATGCCTGACAAGCAAATAATGGGTAGTACTACGTCTGGTCAAAAACCGTCTGGTCAACCCGGTGTCAGAATAATGTGTCTGGGTGGGGTATCACGTACTACGGCGTGGTATTCCAGTGTGGCAGCACTATATCTGCTTCAAGTAAGATAGATACATAGCACTACACACAATCACTCACGCAATAGTCCAGACATAATGCCGAGCCAACGGGGGATTCTTCCCGGGGGCTCATATGGTAGAGGGACTTTAAACCTTAGAAATCATCATCATAAAATTTCACATTTTTATTTAGCGTCCGTACAGGTAACATCGATAAATATACGGCTCCAGAATATATGTGATAAAAAAATAGTTGCCCGGAACGGGATTTGAACCACAGTCGTGCACTTGTAAGATTTAAAAGATGTACGCTGAACCTCTAGACCACTGCTATTTATTGGTATTTTGTAGCATTTTTAATACTAAATAGGCATTACGTAATAACAAGAGCGTGCACAAAACTCTTCAAGTCGATATATGGTTGATTTGAGACGAAGTATTAGTTCCATATTGATAAGATACAGTATTACACCAGGCAATTTTAATTTACACGTGCGACAATATGGACTGCATATTTATTGAACCATCTTTAGTTGCGTTCAAATATATTGTTATTTTGCCTCATAATATATGGTAGTTAGTGTACTATTTTCTCAAGTAGCGTTCAGTGGATAGAGCACAGGACTTGAAATCAGAAGGTAGTGTGTTCGAGCCCCGAAAGAAGCTTACTTTTTTTTTCGGTAAAAATTACTGTTACCTGTGTATAGGTACGATGTGCACTGGTCGATGTATATACAGTAAATGATTTCATGCGTTGTTGTTGTTGTTAATTCTAAGGTTTATAGACCGTCCGTCTATAGGCTGGTTAAAGCTGTTTATATTGTATCAATAGTTTTGATTAAAAAATTATGCAAGTTATATATGCCTTGTCATCAGAATGTTTAGAAACGGTGTACATCGGTTGTAAAATGTGCCTGTTGATGGCGGGATAGGTACTTAAAAACTGGCAACGCAAATCAAGCTATTTGTCTTGCGGTGCATTTTTATATAAATAACTCTATTGTATCCCTATGTTGGCATTTCTATGGAGACAAGTGCCAAATTGAGTTTTGTTTTGATTCTGGAATATAAATTCAGAACCGTTAATCTGCATAAAACGCGCCACACAGCCACTTCTTAATTGCAAGTTGACGTTCTTGCGGTGCCTTTTGATATTTTGTTATGTGTTGGCCATTATGTTATTTGAATGGTGTTTTACGTCATTTTTAGCACAATTAGGCCATATACGACAGTTGATTTGTTTGTAGTAGACAAACCACCCATTTTAGGTAGAACCAGTACTGTATACCCACCACCATCCGTAAGAATTGACACTTTCAAGTGAGATTCAATTGAATTGAATTGAATGTTGTTTAACGGCTCATCAACACAGTATAGGTTATTTAGAGCCGCCCCACAGAGAGGGGAAGGATACATAGGAATCCGGGAACCGTGCCCTACTCTTATTATCGAATAGATTCCTCTGGTTCTTTAACGTGCTCGGAGGATAGACCGATACACGGGACCGCCCGGTTTACGTCCCCATCCGACGGACGAGGCTAAGGGAAAGTGTCTTGCCCAAGAACACACCGACGAAACTCAGTGGGATCACGGAGGATTGAACCCGGGGCCTCCGGTTACAAATCCTCCGCGCTACCGACTGCGCCACGCCAGCCCTCGAGTGAGATTCAAACACGCAGTAATTACGTTAACTGTAATTTGTTTTTTTCTTGTTTTTCTTTTTCGGAGCATAATTCCAAAACCTTTGAAGGATCTTCATGGCTTGATATCATAGCAAGTTAGTGACTTTGTTGTGGTGGGCTTGATATATAGAGACCAGATGTATGGAGTTCCCTTAAATGTGTTCCTTTTGTTTCTGGAGCATAACAAAACTTTTCAATTGAATTGGGGTTTTAAGGCGCACCAACACATGAACAGGTTATATGGCGCCTATCAGGCATAAACATGCCAGGCTCATCTTTCATGTACATCGAGATAAAATATGGAAAATGGGCCTAGAACCTTCTCGCCCTGAACTGGAGAGTTGCTGCAAGTTTTATCGTAGAAACTCCATTTATGCTGGAGCCACATTTTTGTTTTTCTGCCACTGCTCTTTTGATGCGAGCGAGATAGCACCTGAAACAATGCAGGGATCATGATGAAGACCTTTAATGAACATGAAAAATGATAAAATGAACATGAATTTGGGGGGATTCTACCCCTCCAAAGGGATCTGCAGTGGCCCTATTCTTTGCCCCGTGACCAAACGGGGCCCCCGATAACCACACGGGGCAAAACTTTTCAAGGAATCTTTTAAACTTGATACATAATTTATATGAACATAGTGGCTTAATTATGCCCTTATAGTACATCTTATACTGACCTAATACTTTGCTCATGGAAACTAATTTTACATTTTACTTCATTTTTGAGTTTTGAAAGTATAAAAGTATATAAGGAGCGCTGTGGTCTAGTGGTAGAGCCAAAAGTCATGGGTTCGATTCCCACTATTGCCATATGCGTTGTGTCCCTGAGCAAGACACTTTATCTACATTGCTAAGTACTGGTTCTACCCAGGAAGACACCGAGAGTGATTAAAATAAGTTCATAGAGCTTTCGTTACAATCGATGTAAAATAAATAAGTTTAAACATATAACAGTGAAGATATCCTTATTAAAACTGCTTGTTACCAACCAGAGACGAAACAAACCAGAGATTCACAACAAATGCTTTCAGACAGAAAATACTCGAATTTTTACGTATGCACTTTCATTTCTAACTGCACAGAAATTGTCATTTCTTTAAAGAAAATTCCGCAAATGGTCTCAAATTAAAGAAAACTATGTTTCAATTAGAAGGCAATGGTATTTTAAAATATTTCTATGTTTATTTAAAATGTCGACAAATATGTCCTACTCCGTCCTATTTTATGCTACTTCCTGTTGTTGTTGTAGTTTTACTGAAAACTGTACAGAATTTGTAATTTTTCACAACAGGAGTCTGCAACTGGTCTCAAATTAAAAGAGCATTAAATCCCGTGTGTAGTGAAATATTAAATTCTTTCTGTCTTGATATTACTTTTCTCTTATATTTAATAAGAAGAGAAAAAAAATCAAGTCTCGACAGTTTTACCTGGTGCCGAACGAGATTATGTGAGATTTGAGTAAATGCTCAATCTCTACTTCTTAGTTCCCTATATCAACCAATTGGCATATATGTGTTTCAGTGACTCGTTATATTATCAATTCTAATACACACGCACTATATAGCCTAGTTTAAAATATCTCGTTATATTCAACGATATATCACTGTAACGTTTGCAACGTTAGGAGAATAAGGCAATGCGAAAGATGTGTGCGTTATTTTCATATTTTAGGGGTATTAGAATAGAAATAGAACATCGTTTACGGTGAATTATTTTGTAATATCTCACGGTTTGTCGTTCAATTGTAAACAATAATTTTACTTGCACTTCGGGCTCGTGAAATTACTGTTTACAATAAATGTTCTATTTCTTAAATAACCAATATAAAGGCTGTGGCGAGGGATATACATGTATATGATTGCATCTTTTTGTTCATTATTTCAAGGGTTCAATGCAAAACTATCGTATCTCCTTCTTTATTTATATGTAGTTACAATAGTTTTGCAATGACCCCTTGAATTATAAACTTGAGTTTTTTGTGTGTGTTTCAATAGGGTTTTAGAAAATAAAGAAAAAGAAAGAATACCCAAAAAGAACTTTATTTTGGTATAAAAATAATACTAACTTTGTTCAATGAAAATGTTAACACCAAATGAGCGACATGTACATTTGAAAATGAATGCATGTTGATGCACACAAGATTTTAATGGGTTAATATGAACATTAAATTAAATTTCTATAGTTAAGAATTACCGATACAAATTATTTCCACAATAAAATATAGTAGAATTATGGCACATACTTAAGTTAGAATGGCGAAAAATGAATACACCCACGTCAGGGTGACAAAACCAGATAACCTTTTGATCGGTTTCACGACAAAAATTGCAAAGAAAGCGCTCGACTCAGGTACGTTTTTTCTTCATATCTTACTAAATATTTAACAAAAAGTCCCATATCAATATCACTTATAGTTTTCAAGAAGTAGTCGCTACAAACTACTTATTTTTTAAAAATCTAAAAATCTATTCAACATGAATTTTTGCTAGGATCAACTAGACTTCATGGGCAACATTTCTGTAAAGTTTCATGAAAATCCATTCAGTAGTTTCAGAGGAGTAGTCGCTACAAAAAAAAGTTTACAGACAGACGGACGGACGACGGATGCCGCACCACGGCATAAGCTCTGCTGATCTCTGATCAGTCCAGCTAAAAATTGCCGAGAAACCGATCTGAAAGTCACGTGGTTTAGCAACCCTGATTGTGTAAGCACATTTCAAACAATTCATACATAAACGTCATCTTGACAAAGTTCATATTAATATTGAAACTTATTATATATCAATAAAAAATAAATAAATGTATGAATGAATGAAAATAAATGAAAACAAATGAATGAAAATGAATAAAAATAAACGAATTAAAATGAAAGAATGGATGGGTTTTAACCTTTTACCAGCTTTCGCCACATCTGGTTGCTATGGAGAATGGCCATGACCAAATGAAATTGACAAATGGAAATGGATATCATATTCTCTATCCCCTTCAAATCCAAACCTTTGTATTCAGTTTCCAGCTCCCACTAGGGAACCATACTGCCTGTCGGGAACGAATGACAGATGACTTTTTCTTTTGCGGCTACAAACCTGGGGATACTAGTTTCGATTAGAATTACACTTTCCTAAGTAATAATTCTTGCATTTCAATACATTTCGAGACTGTCAATGAGTCATGAATAATAAAGTGAGTTTCATGTTTTTGTCTAATTTGTTTAACCCTGCTTCAATTAATATATAAAGAAAAATGGAAACATAAATTAACTATCTACAAAATTGTAAATAAAAATATCAGACCTTATCAAGCACTATGTACACATATAACAATTTAAGTAAAGGCAATTTAGATCCATGATGAGTTAAAACAAGTATTTTTAAAACTGAAAATATAAATCATTTGAGATGTATCTTATACACAATATAAAAGCATCAATTGCACAAATTAGTTGAAAATTAAAGAAATATAAATAAATAATTAAACAACCGTTAATAACATAGTGTACAACCGTACATAGACACTAATAAATATCAATATCAAAGAGTTTCGCTACAAACCAACGAACAGTACCGTTATATTTACCTATTTTCGATTTATTCTTGCTCTGTTAAAGGCAGAATGTGTTTATCTAAACATAAACTAAAACAGTTGACAAAGTACTCGGAAGTGTTACAACTTCGCTTCGAATTATGCTTTCAAATTAATGGAATAGAATTAAACTTTACAGATACCAATGTACTAATTACGCTACCGTATATCCCCTATTTGCTACGCTCACGCTAAGCATACAACAGGTAGCGTGCAGATCAAATGATTTATTTATAGCACGGGTATTGATGACAAGAGTTACAAGGTTATTTTTTTAATGAAGCATTTCTAATCAGTTGTTTCTATTAACGGCTGGGTACATCAGGTGCAAGTTTGATGGTAATATTATACACTTACACTTGGCACGAAGTCTATATCATCTCCGTTTAGGTTAACAATAAACATATTTTGACTTTAACGCAATTTAGATATTACAAAGATATTAATAAAACACTGATGTCCTAAATGACTAAACATGCGGTATTACAGACCTGTGACATGGTTAAATGCAGTTTTTGTCATGAAACACTCAATTAACAACTGGTGTAAGATGTGGCCATCATGCCAAAAACGTTTTCCCTCTCAAAATGATGGAAATAGTAATTAAATAATTGTTTTAAATCATTAACCTTCTGACACTGATGGTCAAAAGTCTCATAATTCTCAAAATTCTCCAATTGCTTAGAGCAAAATAATAAAAAAGATACTGATTGAAACATTAAAGGGCAAAAACAACAGCACACATTCTGTTTTTGTGTTTCATGTCACTTTTTGTTTGTTTTACCTTTTACTGTGCATCACAGGTTAAAGGAATGTGTTGGGACTGAAAAAAAATCAGATTTTTTTTTACTACATTTGTATACACACATCAAAACATATCAAATAAATGAGAAACGGTTCACCAAAAACAATCCTACCCAAAATTCTAATCCCATGTAAGAGACCATACGGTGTGATTTTTTTTTTTCATCAATTTTATTTTCCCCCAGTCCCAACACGTTCCTTCAACCTGTGCTGTGCATGTGATTAATTTAGAGTTACATCACTGTTTGTATAGTCTATAGATACTGAACAATTTATTATTAGGTTATTCATAACTTTCACACAACATCATTAAAATAATCTCTTATCAATGATCAATAAAACGGCCACATCTCCACATTTTGGTAGGGGGTACACTCTGTGTTTATTATTGGTGCTTATCTGACTTTAGCCCTTGATAAAATAATTGAATTGGTGTTTTAAGGCGCACCAACACATGAAAGGTTATATGGCGCCTAACAGAAATGAACATGCCAGGCTCATCCTCCATGTACATCGAGATAGAAGATGGAGACGGGCCTAGAACTGTCTCACCCTGAACTCCAGAGTTGCTGTAAATTCTATTGTATATATTCCATTTACGCTGGAGCCACGATTATTGTTTTTCTGCCACTGCTCTAGTGATGTGAGATGGCATCCGAAACAATGCAGGGGTCATGATGATCACCTTTAATGAGCATGAACAAAAAATTATAAAATGAACATGAATTTTGGTGGGGTGGGGTTCATCCCCTCTGCCTTCCCCTTCAACGAGATCTGCAGTGGCCCAGTTCTTTGCCCCGGAACCAAACGGGGACCAACCGGAACCACACAGGGCTTGATAAAATAAAAATAATTTGTAGCGTAATTACATTTAAAGCTTTTTGTTTACAGCTACGAATCACCTTTTGGTTCTGTCTTATAATTTTCAAACACCAATGTGGCTACATTTAATTCAAATTATGGCAAATATTTAGATTTTTAATATAGAGATTGACGATAAAGTCCAAGTAAATCCCATTGATTTTCACCTACTGAATATCTCAACATCTCGGAAATTCTAACTAATGCCGGGATGGGAAAGTTACGAATATGTCACTTCAGTACAACAATGTCACTACTGAACACAAAAATGTTAAAAGATGAATGGTTATAAAATAAATAAATATACACAAACTGAAAAACACAATAAAATGGAGCATTTTATGCAACTGGGCCCCGTTTTATGAAACAACTTACGACCATTTTGATCGTAAATCCATTTCTTAAATACTTCACTATTAATAACACTTTTAGAATAAACATGATTTCATTTCATCTTCTTATACATGTGATATTTTTGCACTACGTGCACACATACTTGTCTGCATTGAATGCTTAGGTGAAACAAAGTAACGATTTTAAAATTTGAGACTAATCGTAAGATGTTTAATAAAACAGGGCCCTGGTGATGAAAATGAAATAATGGGAAATGTAAAAAATGCAATCATGGGTTCAGACAAGCTGTCAGACACCAGCAAAGCTTGTCTATTATGACTAACTCTGACAATTATGTCATGATGAGGAGCCTGAGGACATTGTAAATCGCGAATATTTTGATTTGAATGGTGTTACGTCATTTTAGCACATATTAGGCAAAATAGGATGGTCAATTTTTTCATTGTGAATGCAGACCACCCATTTTTAAGCAATTTTAATTCCCAGGGTTGGCGGGTTTCAAAACATCTTCCGTCGAGTTAACAATATAGCACAAAGACTCACATATACTATCACAAACTTTCACATTTAAAACCGAATAATTTTTACATTATATAGAAAATGTTCTTCACAGATCACTTCTCACACCCAAACCCCACCACCCGAAATATATAGGGACATTTTACTGAACACTGCATATCACTAATGCTAACTTAACTATGGCAACAATGAATAACTCAAACATAATTTGGTATCAATGAGCACCATGTTGAGTCCCTGAACACAAAATTCATAAGTAATCTCTGTAACATCTCTATAACAAAACTGTCAGCACTGAATACAAAATTCGAAACTAAGCACTATCAAATTCCCACTAAATTCCTTAGTACTAATATGATGCGAATCAATGTTTTCTCTTTGATTTTCAGTTAAACAGGGAATGTTTTAAAAGTAGGCGTGTGATTTATGGTTCCTTGTTTTGTTGTTGTATTGGGGCTGCTAAAAGTAGCCGATCAACTAACCACAGCACGAGGGCAAATCACCCGCCTACCCGTTGTTAAGGAAAGTCCTGGAGATTTAGTGTAACTAACTCGCAGCAATGATCTTTGTTCCTGACATCCACAAACGTTCATAATAAATCACTGCAAATCTCAGATATCTGACAGAGAAAACATGAGTTTGTGTGTATGGTGTTTTACGTCGTTTTGTAGCGAAATTTTTCCCTTTTTTAGAGGGTTAGTTTCTTTATAGTAAGTGTGACGAGTTGTTATCATGGCAGTGTTGTTTAATATGACATTTTCTACTGAAATGTTGAATTTTCAATGCTGATTTCCCTCCTGAATTATTATTTCTACGCTGATTTCCCAATTTTAATGACGAATTCCCCTAAACTTTGCTTATCTGCAGCACTGACTATATGAACACAATCTTGCATTACTATGTACTTCAATGCAAAATGGAACCCAAATAATGTTGTCGTCAGCTATATTCTCAAAACGTAATGAACATTTAATCTCAGTACAATTATGCACCATGTATAACTTAAAACTTCATTGCTCTAATAAGACTGAACACATTTATTGTTCTAACTCAATAAATCTCTTCTGAACACCATGTATAACTTAAGTCTGCATTGGACCAATGAATACTGAACACATCTACTGTTTCAACTCTAAAAATCTCTTCTGAACACTGTGTATAACTTAAAACTGAAGTGGATCAATGAACATAGCAACAAATTATTGTTTCAATTCAGTACATCTTTTCTGAACTCTGTGTATAACTTAAATATGCACTGGACCAATGAATTCTGAACACATCTATTGTTTCAATGCAGTACCTCTTTCTTGTATATAACTTATGCATTATATGCATTACATAACACCTAGTGTTTATCTGAAAACAAGCATCAATAAACTCAGCAATAAATTCACTATTTCAGCTCAATACAACTTTGCTGAGCACTATGTATAACTTATGGATTAAACCATGATGTTTCACATATAACTTATGCATTAAACCATGGTTTCACTACATATAACTTATGCATTAAACCATGGTTTCACTACATATAACTTATGCATTAAACCATGATGTTTCACATATAACTTATGCATTAAACCATGGTGTTTCACTACATATAACTTATGCATTAAACCATGGTTTCACTACATATAACTTATGCATTAAACCATGATGTTTCACATATAACTTATGCATTAAACCATGGTGTTTCACTACATATGACTTATGCATTAAACCATGGTTTCACTACATATAACTTATGCATTAAACCATGGTGTATATCTGAAAACAAGCAACAATGAATACAGAATAAATTTACGGTTTCAGCTCGGTTCATCTTTGCTGAGCACTGCGTATAAATTTAGAACTGCATTGCATTACATACATTACAGAACAAGATAGTGAATATCTGAAAACGGCAATGCATTACTTTACTATTAAAATGCATTGATCACTGAATACAAATTACATTTCATGTAACTCCTATAGATTGGCCCCGGCTAATCCTCAGCTGCCCTCGCTGCGTTCAGGAATGGTTGCCAATGGTAACCTGAGTGTCCTTGACCCTGAACTGTCATCACTCTCAAACACATCATCCACATACTCATTCATTAATCGTCGCTTTGGTCTGTATGGTTTATATCTGTAAGACATGAATACAATAACAACATTCAGGGACGTACCTGTTTTTGGGTATATGCACGGGGCAGGGTGTGGGAGGGGTCCGAATTTTTTAACAAGAGGCCCAAGAGGGCCTGTATAGTTCTACTGGCTCTATGGAGAATGCCGTAGGGAATACTACAAGGCTATGCCGAACTGGGCTTGGTACTGATCATTCCTGCCATGTTTCACTGAAATCCAGCCAGGGGTTCAGGAAAACTACGCCAGATAAGGTTTGTGCATCAGGGGCCATAACTCTGTCAAAAAGAATTCAACCGGAACATGGCAATGATATGCACAACTTGCCTTGGTACTGATCATCCCCTGCCAAGTTTCAAGTAAATCTGGCCAGGGGTTCAGGAGAATTAGTCTGTGCAAAGTCAGTGTACAGTCTGTGCAAAGTCAGTGTATTAAAATCTTTAAACGGCCACAAATCTGCCAAAATTCATTTAACCGGAACAAGGTTAAGATAGGCACAACTAGGCTTGATACTGATCATCCCCTGCCAAGTTTCAAGTAATTTAAATCTGGCTAGGGGTTCAGGAGAATTAGTCTTGTGCAAAGTCAGTGTATTAAAATCTTTAAACGGCCATAACTCTGCCAAAATTCATTTAACCGGAACAAGGCTTAGACATGCACAACTAGGCTTGATACTGTTCATCCTTGCCAAGTTTCGCTGAAATTTGGTCAGGGGTTCAGGAGAACTAGTAGGGACAAAGTTTGTGTACTTAAACATTTAAAGTGCCATAACTCCGCCAAAATCATTCAATGGGAACACAATGACAATATGTATAACTAGGCTTGTAGAGCTAAAAATGAAGGCTCTATTGTGTTGAGGCAAAATATAGCAATTTTAACTAAATCAAGGGACATAACTCCGGTATTACTGGTCCAAACAGACAGGTTTTCCAACTCGTCTGAGCTTTCATTGGTATCAATAATCTGGTAAAGTTTGAAAAAGATCGAATGAAAAATGAAGGCCCTTAACGAAGCAAAATATAGCAATTTTAACTAAATCAAGGGCCATAACTCTGCTGTTACTGGGCCAAACTGGCTGGTTTTCGAACACATCTGAGCTTTTATTGATGTCAACAATCTGGTAAAGTTTGAAAATTCTCCAGAGTCATTCTTTTTTCTTTGATTTTTCTATTTACTAAATTATAAACCACTCACCCTAACCCCACTTCGGCTTCATGTTTTATTGCATTTTTCGCGTTTTTCATTTTTTCGACATCCAACTCTAATTGTACGCGCACGGGCGTATAGGTGTATGCCCAGGTACGCCCCTGACAATACACCAACAAACATACACACGTTTTTCCATCTGTTGTCTTTTTAGTCGGTATATTTGACAACTAACTTTAAAACTCATTTTTGTAATCAAGCTGGCTTGGGCAACATCAGAGGGACAATGTTTTGTTTATCCTTTATTTTTTCTCCAAAAGTTAAACAGGATGTTTGAAATGTTTTTCAGCAACACAGAATTAATTCATATTCAATGATTGCAACTTACACAAGTATGTAGTAAACAATTTGTTTTTTAAAAGCTGAGTTGGTCAATCATATGAAGAGAATGTACCTTGATGTTCTTTGGTGCTGTTGGCCTGCTACAAATGGTTGTGTCTCTGGTGATGAATGTACACTACTACCTCCTGACACCTGACTGCCCGCAGACACCGTTGTAGAGTCAGGAATAAACTTGTGTATGACCACATACCCACTCTCAAGGTCTTCTGTTTATAATTAGCAAAAATTAAATTTAGTATTTAAAAATAATGATCTTGTTTTTAATATTTTTCCTAATATTTAATGCCATTATTTCAATGGGAAGGATTACTGCACACATGTAATGCATGTAGAATCTATACAAATTACCATAAATTGTTACTTTTTGTAATTGTGTGAATGGTTATAATAGATATCGCTGCACTATAATTTACATTTAATTATCGTAATCACTCTTATTTAGCGTTCTTTTACAACACTCGACTACAATAGCACATCTGCTATTACAAGAGTAGAAGCTAGAATGCAAACTGTTAAGCTGTCTGACCCACAGATCTAATTACCTGTCTGAACATTTCCACTGCACAAACTTATAGCAGCCTGACTGTGCGATTGGACCCATTCATAATCCAAAATAGACATTCACACGATTGCTGTGCATGGGGTTGATAAATGGACCCTTTAAACATGGAAATATTTTTTTTCAAGCGTCTGTTATTTGTTACATGTTTTTGTACCCGTTATGGGTTTTTAATGGGAGTTTGAGTAAGAACTATGAATAAGTTATTGGGTAAGAAAGTTTAAATCTAATATGGATTATTAAAATACTCATTGGCGATTGGTTATTGGGGTAGTCTGAAAATAGCTATATAAACCTCCGCCGTCATGTACGTCAACCGTTAGGACGTCATTTTAAACGCCAAAAAAAAAAACAACATGTTAATCGTTGAGACGTCATTTTAAACGTCAGATGCAAAACAACAACGCACTGAAATGCGTTATTTTAAACGACGCTACGTTCCAACAACACAATATATTTAAGATGAAGCTGTCTATTCTTCTCATTTGATGTTGGGAGATAGGCATAAAATGTAAGTTGTGAGAATTTGTTTGTATTTTGTGCAATCTCTCGACAAAATGTGTTTCATGATACATAAAACTCCATGTTATAAGAAATAAAATATTTCCAGCGGTTTTATATTGTGCGAGATCAAAACCTGGTGTTTGGGACTTGAAACACATCGAAACCGCGGGCCTGCGGTCCTTGGTATCCACGAACTTCAAGTCCTACTCACCAGGTATTGATCTAGGACAATATAAACCCGACGGAAATATTTTATTTCTTAAACAAATCAAGCATACAGCAGACTCCTAGTAATTTTCATTGTCCCTGAAAAATTCTCAAGTTTATGGAAAACAACGCTAATTTTTCACAATTTGCCTGGTACCATTCACAAAATGGGAGGAAAATTTTATGCACTAAACCAAAAGGCTGATTTATGTTCAAGACGATAACTTACCTTGATCCTGAGTTACGTGTTTCATACAGAACCAGCCAGAGTTCCTGAACCTGTAGCACGTGATAAGCACGATGATTGTGGTCACCACCACGAGCATGCTCAACGTGGCTATTAGTGCAATAGCCAGGTCCTTCCAATACTTTTCATCCTCATCGGAGAGTACAGACGGAGTTATCTCCCTGTCAGGTTTCTCGATGCTTCTCCCAAGTACTTCTGGGAATGAGAAGTTTTCCAGACCGCACAAAGTGTCATTTGTCTTGCTGCACGTGCGTCGGAGAAGCTGCCCCTCACTGCATTTTGAGCACTTCTGACACAAGCTGGTTTCCAAATTGAAAAAGTGATCCTCCGTGCAATACTCCTCAGCACTGGCCATTGATAAAGTGAGAACCAGCAATAACACGTACATTTTGGTTGTTACAATGAAAGTCTGCAAAATAAATGATTAATTCAATAGACAGTGCTGCCCAGTGATAGAAATTTCGGTATCAATATAAACTGTCAGGTAATAGTGACACATTTAGAAAGGACGTGATAGTGTAGTGTATTAGATTGAAACAGAATACATTAATAATGGAATCTAAATGTAGATTTGTCGAATTGATTTACCTTAGCTTAAATGGATACTTCCACATACACAGCTTATACCACAGGAACTGGTCACTTTTATTTTTTGCCTTCTATTATTATAATTGTCTATATAGACAATTATAATAATAGAAGGCAAAAATTAAAAGTGACCAGTTCCTGTGGCTTATACTATGTAAATATCACATCCTCTTGAGGGTGCCAGTGGATATTATGAACCCGAGAATGTAATGTCGACCGCTACTGACACCCTCAAGAAGATGTGATGTTTATTTTGTTATACAAAAAACATATACTCCTAATATACTAATATATATATTCGATAATGAAGAAAAAAATTGTTGTTGAAAAAAAATCTATTTTTAGATCTAAGCTTTTCAAAAAGCTAGCGGGATGATATTTTGCGCTATCACCGACTATGACGCGTTGAGGGTGATAGCGTGAAATATCAACCCAGCAGGGAATGGGGATTTTACATGGAGTGTTTACAGTAGCAATGCAAAACCCGATAGGTGGCGCCGTGTAAGCTATATTTAGAATTTAGGAATATCCCAACCTAGGTTGGGTACGTCAAATTACGCACATTTTAAGTGCTAAGACACAAATAAATGGAACTTTTTATGTTGAATATAGGAAGAAAACACTGCATACATTACGTAATTGACCTCATGGCTTTTGTTATTTATTGGTACCGTAGATGAAAAATAAATGGAAGCGAAGTGCGGTTTTTGGAAGTATTAAATTGGATGATTACACTCTAGTTTATGTACAAATAAAGAACTTCAATAATTAGTCTTCAATTTGTTTTATATTTAATCTCCAAAAAATGACGTACTCGTGGTGTATTTGCGCATTTCTCAACACCTGCTAACATCAGAAAAGACAACTCTTGTCATGTGACTGACTGTAATGCGCATGCGCGGTTCTACAAACAAGCTCGTCTTTTTCGAGTCTTATTTCGAACTAGAAACTTGTTTCGACTAATAATTCTCATGAATTTTTAGTGAAATAACACTTTAAATATGCATAAACTATGTTATCATTCATCAAGAGAGAACTTTTGGCTCTTTTAGGCTAATTTACTCAGTTTTCAGAATTGTTCAAATTTGACCTTGACATTGTCACGATAAGTCATATAGGCCATCTAACACGAGTACTCATTTGTTTACATAGCAAAGATGACAGGTTAAACACCAAATTGTGGAAATAGTAGCACATAATTAAAAGAACAAGAGGTCAATGACCTTGAAGCTCTACTGATTGATTTTTATTTCAGGAAGTAGTCGCTACAAACTTGTTTTTGAAAGTTTATTTTTAGCAGTGGCGGCCCATCTTGAATTTCCGGCAGACCTGAAATTTTGCTAGGATCAATTAGACATCAAGAGCAACGTTCCTGCGAAGTTTCATGAAAATCCGTCCAGTAGTTTCAGAGGAGTAGTCGCTACAAGTTTTCATAATATAACCCTATGTAAACAAAGATGCCGCTGACAGCCATGTTTAACATCGAATCAAAACGATTTTGACAAGGACCAACATCATGTCATGCTGATCATTTTAGAAAAGTCCCATATCAATATCACTTATAGTTTTCAAGAAGTAGTCGCTACAAAACTTGTATTTTGAAAATCTGTTTTTAGCCATGGCGGCCATCTTGAATTTCCGGCCGACCTGAAATTTTGCTAGTATCATTTAGACATCAATAGCAACATTCGTGTGAAGTTTAATGAAAAACGGTCAAGTAGTTTCAGAGGAGTAGTCGCTACAAGTTTTCATTATATAACTCTTTGTAACCAAAGATGGCCACTGGCAGCCATGTTTAACGTCGAATCAAAATAATGTTCGACTCAGATAACCATCATGTCATGCTGATCATTTTAGAAAAAGTCCCATATCAATATCACTTATAGTTTTCAAGAAGTAGTCGCTACAAACTTATTTTTTAAAAATCTATTTTTAGCTGTGGCGGCCATCTTGAATTTCTGGCCGATCTGAAATTTTGCAAGGATCAATTAGAAATTAAGAGCAACATTCCTGTAAAGTTTCATGAAAATCCGCCAAGCAGTTTCAGAGGAGTAGTCGCTACAAGTTTTTACTATATAACTCTTATGTAAACAAAGATGTCCACTGGCAGCCATGTTTAACGTCGAATCAAAAAGATTTTTGACAAGGACCAACATCATGTCATGCTGATCATTTTAGAAAAAGTCCCATATCAATATCACTTATAGTTTTCAAGAAGTAGTCGCTACAAACTTATTTTTTAAAAATCTATTTTAGCTGTGGTGGCCATCTTGAATTTCTGGCCAATCTGAAATTTTGCTAGGATCAATAAGACATTAAGAGCAACATTCCTGTAAAGTTTCATGAAAATCCGCCAAGTAGTTTCAGAGGAGTAGTCGCTACAAGTTTTTACCATATAACCCTATGTAAACAAAGATGGCCGCTGGCAGCCATGTTTAACGTAGAATCAAAAGGATTTTTGACAAGGACCAACAGCATGTCATGCTGATCATTTCAGAAAAGTCCCATATCAATATCACTTATAGTTTTCAAGAAGTAGTCGCTACAAACTTGTATTTTGAAAAATTATTTTTAGATTTGGCGGCCATCTTGGATTTCACATCGACATGAATTTTTGCTAGGATCAACAAGACTTCATGGGCAACATTTCTGTAAAGTTTCATGAAAATCCATTCAGAAGTTTCAGAGGAGTAGTCGCTACAAAAAAAGTTTACGGACGGACAGACAGACGACGGACACCGCACCACGGCATAAGCTCTGCTGGTCTCTGATCAGTAGAGCTAAAAAGGGAAAGAAACATTACTTTGTAAATAAACATCCAGTGTTTTTTTATGTGTTTTATGAATGCAGCCTGTGCCTGTGCCATTGTGAAAAATAGCGGCATTTTCTAGAAATTGTGAAATATTATAACAAAAGAAAAAGAAACTTTTTTCACTTTTGTTTTCACAGTTTAATATCCCTTCAGGGCTTTTTTCAAGAAAATTGAGAAAAAGAAGCGCGATACTGTCCAAATTGGGGAAAATGTAGCGTGATTTTCGTTGGGAAATGTTTTTTTCAGGGGAAATTTCATTAAAATGTAGTTTTAGGTAAAAAATTGATTAGGTTTTAGAACTGAGTTATTTTAACATACAAACTATATAAAGTATGTCACTTAATTACCCTCCTCTTTTTTTTACATCGGGAATATTTTACCCCAAAATTCGGAAAAAATAGAGGTTTTTGCAATTGGGAAGAGGCCGAAGTTCGGCCCCTGTTAAATAGGTTAAAAAAGCCCTGCCCTGCCCTTGGTTTTAAGTTTTGTTTTTGGTAAATACAGACTAGTTTTGACACCAGCTTATATTAAGACTAGTATCCTTACTGCCTGTTTTTGGTTGTTGTTTTTTGTGTGTGTTTTTTCAGATTGTGAATTTTTTGGATATAATTGTGAAAAAAGTATACTTTTTGGCATTGTGAAGGGGCCGAATAACGGCCCCAAATTGGGCAAAAAAAAACAACTGACATCTGTATGACGTTATTGCAAGGGAAAAACAATATTTATCAGCTAGGTTGCTTTTTTCAGAACAATTGATAAAAAGGCTTATTCATTTTGGCAGTTCATAACTTTCACATCTGGTCAACTTCCGGTAGGTCAAGATATTCAGTAGGTGAAAATAAAGGGGTTTACTCTGACTTTATCCTCAATCTCTATATGAAAAATGAAAATATTAGACCATCATTTAAATTAAATGTATCCTTATTGGTGTTTTAAAATCAGACAACACCAAAAGAAGATACATAGATGTACACAAAAAACAAAGCTTTTAATATACTTATCTCTACAAACTAGTTTTATAAAGGGCTAAAGTCAGTTGAGCACCAAGGATAAACACCGAGTTTACCCCCTACCAGAATGTGGAGGTGTTTTATTTTATTGATCACTGATTGGTCAAATTATTTTGATGATGTCATGTGAAAGTTATGAATTGTTGGACACAAACATTATTATTTTTGCATGTGGGGTGGTTCATAAACTTACTTTTTTTCTCTCAATGTACTTTTTTGATGATACTATTTAGAATTTACTAATAATTTTCCCAATATTTTCTAATTTGAAAAATGCCTTTGCATTGCTATTTACAGCGAGGTATAATAAGATAGGACTGCTCCATGGCTAAGGCTTGTTTGAGTGAACCTGGTCATGCATAGTAAAGCAGTCTACTGATTCGACCAGTGTGTGTGTGTGTGTAGTTCTAAGGTTTATAGTCCGTCCGCCAACAAACACGTCAAGGTAGACCTGACGCGATGGGCACAACAGAGTCTGGACTTTACTGATTCGACCATGGACGGGTGCATTATATTATAGGTTTGACAGGTTGGTGTCGAAGATATTGATATTACAAGATCAAGGCTTATTGTGTTATGCTGTTGTTAGAGAAATGTTGTTATCTTAACAGTACTAAAATGAATTATGTTATGAGATTCCCCTTTTGCACCTACCTCCTCATTATAGATACCTAACTTTTTTTTTTTTTGTTTCATTCTAAGGTTTATAGTCCCTCTACCATATGAGCCCCCGTGAAGATACCTAACAAGTCAAGCCGTTCCTTTTAAAGGGATACTTTATTATGTTGTATGAGCGTGTAATCATAACCCCACCCACCCAAAAATGCAATGCTGTTCAAAACGAAACACCGTATTGCCGCTTTTCTGATACATAGTAACCTTTCAATGTTTTCTAAGATATTTCTCCTAACTAAACATACATTAATAAATTAAACAGAAGTATTTTACTTACATAAATACTAAAAAAATAACAAATTATCAGGAATGTTTGTAATTTTCACGCTTGCAAATTTCGGCCATGTATACCACGTGACATCCGGTGGCTCGCGTCAAGTATTTAAAGGGGAACTCTTGTGATTCACCGTTCTTCTCTGTTGATACCGACACGTGCACGTCGTGGGGAAGGACCGACTATCCCAGTCAGTGCTGATGACCAAGATCGGTGTCGTCTCCGTTGTCCCGCCCGCCATGGAACATCGCCAGGAACAACCATCGAGGTGAAGAAGTTCGCTGAGCGTCGACAGTCTGTATGTGGAACCCCCCGAATGTTTGGTGTGGCATATATGGGCTATGTATATATTGAATGTGAGGTCGACGACTCAGCAACTTAACGGATCCAACGTGGGGAAGCCTGGCGAAGTACATGGAGCAACGGAGTCAGCAACCTGCGTGCCTATAGAACTTTAGGCCTCTGGGGACGCAGGTTGCAGAGGCGGGGTGGCCCAAAGACAGGACCCCGGCCCAGTAGCGGATGTAGGCAACAACACCACCTAGCGGATGTAGGCCAGCACCACTCCAGACAGCACATCACCGCCGCAGCGAAACAACATAGAGCGAGAGCGACAACCATCAACACATCAACAATAGAACCGACGCAGTCATCACATCACACAGATACAACCTACACACCACAACGATGAAAAGTGCAGACATAATGCCGGGTCAACGTGGGATTCTTCACGGGGGCCCATATGGTAGAGGCACTCTAATCCTTAGAACAAGAAGAAGAAGGAATCCACCGTCGCTGAATTTGTATAACCTTTCCCCCGCTGAAGGCGAATGCATGGTCGGCGTCCGTCCGTCTACCATATATGTTATTTCGGCTTAATCCTCCTACAGGTTTTATTCGATTTTCTGAGGTAGTTTGTTAACTCAAAAAAATCAGTTTTTAATTAAAATTTCTTAACTAGTTCCAGGGCTCTACTGTAGGCCTACTGTATATGACGTTTTCGTCCCAGCTAGTTCTTAAAAAAGTGTGCAGCATTGTGGCATGTGCAAGATTTGCCAAGGCTGGACACTGGCTGTATGAATCTTAATTTTAAATTGTACAACTTTTTTTTTATAATTAATTTATAATTTAATATTAGATTACTTACATATTGCTCACCCCTCTTAGGTCTGTATATGTGTTTTGATCATGCTTAAAATGCATCCATGTTTTAATCGACTTCAAATCAGTTTGTCCGTGTGCTTTTGCATGTATAAGACTAATGTCATTTTAATCTTTCTTAGATCGTATAGCTATTTTACTACTATGTTGACTATTTATCATGTTTTTTTTTGTAACGTTTTTTATTTTGTTATATTCCTAACAGTGTTATTGTTGAGTTATGCATCTATACATGCATCTAGTGAAAATATTTTCGTATTTTTTTTTCTTTCTAAATGTACAATCTGGAAATATTATATGACACCATGTAATATATGAAAGTATATTCATCATTAGAATTCTAGCATGTAGCTAGTATACCATCGCATTGATGTCTGTTTGAGACCTTTGACACGTATAGTACATGGTATGGCGTACAATGGAAGTGTAAATGGCACAGGTGTGAGTACGCTTTGAGTCTACCTCATGTTATTAATATGCATGCCATTTTTTTTTTAAAGAATTATCAATTAATAGTTTATCACCTTTAAATGTGCAACCCTTTATATATATGTGCTATTGTGTGAGTTACAATGTTTTATTATCATATTTATTATTAGTTTAATATTACCATTTAGCCTCTTCATATCGAGGGAGTATGCATGGAGAGTAATTGTTGATGTTCTAAGTGTGGCGTGGCGCAGTCGGTAGCGCGGCGGATTTGTAACCGGAGGTCCCGGGTTCAATCCTCCGTGGTCCTGCTGAGTTTCGTCGGTGTGTTGGGAAATACACTTTCCCTTAGCCTCGTCCGTCGGATGGGGACGTAAACCGGACAGTCCCGTGTATCGGTCTATACTCCGAGCAAGTTAAAGAACCATAGGGATATATTCGATAATAAGAGTAGGGCACGGTTCCCGGATTCCTATATATCCTTCCCCTCTCTCTGGGGCGGCTCTAAATAACCCATACTGTTGATGAGCCGTTAAACAACATTCAATTCAATTCTAAGTGTGCATGTCAAATTACTTTATTATCAGTTATCATCTTTAAATGTGTAACATCTATGTGCTTTTAAAGTCTGTTGTGTTATTTAAATTGCCTGTCATTACTGTATGTCGGTCAGTAGCTATTCATGGATAATTTTCGTGTTTATATGCCATACCGACTTTAAATAAAATTGTGTATCTTGTGTCTCTTACATGTTTGGTGCAATCAATCTTCAAGTTCTCCCAGGGTTTTATAACAAACCTGTGTCTCCGTAAGAAGCAGAAAGTTCGGTTGCCTTTGCCAATAACGCTGGAAATGTGTTAGTTCCAGCTGGTGTTGTTCATCATATTTTCATGAAACTTGGTAGGAATTGTACGAATCAGTATGATGTCTAGTAGAGCATATTGCAATGCATACCGGTAGAATGATTTTGGCGGAATTAAAGAATTTTGATTTTCTTCAAGTGTTTTTAGCGTTTCCGCTCGACTCCTCCTACATTTAACTTTCGATTTTCATGAAACTTGGTAGGCACGGAAGTATCAGTATATTGTTTTTTAACGCATATTATCGGGTCTTTTTGGTTAAACGCTTTTGACGGTTCGAATTACAGAAGTTTTTAATAATGTAAAACGTTCATATAAAAAAATACTCCTTTTACATGAAATAAGTTGATCGGCGGAGGATATGGCTGTCATCGACTGCATCTTTTTTTCTTTTCGTTTTTAATACACTTTCTTTCCATTTTTTGTACCAGACTTTGTATATGGTGTTGACCAGACATCACTAAGGCACCATGCAGCTTTTAGAATGTTCTCGGTATTTATTCACTGCATAATTGTACATTAATAAAACCGAAGATCTCTATAACAAACCAGCAACCATGCATTCATATTAACATCACAACAACACAATAAACGCATAACGTTATATTTGATAATTTATCTCCTCAACAAACCAGGACGGTTTATCATTATGTAATGAAGCTTTATTTGTACATATCATGATATAAAGATAGAATACAAACTACCCTTCAAATAACTGAAGCTCTTGAAAGTGCATCGGCAATAACATTATCTCTTCCGCGAATATGCCTTAAACTCTACTCTTGTAAGCTTTCAATTGTATTCCTTACATTCACAATAAAAGTCATTTGGAATGAAAATCAACTTGAACTGCATCAACTAAAGTAAAAGTTTGTCGCAATGTTGTGGCGAACAAAAAAAACTGCAAGTAAGTTTGTGATGATGTTATGGCGAACGTTCCAAATAAATAAATGCTTCTGGCGAGCTTTTTGGCGAGTTTGCGGCAAATTCGCCAAAGATTACCATGGTGTTTGCGGCAACATCACCGCTAGTGGCGAACATGGGCGAACAATTAAGAATTCTTCTGGCGAGCAAAATTGTTCGCTGCAAGCTTGCAGCAAACCTTCTCATTTGGCAAGGGTACCGCTTTCTTCAAAAGTCGTTGTTTCCGATCAGTTAGTCTACGGAAATTAGAGAGTTTGTACGATTGAATAAAAGTAAGAGGTCTGTGATCAGTAAACACAACGATAGGAAAACATGTCCACTGGCACTTTAGCCGCAAATATATTATAAAACAACTAAAAATTAAATAAATAAAAAACACACACAAAAACACACAACAAAAAAACACACGTTACCCCTACCCTACTGTCTATATAACACACGGTAGTGAAGCTTGTTTGATAGCAAGCTGACCAACCTTATAACCTTATTTCGAAGTCTGTATCTTTGTCAAATTACCGAATTGATTCAAATCTTTTACATCATTCGTCAGGTGATTCTCATTTATCACAGTATATTCACATTATGTACAAAAAAGCACTCTGTGGGGAGAAATTTAAGTAAAACTGACGATTTCCCGTTAAGTAATTTTAAAAAGGTAAGCATGGTGTAAATGTTTATTACTTGTTCCGTTGTTGGAATCATCTCGGACTGAATTGATTGACAGTGGTACAATCGGGGAATCGCCACCAATAACAGTGAATATGTGCTTTATTTTGTTCCACAGTCATGTATACCTGCTGGGAAATAGCGTTTACGAAGCATTTTGAATTGTCACAGAAAAACGGTTTGATCGCATTGTTTTCAGTTTTCGGTTTCGAGAACGATATACATCTGCGGTTCCAACCAGCCCAGATTTGTGGATAATTCTCGGAATTTGGCCAGTGAAGAAAACAGTTAGGTATACAATGTTGACCAGAGAGAGATTCACACCTTGTATCTAACTACAGTACTCTTGGACATTTTGTTCAGGAAAACTGATAATATGTTTGTTTTCAACAAATAACACGTTAATTTATTAATATTATTATTTTTTTATTTTGTTTTTATTTTAGTTCCCAACACTGATACAGCTACCTGTGAGAAGAAGCTGTATTTTGATGTGAGCTGTACATGTAGCCACGGCAAGTGAAATAATATTTTCCTTCTCTATAGTAATATTATTTCAACATGTTGACATGTCACAGTTGTCTTTGCTTTCGCCTCCCAGGAGCGTTTACAATATGGTTAACGTTATCCATTTTATGTTCAATACTATATGGACCAAACAATCTTAGCTTGTAAATGTCTACACGGAATTAAAAGTAGAAGTAACACTTTATCACCAGGTTGAAAGTTTATTTCTTTGATATTCTTGTCGTAGCATGTTTTCATTTTTGTCTGAGCTGAAGAAAGATTGTCATCAAAAATGAGAAAAATTGTTCTATAGAAACCACAGCACCAAGCGCAATGGCATCGTAGGACCGCACAATCTCCACGCAGAGTTATCGTTCCTTGCACTCACATATATCTCTGCTAACTAATAAATTACTAGATTTTGGTAAAACCTGTTAAATTGGAATATGTTTGCCTGAAACTTATTTATTTCTTGTGTAAATATAATTTTCAGAATATCTGCAAATTAGATTTGAAATAATGCATGAAAACAATTTAGTTCTAATCGGGACTATTTTACTACAAAAATAATACAAAAATATTACGTACGTAGGTCTCCTCAATCGAAACGCATATGTAAACATTTCAAACCGAAACTCGATAGCAGAAAACTACTCAAAACAATTAACTCATTGAAATAAAAATTGAAATTATTTAATATTGGTCTATATTTTATCTTTGCAGATCACGCAAAAGGATTTATTATAAACATCGTCATAGCTTTTTTAAATAATCACGTGACCTAACCGTTCGTTCGCCCTACTTCCTTTGACGTTGACAGAGTCAAATGAGGAACGAGTGTACTCTGGGTAGAGATTGAGGACAGCACTGTACCACGAACTAAATAAAATGAATCAATTACATATTCAATGAGTAGGATACTACAATTATACCACAACGACTGGTGAATACAGGGTTACCGACTTGGACATAAAAAGGAAATTTATAGAGAATAATTAACAGCATAAATTTGATACTTAATTTATGTCATGAGGGAAAAAAAGTGGTAATTTGGTTAAAAAAAACTAGTTCGAAGAACGAGTTTTTTTTACCAAATTACCACTTTTTTCCTCGAGTGACATTAATTCAGTATCACATTTATGCTGTTAATTATACTGTTTATTATATAACTTTACGTAAAAGAAGAAATTAAAAAATAGTTTAACTTTAAACCAGTGTGTTTTTTTAACAAATATGTTAAGAAAGTAGTTCCGGCAAAGTTATATCATCACTAGTGATGATATAAAAAAGTTAAATTACGTCATTCATAGTTCAATGTAAATTTATGACAGTTATGTAATGACTAACAATAAGTATTTCCCCGTCTCTAAATAACCTGTAATGTGTCGATGAACAACATTCGATTCAATTCAAGTGCAAAATAGTATATATTCGTTTTCAGCGATTCTATCGATTTTAATAAGTGCAATAACACTTGACAGTACAATACAATAATAACACGTGACCATGATACACTCCATATATAACTTGATCAATTAAACTGAAGAGACATTCATTTTCAGTATTACACAGATAATACAGTGATAAACCGATGGAATTTTAACAGAAGGAAAAATAAAGTAAACTAATGTTATATTTCAACTTTATGTAGCAACGTTTGCCAATTGAAGTTTAACAAAGTAGAAAGAGGAGGTGACCAACATAAAAAAATGGCGGAGATAAGAAACAGTTAGTGTTTGTATCATTTTACTGTGTTTATTATCTCAGAAAGAAGAATGCATGTGTTAATATTCATTTTAGCTCTACTTAAGACAGATTCTTGTAATTTCAGTTACATATTCGCTGTAATTTTGTTCCAAAATACAGATATACATGAACGATTGATTGATTTATTGACTGGAGGTTTACGTTTGGTTTAAAGCGACTTCGGTAACAGACAAAAGGTTGTGTGTATTACCATTGTTAAGTGAACCATATAAATCGCTTTACACTTTAAAACTGTTTGGGCAATCTGCCTCTATAAAAAACTATTTATTTGGCGTGGTGGAGTCACAGTATTTAAGCATACATACTCGGAAAAATAGGCATATGAGATACTATACAACACAATAGTGCATGTTAAAACATAACGTTAAACATACATCTATTTTAAACTTCAATAATAAGTGAATGTTGTTTAGCGGATCAGCAACACATTACATTTCTTAGAGCCACCCCATAGAGATAGGAAGGCTACACAGGAATCCGGGAACCTGCCTTACTCGTTCCAACGGTTCTTTAACGTGCTCGAGGATAGACTCCGATACATGTGACCGCCCTGTTAACGTCCCCATCCTACAGACGAGGCTATGGTAAAGTGTCTTGCCCAAGAACACACCGACGAAAATTAGCGGCACCGGCGAGGCTTGAACCCGGGTGCTCCGGTTACAAGTTCAACGCGCTATCCACTGGGTTGGTCCATACCCCTAATTTCAATAATAAAACATTCATTTAGTGTTCTTCTACTAATATTTAAAATACATGCTAAACACTCATTGTTTATAAACAATTTTTAAATGTGTTAGTTTTACATGGATATTTTTAATTATGCCATTCAATGTTAAAACGCGTCGATTATTCATTTTAGAATGTATGATATATATTTCGGACTGAGGCATAATACATAATAATGCTAGCATTTCGATTGATCAAAACGGCACTAGCTTGCCATGCTACATTACCGAAGTTAAATCATACTCGCCAACTTAATGACAGTGGTAACTGTGATTGCACCAAACCCATTTTCGATGGTGGAGGCATCAACTATGTAGTTTAATGTGGGGAATCAACTATGTAGTTTATCGTGGGGAATCAACTATGTAGTTTATCGTGGGGAATCAACTATGTTTATCGTGGGGAATCAACTATGTAGTTTATCGTGGGGAATCAACTATGTTTATCTAGGGGAATCAACTATGTAGATTATCGTGGGGAATCAACTATGTAGTTTATCGTGGGGAATCAACTATGTAGTTTATCGTGGGGAATCAACTATGTAGTTTATCGTGGGGAATCAACTATGCTATCGTGGGGAATCAACTATGTAGTTTATCGTGGGGAATCAACTATGTTTATCGTGGGGAGTCAACTATGTAGTTTATCGTGGGGAATCAACTATGTTTATCGTGGGGAATCAACTATGTAGTTTATCGTGGGGAATCAACTATGTTTATCGTGGGGAATCAACTATGTTTATCGTGGGGAATCAACTATGTAGTTTATCGTGGGGAATCAACTATGTAGTTTATCGTGGGGAATCAACTATGTTTATCGTGGGGAATCAACTATGTTTATCGTGGGGAATCAACTATGTAGTTTATCGTGGGGAATCAACTATGTAGTTTATCGTGGCAATGCTACTGTTGGGAGACTTACAGACATTCCACCACTGCGATCTTCAACTGTGGTTTCTCTAATCCAGCCTTTAAAGGTTCTGAGTATTGTTTAATCACCCTTAGGATATGTTGCCTGTTTTTTAATTTAGTATTTTGACTGTTGGCTGTGATACGCATGCTTCGTATTCTCTACTCCCAGCTCAATTTCATTTTGTTTATTTCTCCCATTGTTTTCTCGTTTAGGGCAAAGCGTTGTGTTACACAGCTGGCCATGGAATAGTATGAAAACACCTCATTGAAGGTTCCATGTTCGCCGTAATATGCATACCATCCTCGGGATGGCTAAACTTGATATACTATTGGCATTTTAAATATTGAGTTCTGCTCCATCCGGGACTAGAGGGCGTGAACGTTAGCAAGCACTTTTCACTACCGTTCATGAACAATCTCAATCAAACCGAGACTGCAATGGATTCAACAAGGAAAATGCCACACATAGCAATGATTGCATGCGTTATAACTGTTAAGAACGGATTTGTATATGTTTAAAATTGAGGCCCTAATACATAATAATATATATACACTATTACGACACATTATTTTTTAAACCTCAAACATTTTCATCATATATTTTTCCCTATATCTCGAAAATCGCACTGATTTCCCCCCTATTGAAATGCCTGGAGTCCTTTACCTATTTCCGGAAAAAGCCCTGATTTAATATCTTACTTTAATATTGTTCATATGTAGTAACTCTAAAACTCATTTAAAACACAAACAAAATTTTCACTTCTGTAGATGTAGGTTTGGATGAGCCTTTTTTTTGACTGGAACATAGGATAAACACTAAACATGTCATGTTCATGACACCACATACCTTTAGCACATTTTAGCATATATGTCATATTTGCACAGGTAAAGCTGTTAACTACTTAACTATTTATTCTGCTGCACGCTCTCACGGGTAACTTCGAGCAGTTGCGCGCCTGTTTCGTTTAGTAGAATAAATTGTAAAAGCAATAAGGTGAACATTAGTGATAGGTTGTTAAAAGTGATAGTGAGAAGGATACAATCAGGATAAAAACAACATTCAAGAATTATGGCTTGCCATGAAAGGTATTGCTTGCTGCAAGTTTGAAAGAGTTCAGATCTTGCTAAGGGAAATTTCTTCAGTTATTACAGGCACTGGTTTCTTATCTGGTGGCCTACTTTCCATTAGCTTTTAAACATGTATAAAAACATGACAACATGTTGGACAATAATTCATTATTCCGTGGAACCGTTAATAAATACTGATAAGGGTGTTCCTTTGGAAGCAACAAACACAACCAAGAGAATAAAGTAGCATAAATCAACACATACTTCACACCCAATATACCAAGCACGTTAAATGATTGCAATTGATGCTTAAGTATTCACTCTCATATTCACTTTTAAATTTCAGAGCCATGGGCAAACTAATGACAGAGTTTCTAAAAACGCTCGTAGCCGACGTACACGTGGATCTTGAAAGCCAAGAAGTTAAAGACATATGCGCTGCAGTTGACGAACTTCTAGGAAGGCTTTTGGTAAACGTTGAAGATTTGTATCCCTGCTTCAAGTCCAAACAGACTGTGCCATGTGGAAGCATGGCAGAGAGAACGAGAATTTGGAGGTTTACCGGAGATGACAAGTCCGCTATGCTGGAGTTTGATTATCTAGCCATAATGAAATATTTTGTGACAGGAGTCTTTACTGCAGAAGCTTCATGTGGCGGCTTCATGGAAGTAGAAGATATCTGTCAACAGTTTCCACGAGAATATACCAACGACGCTGTTGATGTTGGAACTCTAGGCAAGATCAGCACAAAACGGCTGTATTTTGATTACAGATTTCAAATGATGAAATCTGTTACCTCTCTCTGCGACTGCCACGTGTTCGACACTGAAACTAAAATTGTGCATGGTTGTGAAATAGTAACACTAGGAAATATAAGTAGAGCAAAACATTATTGTGACGAATGCGGAAAGTGTAAAGTAAAGAAAGACACAGGCACATTAGTTATAGCCACTGGATGTGACTATCATCCCGTTGATCTTAACTGCACCATAGCTTTTCTTTGGAAAAGAAACACAGACAAGATAACAGAATCACCGTGTGAGCTATCGAGGCAGAGGAAAACTATCAATCAGGAGTTTATTATTTTAATTGATTTTCTACCAGCAATCGAAGTACTAAGTTTACAATCCACAACAACTAAACAAAATTCAAAAGCAGAGTTCGAAGTCTTAAAAAGTCAAAATTCTGTACAAGTTCACCAATGCTTTCTCGTTCCAAAGGGTTGCAAAAAAGAACATAACACCTGCTGGAAAGTGTCTCACTGCAGCTTTGAAAGAGAACTCTTGAGGTCCACGCCACAAGTACACAGAGAATGCTACATGGCACTGAAATTTATTTTAGACTATATGCTTTCTGATATGAGTAATATTCCAGGCATACCAACTACATATATTCTGAAGACAGCTGTATTGTTTCACATCCAGAACTGTAGTCTTGAAAACCCGGTCTTGACAAAATGTACTGAACACATTGTTCAGTTTTTATCTGATGCACACAAAAACGCATTTTTGCCACATCTCATTTTGAAAGATCAAAACTTTCTAGCTGCTCCGAGCGTTGAAAAAGACTTAAGTCTGACTGCAGAACATTTAATATGGTCCAAAAACCGCAATCTTCTCTTCGGAAAAAGCTGGGCATTCATTATTCATGTTCTTCAAAACTTGGAAGTTATTCTTCCCTCCGGATTTGATTTTGACAAAATCCAAACAGTTCTTAAACTTACGACAACCGTCTATGGCCGTGCATATTTGAACACCACGTTTAACATTATACCTGAGCCAGACGAAGGGGAATTTTTAAACATTCTTTGCAGAATTTCGAGAGATGAAGATGTTTCTGGAGATGAGATGACCAGCGTTATTAAGGTCTACGGGGATGTTGAAAATAAGTGGGAACAAGAACTTGCTCTTACGCAATACACAAAGGCATACACACTTTACGTACGGATGAGACATACACCTCCCGCACATATTCGAGATACTGTACTTGGTAGAGGTGGGGAAACTGTTATATACGACAGAAAACGCGAGAATGCAGAAATGAACCCCGCGCAATCTGATAAATAAAAAGCCGGAAAGAAATTATACTAAACAGTACAACATTTTTTTACATTCGTATTAATCTGGTAGTCTAGTGGCACGCGAACGTTTTTTTTCATTTCCCAGTCGATTTTGGAAAGTTATGTATTTTTATTTACAGTTTCATTTAGATAATACTATTTAAAGTGTGTCTCAAACCGAAAGAGCAGAAACAATTTGAGCGCTCCAAACAACAGACGAAGTTGCCATGATGGCGCGCCATCGCAAATAACCGCTTTTTTTCTGGCAAGGTCAGGTTGCGAAAACTTTCAAAAACCGCATATTTGATACACCTGGTGATATGGTTAGATGTTGTTCCATTATTTTTGACATTCTGACATTTGCCCCTGAGTCCCGGGGTTCTCAGAAGGATTGAAAGCCAGCTCAACTTAAAGTGCACCCAGAGACCGTCCGTTTAATACATGCATTTTTGTCAGTAGTATACCTCTTCCATGAGAACAAATCAAATCGTTGTATCAAGAAAAAGTGCGTAACCTCGCTTGAAACACTGACATGGTAGATTTCGATCTTGGAAATACGTATATAAGATGGTCACTAACGTGAGTTATGCATTCCGTTACCAGAAAATCTCGAAGATGCATATACATCTGTAACATATAAAATATCAACATATGTAAAGTTATAAGTACTAAACAAGAAATGTCACTGTAAGTGACAAATGCCCCCGAAGTGTTTTGACCCTTTGACTTCTAAGTGTGACCTTGACCTTTGATTATCGCGCGACACGTCGTCTTGTTATGGAGAGCATTTGTGCCAAGTTATTTGAAAATCCGTCCATGAATGTCGGAGTTATTAACCGGACACGAAAGAACTTCTTTTTTACATTTGACCTCTAAGTGTGGCATTGACCTTGGAGCCACGGACCTGGATTTTGCGCGCGACACGTCGTCTTGTTGTGATGAGCACGTGTGCTAAGTTATTTGAAAATCCGTCCAGGAATGTCAGAGTTATTGACCGGACACGATTGTACGGACTGACGGACAGACGGACGGACGGTCCCCCGAAGGGCGGCATAACAAGAAGAAAACAACAACATACATTCACTTTTTAATTACAATATATACCATCCATGGAATGAAAATAAAATATATTTAGTTATTTTCTGTTTGATTTACCATTCATTCGAAACTGAGGACTGCCCTCTCAATTCCGGCAACGATCGAATTCGTAACATCTCGATCAATCCATGAAATCACCTAGAAGGAAGAAAGAATGAGAAGATAACAGGTCGTAACATATTACACGTGACTATGATAAGCTCCTTATATATAACTTCATATAATATAAGACCGAAGAAACGATTTGTTTAAACATCTATATTCATGTTCGTTACTATCGGCCTATAACAAAAAAACACAATAATATAGATGGAATTTAGAAGGAGGCGAAAATAATGATCAATAATGTAACATAATGTTTTATATACAAGTTAAAATGTATTTGACAACATTTACAAACTACTGATAAGGAAGTAACCTTCATACGAAAATGGCGGAGATATGACACAGGTGGAATAATTTATATGTTTGAACTATATTTGAATTACTTTATTTAATATCTCACAAAACGAATGTATGTGTTCACTGTTGTATGCGCTGTCTTTTTAAGTAGAGTATTATGTTGTTTAATTAAAAACTAGTTCATTCCAAGCAACAACAAGAACACCACAACATATATTATCGATTGGCATTTTACATATTATGGCGACCTGGGATTATACTATCAACAGGATAAACGTTCGGTGTATTAACAATGTAATATTATATATTATATAATTAAACCGCCGACAATAATTTGATATATTAATACATTTCTAACTTTTCATAATTGTAGCAGTTTACAGATTCATATAACATTAGTCATTCATGTCAATAGTTTGGTAAACTACACTTAATATGCCCAATCATTAAAAGCATAATGGTGTTCGATAGTTGCCAAATATGTTCGTATATATACATGTAGTTTGTAAATTTATTCTTTTGACGGGGAAAGTCGAATCTAATGTTGTCAAAGCTTGAGACTCAACCCATTTGCTTATATTTGTTAAACCTAGAAGTTGCCAACAACACACACATATGTTGACAATGATTCGGAAAATTCCTCAAGAATTTTGGTCTTTTGAACAGAAACAAATTTTAAAACCATAATCAAATAATGAAAAATATTGCATTCATGTAGAATCAACATGAATTTTGATAAACTTAACTGTATTAAGGCAGAAAACTCCATTGAAAAAAACCCAAAACATTATAGTAGGTAATGTACTTGACATATGGTGCATACGTATTATGTAATTACGGCATTAACGGTATTATATTGATTATACTTGTTACCTATACCTCAATTTTTACATGTTGCATGTTTATTATTGATTTGACCTTGAAGAACAGTTAAAATTAGTATAAATGTAAACATGTTTACCATTTATGCAAATTATTTATGCAAATTCATTTATGATGAAATTTGGACTGTTCACACTGGACTGTTTTAGTGGGGAAGCTTTTGGAACAATCTTTGATAGAATATAAACAAGAGCAGCTCAGCAGTTCAATTCAGAAGATTAGTATTCAGTAAAAAGTTAATTTTGAATAGGATGCTTTTAAAATATAAAACATATTTGTGAGAGGATTTACTTATTATTATGCTCATGCATAATAACAGTGAAAATGGATATTTGGACTAAATCGGAAATATTGGAAATTAATGTGGACTGAAAGAACAATTAACATTTGGATTAAAGAAACACTTACTGTTTTGGATTAAAGAGTCACTTGCTAATGTGAATTAAAGGAAAAGGATACTTTTAGTTGGTCTTAATTCAAAAATAGGGTATTAATGGAAAACTGGATTTGTGTATTCTGTAAGGTAATGTTTCATGTAAATAAATTTGTTAATTATATTTTTGTGTTGCTGGTTTGGTTTCTTTCCTCGTTACATTTAGAACTTGTAACATATAATACTATATACTTACAGATGGTAATAGTCTAACTCTTTTTTTCATTTCTTAAAATCGGCATATAAGCGTGAGAGGTGTTGCACCTTAAATAACCTCTCACAAACAGACTCAATAAAACCAAGTTTGCTACTTTTCTCTCTTGTTTGTGTTTGTTGTTTTCATGGGATTCCCTTTTATTTATTTATTTATTGACATTGGCACTAGCGTTTGTTCAGTGCTGTGTGTCAGCTGTAAGAAGTCGCACCGATTACAGCTCAGTAATACTTACTGGTCCTTTGGGATCATCAAGTCTAATTTAGTTGACTTTAAAGTAAAATACCAATGAAGCCGGTGCTAGGGGGCATGACTCAATAAAACCGAGTCAGCTGCTTTTCTCTCTTGCTTGTATGTGTTGCTTCCAAAGGATCCCATTGTAAGTATTTACATAAAGATATGTATTGATTTATTTGAATAAATACCGAAAAGGTGATCCATTGGAAGCAACAAAAACAAACAAGAGAGAAAAGTAGCAGACTCGGTTTTATTGAGTCATGCCCCCTAGCACCGGCTTCATTGGTATTTTACTTTAAAGTCAACTAAATTAGACTTGATGTTCATGAAAGGTAATTATAAGATGCAACACCTCTCACGCCTCCTAGCACCGGCTTAAGCGGTATTCTACTTTAAAGCAACACAGAATGGGCTTGATGATCCCAAAGGACCAGTAAATAATAACACTACTGATTTGTAGTCGGAGCGACTTTTTAACGCCGCCACACAGCACTAAACAAGAAATGTTTTTGAAATCAATTGAATTGTTGTGAAAAAGCTCATCAACGCCTTATTTAATATGTTATTTAGAACCGTTCCCAATTTTACTCAATCCTTATAAGTGGTTATATTAGTGGTAGGGAAATTCTTATTCAAACGTATCTTTTGCGTGAATAAAATATTTCAGATGGAGAGGATCCTTCTAATGCAAGATGTCTAAATACGTTTTTCTTTTTTTGATAAATCCTTGGTAATTACACGTGTAAGATTTTACCATTTGAGCTTAAGCAATCTATGCTAACAATTGAGCATTAGATACGATTTTCGAAATCGACTTGCATTTTGTCGATATTATCCTGCAAAACATAGGTATAACATACACATTTGCCTAACTATTATTGACTGAACATGAAAAAATACACATTCCGATTTAGATACCTACATTGCCTACATACGTACGGGAAGTGGTAATACTATATATCCAACCCCATGTTCGATGTTATGGGCATGATCATGTAGTTTTACAGGAAAGACGAGACGATGTTGCAAAACAAGATTACACGACTGATGCTGATACATGTTCCATTGAAAATTCACATGCAGTAGTCATGAACACTTACAGTATATTAGGTTTAATAATTCAGCTAGTCAATGCTACCCTTAGCAAAACTGATAATGATAAATACATGATAATCCATGTCGTGGATGTATTAATCAGTAACACTATCTATCGAATTTTTTCATGTACTAATATATACGCTTCTTTAGTTCTATGTATTACGCATGTTATGCCCTGTTCATTAGATATCTTACTTCTTTAGGCAGGTGTATCAGACACACGATTATATCATTTGTCTGCATAGTTCCATACTTAAAGAAGCGATTTTAATGGGTTTATTACATCTACTAGTTTGTAATTTGATGCCCGTCTTTAAAGTCATAGTTTGCGTACTTGCAGACACAACATTAGACAGCAGTACGCGTAGGTGAACCATAATGCATTATTGCGTGGAAAGGCTAAACCTAAGTTTTCCTATCATTAAACACCCAAATACCAATCATATAACAAATATTGATTAAAATTTACTTTAATTCCAAGTTATGTACATTACTTAATTTCAGAGTCATGGGCAAATTTATGCCAGAGGTTCTAGAAAGAATCGTAAGCGACGTACATGCGATGAAGTTAAAGACATATGCGCTGCAGTTGACGAACTTCTAGGAAAGCTTTTGGTAAACGTTGAAGATGTGTATCCCTGCTTCAAGTCCAAACAGACTGTGCCATGTGGAAGCATGGCAGAGAGAACGAGAATTTGGAGGTTTACTGGAGATGACATGTTCGCTATGTTGGAGTTTGATTTTCTAGCCATAATGAAATATTTTGTGCCAGGAGTCTTTACGCGGCTTCATGGAAGTAGAAGATATCTGTCAACAGTTTCCACGAGAATATACCAACGAATCTGTTGATGTTGGAACTCTAGGCAAGATCAGCACAAAACTGCTGTCTTTTAATTACAGATTGCAAATGATGACATCTGTTACCTCTCTCTGCGAC
Source organism: Cyrtodaria siliqua (assembly GCA_037043455.1). Classification (NCBI taxonomy): domain Eukaryota; kingdom Metazoa; phylum Mollusca; class Bivalvia; order Adapedonta; family Hiatellidae; genus Cyrtodaria; species Cyrtodaria siliqua. The sequence continues at coordinate 338,857 of JAWPHD010000517.1, forward strand.
TGCCACGTGTTCGACACTGAAACTAGAATTGTGCATGGGTGTGAAATAGTAACACTAGGAAATATAAATATAACAAAACATTATTGTGACGAATGCGGAAAGTGTAAAGTAAGGAAAGACACAGGTACATTAGTTATAGCCACTGGATGTGACTATCATCCCGTTGAACTTAACTGCACCATAGCGTTTCTTTGGAAAAGAAACAAAGACAAGATAAAAGAATCATCATGTGAGTACAAGCCCACCAATGCTTCCTTGTTCCAAAGGGATGCAAACAAGAACATAACACGTGCTGGAAGGTAATACATTGCAGCTTTGAAAGAGAACTCCTGAGGTCCACTCCCAAAGTACACAGAGAGTGCTACATGGCACTGAAATAAATTTAGACTATATGCTTTCGGACATGAGCAGGCATACCAACTACATACATTCTGAACACTGCTGTATTGTTTCGCAACCAGAACTGTAGTCTTGAAAACCCGAACTTGACAAAGTGTACAGCAAACATTGTTCAGTTTTTATCTGATGCACACAAAAACGCATTTTTGCCACATCGCATTCTGAAAGATCAAAACGTTTTAGCTGCTCCGAGCGTTGAAGAAAACTTGGGTCTCACAGAAGAACATTTAACATGGTCCAAAAACCGCAATCTTCTCTTAGGAAAATGCTGGACATTCATTCTACATGTTCTTCAAAACCTGGAAGTTATTCTCCCCTCAGGATTTGATTTTGACAAAATCCAAACGGTTCTTAAACGTACAACAACCGTGCATATTTGGACACCACGTTTAACATTATACATGAGCCAGACGAAGAGGAATTGTTCAACATTCTTTGCAGAATTTCGAAATATGAAGATGTTTCTGGCGATGAGATGACCAGCGTTATTAAGGTCTACGGGGATGTTGAAAATAAGTGGGAACAAGAACTTGCCCTTACGCAATACACGGAGGCAAACACACTTTACTTACGGATGGGACATAAACCTCCCACACATATTCTAGATACTGTACTTGGTAGAGGTGGGGAAACTGTTATATACGACAGATAACGCTGGAATGCAGAAATGAACCACACGCAGTCTGATACATAAAAAGCCAGAAAGAAACCAGGGGCGTAGTTGATTTGAAAGGCATATATAGGTCCGACAAACTCGGCGTTTTTTTTAAACTTAGCTATGTAATCGTGCGTTTTGGCATATCTCTGACAGAACATTTGTGTGGTATTTGATGAAATATTTTTGACAAATTTCAGAATTAACATTTGACAAAGTTGAATTACCTACACCTACCTTCATAATGAAAGTCAGTTGGAATGAAAGCCAACTTGTACTGCATCAACTAAAGTAAATGTTTGTTGCAATGTTGTGGCGAACAATAAACTGCAAGTAAGTTTGTGGTGATGTTATGGCGAACGTTCCAAATAAATAAATGTTTCTGGCGAACTTTTGGCGAGCTTTTTGGCGAGTTTGCGGCAAATTCGCCAAAGATTACCATGGTGTTTGCGGCAACATCACCGCTAGTGGCAAACATTGGCGAACAATTAAGAATTCTTCTGGCGAGCAAAATTGTTCGCTGCAAGCTTGCAGCAAACCTTCTCATTTGGCAAGGGTACCGCTTTCTTCAAAAGTCGTTGTTTCCGATCAGTTAGTCTACGGAAATAAGGGAGTTTGTACGATTGAATAAAAGTAAGAGGGCTGTGATTAGTAAACACAACGATAGGAAAACATGTCCACTGGCACTTTAGCCGCAAATATATTATAAAACACTTAAAAATTAAATAAATAAAAAATACAAAAAACACACGTTACCCCTACCCTATTATCTATATAGCACACGGTAGTGAAGCTAGTTTGATAGCAAGCTGACCAACCTTATAACCTTATTTCGAAGTCTGTATCTTTGTCAAATTACCGAATTGATTCAAATCTTTTACACCATTCGTTAGGTGATTCTCATTTATCACAGTATATTCACATTATGTACAAAAAGCACTCTGTGGGGAGAAATTTAAGTAAAACTGACGATTTCCTGTCAAGTAATTTTAAAAAGGTAAGCATGGTATAAATGTTTATTACTTGTTCCGTTGTTGGAATCATCTCGGATTGAATTGATTGACAGTGGTACATTCGGGGAATCGTCACCAATATCGGTGAATAAGTGCTTTATTTTGTTCCACAGTCATGTATACCTGCTGGGAAATCGCGTTTTCGAAGCATTTTGAATTGTCACAGAAAAACTGTTTGATCGCATTGTTTTCGGTTTTCGGTTTCGAGAACGACATACATCTGCGGTTCCAACCAGCCCAGATGTGTGGATAATTCTCGGAATTTGGCCAGTGAAGAAAAAAGTTAGGTATACAATGTTGACCAGAGAGAGACTCACACCTTGTATCTAACTACAGTACTCTGGGACAGTTTTTTCAGGAAAACTTAAAATATGTTTGTTTTCAACAAATAACACGTTAATTTATTATAATTATTATTATTATTATTATTTTTTTTTTTTTGGTTTAGTTCCCAACACTGATACAGCTACCTGTGACAAGAAGCTGTATTTTGATGTGCGATGTACAGCCACGGCAAGTGAAATAATATTTTTCTTCCCTATAGTAATATTATTTCAACATGTTGATATGTCACAGTTGTCTTTGCTTTCGCCTCCCACAATAATATGGTTAACGTCATCCATTTTATGTTCAATACTATATGGACCAAACAATCTTAGCTTGTAAAGGTTTACCCGGAATTAGAAGTAGAAGTAACACTTTATCACCAGGTTGAACGTTTATTTCTTTGATATTCTTGTTGTAGCATGTTTTCATTTTTGTCTGAGCTGAGTAGATAATTTCTTGCCTTTTGTCTGAGCTGAAGAAAGATCATCATCAAAAATGAGAAAAATGGTCCTATAGCAACCACAGCACCAAGCGCAATGGCATCGTAGGACCGCACTGTCCCACTACCTAAATCAAACGAATCAATTACATATTCAATGAGTAGGATACTATAATTATACCACAAAGACTGGTGAAGACAGGGTTACCGACTTGGACCGGTCAGTAGGCAATTACACGTGACCATGATACGCTCCATATATATAAACTGAAGCGACATTTATTTTCAGTATTATATTACACAAATAACACAGTGATAAACCGATGGAATTTTAACAAGGAAAAGAAACCGGTAGTGTTTGGATCATTTTACTGTGTTTATCATCTCAGAATGAAGAATGCATGTGTTAATATTAATTTTAGCTCTTCTTAAGACAGATCCTTGTAATTTCAATTACATATTCGCTGTAATTTGTTCCAAATATAGATATACATGATTTATCGACTGGAGGTTTACGTAATAGATAGAGTATGGTTTCATTGAGTTGGTTAATTTAAACATCGAGATGGGCGTAACCCATCGAGGTGTTTAAATTAACCAACGAGATGAAACCATACTCTATTTGTTTTGTAACATGTCCATTTCAGCTCTATTTCAGTAATTCTAACTATTATTCTAACTGTTATTTTCACTGTTATTTTGACAGGTGTTATTTTCAATTAAACTATTTACACCTGTGCTATTACAAAGAGAATTTTCAGTGACCATGCTACAAGTTTGGTTTAAACAGACAAAAGGTTGTGTGTATTACCATTGTAAAATGAACCATTTAAATCGCTTTACACTGTTTAAAACTGTTTGGCCAATCTGCCTCTATAAAAAACAATTTATTCGGCGTGGAAAAATAGGCATATGAGATACTATAAATCACAATAGTGCATGTTAAAACATAACGTTAAACATGCATCTATTTTAAATTTCAATATTAAGTTGTTTAGCGGATCAGCAACACATTACATTTCTTAGAGACACCCCACAGAGATGGGAAGGCTACACAGGAATCCGGGAACCTGCCTTTCTCCTACTATCGAATAGGTTCCAACGGTACTTTAACGTGATCGGAGGATAGACTCCGATAAACGTGACCGCCCGGTTAACGTCCCCATCCTACGGTCGAGGCTAAGGTAAAGTGTCTTTTCCCAAGAACACACCGACGGAACTCAGCGGCACCGGCGAGGCTTGAAGCCGGGTGCTCCGGTTACAAGTTCAACGCGCTATCCACTGTGTTAGATCCTACCCCTAATTTCAATAATAAAACAACTATTTAGAGTACTTCTACTAATATTTAAAATACATGCTAAACACTCATTATTTATAAACAAAATGTGTTAGTTTTTACATGGATATTTTTAATTATGCCATGATAAACAATAAATACTGTGTAAAATATAGAAATATATATTATTAAATTATTAGACATATTTACAAAAATGAGATATAGGGTCCTATAGAAACCACAGCGTCCGAACGCAATGGCATCGTAGGTCCGCACTGTACTGCAAACAAGGACTTGATAATACAATGAAAGAGACAAAAAACAACAGAAAGGGTGGTGAAGACCGGGTTACCGACTTTGAACGGTCAGTAGGCAATAAGGCCTACTGGTTAGCTTGAATCGATTTTATATGCGCACAATCCTCGCTATTATCCTGTCTTCAGCGCCCAAACAGACAAGACAGTGTAAACAAAACTACATACCATCAAAAGGAATTCTCTAACAATAAAGTCCACATCCAGAGAAACTAACTGAAGAAACACATACAAAATAATAAACATCTCAGGATGTATCCAGAATCGTACTGAACAACCATATATAGTAGTTGCAGCTAAAGAGAAAACCAATCTAGGGTACGAATAGAAAACCTGAGGGACGAAAGCTCATGCACCCACCTCCCTTAGTTGGGGTTTCAGTAGGTGCAATCATAGAGTCCCAAGAGGTAGTCCAGTCATCGCACAAGTGAAAAGTGAAGCGTAATGACTCACTGTAGAGGGGTCAATCACTAAACATGCAGTGTGCTGTAAAACCAAAGGGTTATATCCTTTTCTGACGAACTTCCTGATTAAATTTGTAAAGCGGTCAGGAAACCCGTCAGACCCCTTTAACTTTCGAAGTTTATAGACCACATCTCCATAAAATGAGGGTTGTGATATGCCTAGTCGCAGAAGTGATTTAAGTTTGGTGTTGTACTTTTCCAGAAGGCCCTCGTTGCGCCGGTAGAATTTAGAAAAAGATCTACGTAGTTTGTGATAACGAAAACCCTGCTGAAAAAGTTTACTTGTAATAACTTGATTCCGATCATTGAAGTCTATAACATCATTACACGCTTTAGCAAATCGAATGAGCTGGGAGATATACACCCCGTATAAGGTAGCACGAGGTACATCTCCAACCAGGTGTGGATAGTTAACGATGTTAAAATTGAAATCATCTCTCTTATCATAGATTTTAGTATGAATACATATCATTTGAAAATCGAGAAATGCTGCTACTGTATCCGAAGTGTTGGCTTTATTTAACGTGAGCTCTGGCGGATAAATGTTAGTAACCATATGAGCAAAGAACGGATGATCAATATTGAGTATGTCATCAAGATACCGAGAAGTATTATTAAAGGCATCAATAATTTCACCCTGGCTAGCAGGTGACAAACTCAACACAAAATCTCTTTCATGGCAGTACAAAAACAAATCTGCAACAAGTGGTGCACAGTTAGTACCCATAGGAATATCAACAACCTGGCGGTAAATAGTTTTACCGTATCTTATAAAGATGTTATCCAGACGAAAAGATAAGACTCTGCAAACATCAGTACAAGTCCACAAATTATACCTATCAATGGGGGCGTTAGTAAAGAAAGCCCTGACATTATTACAAGCTAGCAAAATGTTTAACCGCGGCGCTTATTCATTTAAAAATGTATTGTGTGTACTTTGGACTGAGACATAATAATGTTAGCATTTCGAGAGATAAACAAAAGCAACAAATACGTTTTTAGCTTGTCATGCTGCATTAACCAAATCGAACTCGCCTAATTAATGACACTGGTAACTCTGATTGTACCCATCCCATTTTCGATGTTCATAGTTGAGGCATCAACTAGGCTATGTAGTTTATCGTGGCAGTGCTAGAGTTGGGAGATTTAAAGGGGTTGATGTACTATTTTTAATCAACATTTATTTAAAATGGCTCTGCAAAATTTGAAAAAGGCTGAAAGTATAGAACAGATCGATATTGACACCACGTAATAAGACAATAAGCCATTGCACAATAGAAGCACAATCAAATAAATCTATTTTAGCAATTTTAAGCAATCTTGATCCGTGCTATTATCAAATTACCATGAAAAAATAAAGGAGATATGACCTACTGAAAATTTGCAAAGAAACATACATTGAGGCGGCCATTTTGGAAGATGACGTCATCGCGCCTTTTTAACATATATGGCATATTGTCAAAATATATTGTAAAGCAAAGAAATTCAATGCAAATTGATTAAAACAAATATGTCTAAATTGTATGCTTATTTTGATTTGCAGTGATGTTCTTTGCTTTAAATATTCCATACATGGTAAAAAGGCGCGATGACGTCATCGTTCCAAGATGGCCTCCTCCATTCTGTTTTTTTTGCAAATTTTGAATAGGTCATATCACCTTTATTTTTCATGGCATTTTGATAATTCTTTCATTTCTTTTAAAGTTCTTCCGAGGCCTTTTAAATAGCCGTTGTTCGAAAAGTGTGCATCAACCCCTTTAAAGACATTCCACCACTGTGATCTTAAACTGTTTTAGGTGATGGATTCAACAAGGAAAGTGCCACACATAGCATTGATTGCATGCGTTATAACTGTTAGGAACAGATTCGTATTATGTTTAAAATTGAGGCCCTAATACAGAATAATATATATATTCTATTACGACACATTATTTCTTAAACCTCAAACATTTTCAACATATACTTTTCCCTATATCTCGAAAGTCGCACTGATTTTTCCCCTATTGAAAACTTCACATATTTCCGGGGGAAAAAGCCCTGGTTTAATATCTTACCTTAATATTGTTCATATGTAGTATTTCTAAAACTGATTTAAAAAACAAACACATATTTTCATTGCTGTAGATGTAGGGTTGGATGAACCTTTTTTTAAAAAAATGTTAACGACTGACTGGAACACAGGATAAACCATAGACATGCTCATCAACCACATACTTTTAGCACATTTTAGCATATATGTCATTTATATTGCTGTAGATGTAGGGTTGGATGAACCTTTTTTAAAAAAATGTTAACGACTGACTGGAACACACGGATAAACACTAGACATGCTCATCAACCACATACTTTTAGCACATTTTAGCATATATGTCATATTTGCACAGACAAAGCACTTGTGCGCCTGTGCTGTTTAGTAGAATAAAGTAAAGTATGTCGTTAAAAGTGATAGTGAAAGGATAAAATCAGGATACACATGTCAAGACTTATGGCTTTCCGTGAAAGGCATTGCTTGCAGCAAATTTGAAAGAGTTCAGATCTTGCTTAAGGGCAATTTTCTTCTGTTATTAAAGGCATTGGCTTCTTATTTGGTGGCCTACTTTCCATTAGCTTTAAAAACATATATAAAAACATGACAAAATGTTGGACAATAATTCAATATTCCATGGAACCGTTAATAAATACTGATAATGGTGTTCCTTTGGAAGCAACAAACACAACCAAGAGAATAAAGTAACAGACTCGGTTTTATTGAGTCTGTTCAGGAGAGGTAAGTTAGAAGCAACACATACTTTACACCCAATATACAAAGCACGTTGACAAAAATGATTGCAATTTATGCTTTATTCACTCTCATATTCACTTCTAAATTTCAGAGTCATGGCAAATTAAAAATTAATGACAGAGTTTTCTAGAAAAGCTCGGAGGCGACGTACACGTGGATCTTGAAAGCGAAAGAAGTTAAAGACATATGCGCTGCAGTTGACGAACTTCTAGGAAGGCTTTTGGTAAACGTTGAAGATGGGGGTGGGGGGGGGGGGGGGGGGATGTTTGTGGCATAGTCTAGTTGTGCACCTCCCCTTTTGGGTATATTCGCCTAAGAAATGTGGTTGCCAAGGTAAACAAAATATATATAAATATAAAAAAAAAATGTCGGTCGGTCGATCCATCCCAAAAATCTTCTTGTCTTTGCGATAACTCAAGAACGGCTGGCACTGCAAACTCGAAACTTGGCAGGAATGTTTGTGTCATGGTCTAGTTGTGTACCTTCCTTTTGGGTAGATTCGCGAAAGAAATGTGGTTGCCATGGTAACAAAACATGTAAAAAACCACTAACTCAAGAACAGCTTAAACTACAAACTCAAAACTCGGCAGGAATTTTTGTGTCATGATGTAGTTGTGCACCTCCCCTTTTGGGTAGGTTCGCATAAGAAATATGGTTGCCATGTTAACAAAACTTGTAACAAAATCGCTAAAAAATTATCTTGTCTTCCCGATAACTCAAGAACAACTGGCACTACAAACCCGAAACTTGGCAGGAATGTTTTTTGTCATAGTCTAGTTGTGCACATCCTCTTTTATGTAGATTCGCATAAGAAATGTGGTTGCCATGGTAACAAAACTTGTAAAAAATCACTAAAATCCGCTTGTCTTCGTGGATAACTCAAGAACAGCTGGCACTACAAATGCAAAACTTGGCAAGAATGTTTGTCTCATGGTGTAGTTGTGCACTTCCATTTTTGGGTAGATTCGAATAAGAAATGTCGTTGCCATGGTAACAAAACTTGTAAAAAAAATCGCTAAAAATTGTATTTATTTTTTTAAAAAAAACACTTGGTTTATGGGTTCAATTTTTAAAAAAAAAAAAAAAAAAAAAAAATTTTTTATTTTTTTTTTTAATTTTGATATATATTTTTTTAATTTTTTAAGCAACCTATGTAAAATACCTAGATATATATAAGGATAAACTGCCAATGATACACTATGTATATGATTAAACTCACTAAAAATTGCTTGGCTTCCATAACTCGAAAACAGCTGGCACTCAAAACTTGGCAGTAATGTTTGTGTCATGGTTGTTGAAGGGGGCATATATGTTTTACAAACATATCTTGTTTACTGTGTTGAGCGAATCTAATTAATCTTGACAGAATTTGTGGCCCAACCCCAATGGCTTTTCTTTTGAAGAAAAAAAATGCAATAAAATATTTTTAAATTAGGAATTACGTTGCCAACAGCATTTACTTCCCACTTATTTTTACATTGAAACGGGAAAATCCGCCATTGAATTTCGGTATTTTGGCCGAAATAAATTTCAAAATCGTACATCAAATAATGAAAAACTTTGCATACATGTGAAATCAATATTTTGCATATAAAAACTGTATTCAGGCAGGAAACTTGAAACACGAAAACCATATAGTATGTCCTCAAGATTAAAAAAGCATGTACGTGACAAATGGGTGTTGTGAATGTCTAATTATTTAATTATCCTTTAATGCTATTGATTTTTAAAAGGTAATACTTTCAGATGGTACCATTAAAACTTAGGCACGTTTTCATTTCTTAAAGTGGCTTATTTTACCGTCAATCATATATTTATTTATTTGCCGATTTCTTTTTTGAAAAAAATTAACATGTTCTTAAACGGTTTTACATCACAGTTCGAAATGACCATATATGGAATATAGAGAAAAAATGACAGCTACTGTATGAAAAATATGTATACAGTATTACTTAATGACAATGCTTTATATGACCAGGAAAGGATTTTGCATTCATTTGCAGTGATTTTCTTTGCTTTAAATGCTATTTATCAATATTCCATATATGGCAATTTGGAACTATGACGTGATAGTTCTAAAAATGGCGGCTCCGCTACCCGTTTTAGAACTGTGTCAGCCATTTTAGTAAATGTTCACTGATTTTCATTTGCGCATGTATATATACACTGTTTCAGCATAGGACATCCCAATACGTATAAACTTGCGGTGACTTCACAAACATAAGACAGCAATTATACTGGGGTGACATTACTAAAAATACTATCATTCAGTCAATGGAAATTTAACATGGGATATATCATGTATATTATGAATAAATATGGTATCAGTGGTCATGGTAGTAATAAATGTGGTATGCATAGCTCATGGTAGTAATACACGCGGTATGCAGTGGTCATGGTAGTAATAAATGTGGTATGCATAGCTCATGGTAGTAATACATGCGGTATTCAGTGGTCAGGTCATGGTAGTAATAAATGTGGTATGCATAGCTCATGGTAATAATACATGCGGTATTCAGAGGTCATGGTAGTAAGAAATGTGGTATGCATAGCTCAGGGTTTTAATACATGCGGTATTCAGTTGTCATGGTAGTAATAAATGTGGTATTTAGTCTTAGTAGTCATGGTAGTATTAAATGTGATATACAGTGTCATGGTAGTAGAAAATGTGATATACAGTGGTAATGGTAGTAGAAAATGTGGTAAAGAGTAGCCATGATAGTTATACATGTGACGTATTTTGGACATGTTAGTAATCAATGTGGTACGCAGTGGTCATGGTAGTAATACTTATGTATGCAGTGAGTTTCATTGAAATATATGAAGCTGCTTAAAAAACTTTAACTGAAACTCTAAGTTGAAAAAAAAACATTATCATCTGGCTAAATCATCTGGCTAAAATGAAGTAAAAAGTTAAACATGTGTCTGTAAGTGATGACTCATGACACTTGTCAAGCTCCCTTGACATAGATATATGGCTAGTGGGTATTGAAATAAATGGGCTTGCTAACAAACAAAATAAAAGAAATTCTAAGTCGAAAATAGGCTACACCTTTTCTAAAATACAATACAGAAAATGTGTCTACTAGTGCCCTTGATATTCCAAGCTTTACTGAAGTTTTGTTGATGTACGACTTTCAGTTGTTAAAATACATGGACTTGTCAAAAAGAACTTAAACCAGAAATTCAAAGTAATAAAAGGGCTATGCTTGTGGTTAAATGCAATACAGCGTTCTGAAACATGTGTCTATCAGTGTCATTGATGGTACTGACGACATATTTCAAGATTCCCTGACCAGTGGTTGCTGAAATAATTGGACTTGGCCAACAACTGAAAACCAACGTCGACGCAGACTTTGAGTAGATTTAAAACAGCTCTTCTTATTCTACGAATAGTAAAAGTTAAAAAAAAACTATTCTGGCTTTCAAGATGACGAAAAAAATAATTTGGTCAGTGTATTAGGCGAAATAAAAATCGAAGCTTTAAAGAAATGAAAAAAAAAATCCGACTGAAAGGAAAATCCCAGGCCGCTCCCCAACAAAAAAACAAATTGGTAGGTCCCTAATGTATGCAAGGTAGATAAGATTTTCGAACGTGACCTACAATTCATCGATATTATTCTGTATGAAAAAATAAGGTTTAATAACACTGATAACTTTTTATTCAATAATCCAAAGAGTTTGAAAGTTCACGAGGATAAAAATACAATGCAATACAATAAGTTGACTGTACAGTTATAATTACAAACTGCAAACAATACACTTATTTAGTGCATTCTGAATGGTTAGTCATTCTTAAAAGTGTTCTGTTATTTCTCAATAACACATCAAAATGAAATAGTTCCAGTTGCGCAGGCGCAGATTTAAGCGTAAGCCCCAACATTTGATTTGAGCGGCGAAAGGGGTCCGGGGTATGCTCGGGCTTCCAAACGCTATATCAGAAAAAGAAATGTTGAACGGTTCCGGCTTCCGAGCTTCCACCTGGATACGCGCCTGAGTTTCTATCCTAGTCACAAAACGTTACATGACGTAACTTTTTTTAAAACCGTTAACATCACAGAACGCGAGTAAATAAACGAGGTGGACTGACTAGCATAATACAAATTAATATACTCAGTAAAGGTAAACACTTTAGCTTAATATTACAATCGTAACGCTATTGATGAGTATGTGTATGTCATGTTATTTTTAAAAGCTGAATAAATAAGATCAACCGACATTTTAATTTTTTTCCCGCTGGTAAAATGGTGCACTCTGACTAGTTTGGGAGACACTTTGTGGATAAAGAGAACATATCAGGGAAAAGGCTTTCGGCCGGGGTCTGCTGGTCTACGCGGTTTTATACAATTTGGGACCCATACTTCGATAACATCGCAAGAAATGAAAAACAATGCTTAAAATAAATGCACGAAATCATATTAACAAAATCAACGAAAACCTCATCTTCAGAATAACTTCTTTTTTACAATAATTATTATGAATAGCAAAATGCAAAAGTTCAAGTTGTTTCAGCAAATTAATGTAATGTTTGTGTTAATGTATATTATATTCTTCATTTTGTCTTTCTTGGAGAAGATATTTTCAATCATCAAACAATTACATTTTAAAATGCAAAATATGGAAAATCAAAGTATAATGTTATGTGTGTGCCTTTTTTCAATGAATATGAAAACATGCCACCAATAAAATTGTTATGTAATATATATTATAAACTAATACACTAATTATACTATACAGGGTGTCCAAAAGAAAACGGGTTCCTAAAATAAACATCTGTTACATTTTAGCTCTACTGGCCTTCAGGGCTTATGGGATGGCGAGTTGTCCGTCGTTCGTCCGTCGTCCGTCGTTAACTTTTGCCTCGTTAAGACGATAGGGATTTCATTTTCCATCCGAGCTTTACCAATCTTTACCAGATTGTTAATATCGGTAAAAGTTCAGAAATGTTCGAAAACCAGACAAATCGGATCAGTAACAACCGAGTTATGGCCCTTGATTTAGTTAAAATGCTATATATTGCCTCGTTAAGACGATAGACCCTTCATTTTCCATCAGCTCTTTAAACCAGATTCTTAATATCAATGAAAGCTCGGACAAATTCGAAAACCAGCCATATCGGACCATATGGCCCTTGATTTAGTTTAAAACACTGTATTTTGCCTCGATAAGACGATAAGGCCTTCATTTTTCATGTGATCTTTACCAAACTTTAACAGATTGTTAATAGAAATGAAAGCTCAAACAAATTCGAAAACCAGCTATATCAGACCAGGAACACCAGAGTTATGTGCCCTTTACTTAATAAAAAATGCCATTTTCTGCCTTGTGAACAGTCTAGCGCCTTCATGTTGTATTCGATCTTTCCCAAACTTGGTCAGATTGTTGATATCAATGAACGCTCGGATGAGTTTGAAAACCAGCCAGATTGAACCAGTAATACCGGAGTTATGGTCCTTTTTCAATATTTGGTAATGTACACTGGAAACCCCAGGGGTCGTGGGTTCAAAGCTCACTGAAGGCATTTTTTTTCATGAGAAACCTTGGTTCACGGGTTGAATTTAGTATTATTTTTTATTTTTTTATTTTTTTATTTTTTTCATAAGAAACCTTAGTTCATTTTTCTTTAATTAGGAGCGTAGGGACCGTTGTTTAATCAGTTTTACATAGAGTTATAGGGAAGAACTTCAAAAATCTTCTTCTCTGAAACTACAAAAGATAAATGTTTAATTTATTACCAACTTATGGATCCTCTACCAATTTTGTTCTAATGGTGACCCTGGGGTCAAATTTGGCCCCGCCACAGGGGTTACAGTTTTACATAGACTTAAATAGGGACAAACTTAAAAAGTATTCTTCCCTTGGAAGCAACAAACACAAACAAGAGAGAAAAGTAGCATACTCGGTTTTATTGAGTCTGCTCATGAGAGGTAATTATCCCTGCTTCAAATCCATGAAGATTGTGTCATGTGGAAACATGGCAGAGGGGACGAGAGTTTGGAGATTTACTAAAGATGACAATTCCGATATATTTGAGTTTGATATTCTAGCCATAATGAAATAGTTTGTCCGAGAATCCTTTATTGCAGAAGCGTCTTGTGGCAGTTTTATGGAGGTAGAAGATATTAATCAACAGTTTCCACGAGAATATGCCAACCACTGGAACTGTTGGGAAGATCAGCACTAAACGGCTGTCTTTTAATAACAGTTCGCATGGTTGTGAAATAGTAACACTTGGAAATATCAATAAAACAAAAAAATATTGCAACGAATGTGAAAAGTGCACAGTAAGGAAAGAAATTGCACATTAGTCAAAGCCACTGGAGATGACCATCACCCCGTTGAACTTAACTGCACCATAGAGTTTCTTTGGAAAAGAAACACAGAAAAGGGCTTCGAGTCGCCTTGTGAGCTTTCACGGCAAAAGAAAATTATCAACCAGGAGTTTATTATTCTAATGATTTTCTACCAGCAATCGAAGTGCTAAGCTTACTACCCACCATAACTAAACCAAATGCTAAAGTAGAGCCAGACGTCATAAAAATTACACACGCACTGTCAAGTCCAGGCCGAAATTCACCAACCATTCTTCAAACTATTCTTAGACGTTCACAAATATTATTTCCATGACCTTCAAAGATAACCAAATTGTAAAAAGTTTCTATTTATTAGTATGCATAATGCATATTAGCTTGTTATGAACTTTTTATCTGTAGACTTATAAAAATATTTGTGATCGAAATTTGCATACTTGTACGGTGTCCGGTTGGGGCCAGATACAATGTCGCAGTGTTGTGGGCGACAATGCGACGCTCGACAACGCGACATCGCGACATCGCGATACGACAATGAGACATTGCGATACGACAACGCGACATTGCGATACGACATCGCGACAATTATTCGTGATGTCGTATCACAATGTTGTGATGTCGTATCGCGATGTCACGATGTCGCGATTTTATATCGCGATGTCGCATTGTCGGGCGTCGCATTGTCGTGCACGACAACGCGACATTACGACGCATTATAAGCAAAATGTTGCGCGTCGCCGGCGACGGAGCGACATTATAAGAAAAAGTAGTTCCGGCAACGCGACATCGCGACATTATAAGCAAAATGTCGTGCGTCGCGATGCCGTGCGTCGTTGGCGACAATGTCGTGCGTGACGGACGACATTATAAGCAAAATGTCGCGCGTCGCGATGTCGAGTGTCGTTGGCGACAATGTCGTTGGCGACATTACGACAATTGAAAGAATGTCGCATTGTCGTGGGCGACATTACGACAATACGACATAATGTCTTGTTGTCTTGCGCGACAATACGACATCGTGACATCACGATACGACATTGCGACATTGCGATACGACATCACGACATAATTGTTGCGATGTCGTATTGCAATGTCGCGATGTCGTATCGCATTGTCGAGTTGTCGTATCGCAATGTCGCACTGTCGTATCGCGATGTCGCGATGTCGCGTTGTCGGGCGTCGCATTGTCGTCCACGACAATGCGACGTTGTATCTGGCCCCAACCGGACACCGTATACTTGAGCGAAAGTCTAAGAATATTCTCAAGACTGGTTGGTGAATTCAAGGCCAGAGTTCTGTTTACGATCGCCAATGTTTCCTTGTTTCAAAGGGTTGCAAAAAAGAACATAATACGTGCTGAAAGGTGTCGCACTGCAGCTTTGAAAGACACCTCTTGAGGTCCACCTCCCACATACACAGAGAGTGCTACATGGTACCGAAATTTATTTTAGACTTTATGTTTTCTGACATGAGCAACATGCCAGGCATCCCAGCTACATATGTTCTGAAGACTGCTGTATTGTTTCACATTCAGAACTGTAGTCTTGAAACCCGGACAAAGTGTACTGAAAGTATTGTTAAGTTTTTATCTGATGCTCACAAAAACGAATGTTTGCAACATCTCGTTCTGAAAGATCAAAATATTCTTGCTGCCCCGAGTGTTATACAAAACTCAGGTCTCATTATAAAATATTTGACATGATCCAAGAACCGCAATCTTCTCTTGGGCAAGGGTCACATTGCGTTCATCATATGCTTCAATTATAAAGTTATACTATTTGATATTTTACTGTCCTCCTCCTCCATTGTACGCTTGAATATGTCACTTTCGCTGCCAGTTCTATCACAGTGTTGGACGTGTTCACTCTTAGTTCATTATACGAACTGCATACAACCAAGAAGTGTGTTTCATCTTCTACGCTACCGTCACCACACGTTTTGCATAACCTGTTCTCGACCGGTACCTGTGGACGCCTGTACCTGCCTGTATATCTAAATTATATACATGTAATTGGAATCCACAAGTATTTATTCAAGTTTTGCTGTTTACAATAATTGGAATATAGAATAGGTTACAGAAAGCATCATTCTGACAAAATGGTGGAACTGAGCTGAATTTAGAACTCGTCCAAGGTGTATAAAGACACATTTCGAGTCTATTGTATTTGGGGTGGTGGTGGTGGTGGTAGGTGGGGGGGGGGGGGGGGGGGGGGGGGGGGGAATTTCTATGGGAGAGAGAATTTCTATAGGTTACTGTAAATCGCTGTTAGAAATACATTTGCACAAGGAAATTGAGATTATTAGCTTTTTTGTCAAAGGATGAGGCCCATCCCATAAAGTGTGTATAATAATGTAGTAACAATTATAACCGTTTTGCATTTTATGTGCACTTGTATATATGTTAAAACAACTATGTATAGATGATTTTCTTAAAAGACCCTTGTTAACAATTAATAGTTTTTGTATTTTTAGCACAATATACTCTATTATCAGTTACATCTCTGCCATGTTTTAGTAAATCTCAAATGCAAGAAACTAATCGGGACTTCAAAATTCAAAAATCGTTGTCATCTGTCAGTGTTTTTGGTCACCTGAGCCGAAGGCTCAATGTGATGTTTTGGAATCACTCTTCGTCCGTCGTCCGTCCGTTGTCTGTCCGTCGTCCGTCGTCGTCGTTATCTTTTGCTTCTGACGACTTTTCTCAGAAACCGCTTGTCGGAATTCAACCAAATCTTATATGAATTCATTAAACTGGATTTTATAGTTGCACCAACAGCTAAGGTCATTTGGCGACATTCCAGCTTTTTATTGGTGGAGGAAGACCCCAGGTGCAAACCCGGGCATTTTTTCGTGCACGGGCGCGCACTTGAGTAGAACCACCGACGTTCCGCAAGCAAGCTGGATAGCTTGATACTCGCATACTAAACGTATACCTGGCCCCATGGGGAATCGAACTCACAGCGGTGAGGGACATGTGATTTCAAGTCTGAGACCACTCGACCACGGACGACCCAAGTTTATGTGAAGCATCCTTATATGTTTGTTCGAATGGTACACCTGAGGTCATAAATGCCCCCGCAATGGGGCTTATCAGTTTCATTTAACAAATCTTAAGAAATCTTCTGCAAAAATACAAGACATAAAGCTGTGATAGTTTGCATGTGGTCCTCTAACTAGTTTGTTCTAATGGTGACCCTTTGGTATGGCTGTTGTAAACATTGACTGCTGTTGACGGGATAGCTACCTTAAGTGTCACGCTATAATATCTAGCCATAGGGCTGCTTTTTAACAGCCAACTTGTATTAAACAGTAAAACAAATCGCTCTGTTTCCACCAATAAAATGTTGTTGTTTTTCTGCATTTTTCTGTCATTGATTTATAACTAAAACCTTGATAAACATGTGATTTAATCAATACACACAATGTCCTTGTAATGACATAGGCTGAGTATTGACCGCCTATGAGTATTGACCTCAGGCTGTTAGTCCCATCACGTGACGTAGAGTTATCGTTCGTGCCTTCCTGTACAGTCAGTTGGAGATGATGTCAACTGTAACAACGTATCTGTAACAACGTTCAAGTGCTGAACTAGTATTTATTATACTAATATAGCACTGTCTAGATTAGTATGTAGCACTGTCCCGATAAACGTATAAACATATTAAACTCGTGTAACAACTATTCAGAATTATCTGAATTCTAATTGTCTTCATTTTAAAATACAAACTCATTAACATGGTCCATTTAAACTTATTTATTTTACATGTTCGTATAACTTATATATTAATAAATCATAAATCAGGGGTGGCTTTCTGAGTATATAGAACCAGTACTAAGCAATGTGGATTGAGTGACTTGCTCAAGGATAAATAGCATGGCTACGGCGAGGATCGAATCCAGGATCTCTCGAACATAATCGTTAATTAATCATTTTGAGTAGGAATTAAAACGTAATCTAACACTTAATAAATATTAAAGTATTTGTGCATATGTCGCTTCCATGGCGAAAATGCTGCTCTAAGTACGTTTTAAGTATTGTAGTACATAAAATGCCATCATCATAACGATCATGACATAAATAGTTCTCCTATCTATTCGCGTTTACACAAAGGCACTTGTTTTATATTCATATATACATGATCATCTTTGTGTTATACTTTTTATTGCCTATACATATTTCCTGGCGGGGATTTCTATATTATGTAGTTATGTAAGATATGTAGTTCCAGCACAATGTATGCCATTTATGTACTTACTCCATTAAAGAACCTGTATGAGGGCCTCCATGGTGTTTTTTTGGTGGGGGGGGGGGGGGGGGGGGGGGGGGGGGGGAAGTGAACATGACCAATTAGCGAACATTATCTGTTATTTTCAGAGAACAACAGCACATTTGCATAATTTAGGAACATTTGCATAAATTAGGGAACTAAGGAATATACATTTACAGAGAAATAAAGCTCTAACATTTAGTTTTAATATGAAAAAAATCAACACCAAAACGTTCACAAAAAGATAACGTTTCTACCAAATTTGGATTACAATGTATGTGTAGGCCACTAGTATTAGCATTTAACAGCAGTAACACTTTGTTTGTGTCCAGAAATTGACTCAGATATGGTACAGTTATCAGGGAAATTGCTCAAACAGCTTGACACAGCCTATTGTTTTGCTGTATGGACTAGCTTTCATAATTGAAAAGTTGTATGTTGCTTCTCACGATAAAGATGGATGCATGCTCAAAGACACCCGGGGACGTAGAACAGTAGTGCAGGTATATCCAATGGCAACGAATGTTTTGGCTGTTTCACTAGACAGATTGGTCTTTAGTGAAACAGGCGACTGCTAATTATAAGTATATTGGAATTGGGAAAAGCCAAAAGAGATGAAAATGAGGCACAATTTCCATCCTTCAGTGCTGTGTGCAGATAGAAAAAAACAACAGTTTGTTGTAGTACAGCTACTAGTGACCTCAGAATAATAAGCGGTATTAGTGGATTTGTTCTTTATCTGAACAATCGACGAAAGTTTACCTTGATAATTGATTTCTGTTCTGAGATGCAGAAACCATTCACATAAGTCAGATGTAGCTCTTGAATTCTAGATGTAAATGCTCTTGGATGACTGCAGGAGTGGTATGACATTGACTGTCAGAGCGTTGAAAGTGTGAAAACCTACAACAGCATCAACACAGGGTACACATGGAACTGTATCCTCTGTTGTAATTGAGGATGAAATAGGTATTTTAGACTGCTGTTTGGAATTCCGTTCTTACTTTTCCGAGACATTGCGTTACTTTGTCGATTGGAAATCTTTAGAATAAAGTGTTTGGTTTTCTCTTTGGCAGAAACTGCTGTGGTTTTACAGTACAATTCTGGATACATCATGAGGTGTTTCTAATTGTGTATATTTTATTATATATATTTACAACAATCTATAAGTGTACATTGTTAATTTCTGTGACTGTGGATTTCCTTTTGATGGGATGTAGTTTTATTTACACTGTATTGTCAGTTTGTGAGCTAAAGACAAGCTAATAGCGAGGTTGTGTACACATACAATCGAGTTAATCTAACCAGTAGACTATATCGCCTAAAGACCGTTCCAAGTCGGTAACCATGGCTTCACCACTCTTTCTGTTGTGTATTGTCATTTTCATTGTATAGTTACTTTGCTCTTTTTTGTGGTACAGTGCGGATTTACGGTGCCAGTGCGTTTGGGTGCTATGATTTCTATAGGGCCCTTTTCCCCATTTCAACACTGTTTGTCTTGTGTATTTTCCTTTTCACTATTTATTTAAGTAGCTCTAACATTGTTGTGCAGTGCAATCCTATGGTGCCTTTGTTTTGAGTGCTGTGGTTTCTATAGGAACGTTTTTTTTCTCGCTTTTACTTACATTAGTAGAACACTTGTTTCAGCGATGATAATTCGTGCTGCAGACGTGCCTGTGTAGCTTGAGTTTGGCTATACATTTGCAGAGCAATTATTGGGCATTTAAAGCAAAGGGAAGTACACAATTATAATGCTTTACAAGTGGAAAGTCATACCAGTATTGCCCAAAAGTTGATTTATGATGGCAAGTATGCAGATCTGCCAAAAATGCACGCTCCTAAATCAGTACATCTGACCAAAGAGTAGAAACTTGAGATGTAAAACTGCAAAGCAACATTTGGGCAATAAGTTCCATCAAAAATGCGAGAAGTATAAGAGTGAAATACAATCCAATACTAGTAAGTTGAATACTTCAGAACCTGAAGTCTGTAAACCAGTAGACTTGATCGGCAAAGTAAAAGAAGTACAACAAATTCAAACTGCATGAACATACTGATAATACTCTATTGAACCGATGTAGGTATCATTATGCTGAACGTAATTGTTACATAATGTATGAAAAATGAAAAAGGCACAGACGATATTCACACTATCCATGCAATCCATTGTATTTCACGGAAGACGATGCATGAAAGATGTAAATGGACGCCTGAAAAATGTGCTGTACACACAGATCATATTGTGCTAGAAGACAAAGAAAAATGCAAAAGGTACAAATTTACAAGATCCATGCCATCAATTGTATTTCACGGAAGTCGATGAAGTGGGGACGCCAGAAAAATCTCATTGCGCTAGAAGACAAAATAATGTATTGTGATCCAATGAGAAATAATCAGTGTCATTGATACAATGTTTAGCAGTCAGGTAAGAGGAGATAATGATGAAAATACCACCAGAAGGTCAACAATAGGACAGACGAGGAGAGTATACAATAGACAGCAAACAGTGCTTGTTTCTTCTTACTATGATGACTAAATGCGAAGTAAGATACAATAATATGTGCATCCTTTGATATACTGATGAGCTCTCTAGTTATTGGTTGGTTGAATGTTTTTTTAAGTAATTTTCAGCAAATTTTAGGCTATATATGACGATGGATATTTTAGTGGTGGAGCAGATCACCCACTTGTTGCTGGGTAGATCCAGTACTATGTATACTTACCGCCATCCGTAAGAATCCGTGACACTTTCTCACATAATTAATACTGAAAAGAGGATCCATTGGAAGCAACAAACACAAAGAAGAGATAAAAGATGCCGACTCGGTTTTATAGAGTCTGTTCGAGCAAGTCGAGATCCCAGTCAGTATAGATATTGAAATTGATCAAATAGATGACAAGAAAATGTCATGATAAACACATGTCAGAATGTTCATGTTAAGAATACATATCTGTAAAACATTCAAAAAGTAGAAAATATAAGTTCACGGTGCTCATTTTAACTATTGCCTAAGCTGCAACTACACTTATTGTAAGCCAAATGGATTGTGTATACATCATAACTAAGTTTTGAGAACATATATGCAAATATTTTTGGGGAAAAATGGAACCGCCGGGAGAGCCTCTTTATTACGATATAACAAACTTGATCAAACTTCGTTTTACAGTACTATTTCTATCGACAAAAGGTTGATATGCATATGACTTCCCCTTTAAAAGGTACTACAGTACAACTTTTTTTCAGGGAGAGTGACTTCCCTTTATATATTTTTTTGTCAACAAGGAAAATGGCGTACTGGTTCCACAGAAATCCTTTGAAGGCGACTAGCCAGCTTACTTTTGAATTAGCGGGAGTTTCTACAAATGAAGCGGGTAGAAAAATATTCAGGTATACTCAACGACCACAAATAAAAATATATAATACATAGAAATAATGAAAATAATCGATTTTGGTAACTGACATTTTGCAACACTAAACTGTACTGTACTGCATAAAACAGGATTTTGCCAGACAGTTGGCTTCACAAATTCATCAGTATATTTACATTTAAGTCGTTAAGTTTCAGAGATATGTTTCTTTAGTAGAAAGTCAAGTTTATTTCAGCAAATTAATCTACTAGTAGTACTGGTACTCTTGTTAAAATGTGTGTTGACACAGTCACATTTGTATGAGTCACTAATGGACATATACATTCCAATTATTGACATTCAGTTATTCTTTCAGTCTAGAGTAACTTTGGTTATATTCAACAGTTAATGCCAGATTTTTCTTTACATATAACGTCATGGCCCCCATTATCGTGGTATATCGTGGTGAAACGTGAACTGTGCTACAACCATTCATAATTGTTCTCGATTTCAATGACCTCTGAATTCAGTAATATATATCATCTTTGTTTACATTGACAAAATTGTCTCCTTGAATCACTTTTTACCGGATGTCGTGAACTATTCCGATTGGGTCGGAAGATTCCATTATTTATAGAGGGTCCCCATTATCGTGGCAATTTCAAAAATGATCCAAATGAGATATTTTAAGGGTAAACCATGTTGTGAAGTTAATTAAAACTTTATTCAGACAAGGGTTAATTGATGTAAACATGATTTACACATATAATATAAGCTAATTCTTAAATTGGATAATTGTAGCGGACACGTGTTTACTTACCGACTTTTTGCGTATTGCATCAGATCACTACTGTACCGTATAAACTCTAAAAAAATTACGTTTCTTTGCAAATGGTAAGTAAAACGACAAGATCGAGATAAGCGCATGTAATAATCAATGTGTATTTAAACACAGGTAACGTTATCCTCTAGTGTTATTGATATATGTAAAAGAACATTAACAATACGTTTAATGCTAGATATATAGGATGTACGGTATGTGCTACGCAATGCCTTTTTATGAATACCACTTCAGAAAGAAATGGAATAGTCCGAACTGGTGTGACCCAGTAGAAGCAGCGTCTGCATTCAGGGACATCAGATGGATGAATTTAAACACAAAGTAACTTTGTTATGGGGATATATATATGAGCCTGAGGTAGAAAATTGTCCAAACTTAAAAAATAGTTATTCTTTTACAGATTTTTACTTTTTTAATACTTTAGGAAAATTGATGCAGTTGATTTATCTTTTATATTCCAACAGTGTTGGGGATTCCCTTCTGGTAAAAATAGCTCACGAGCTGTGACGTCACTCATCGTCATATATCATAAATATGGCGTATAATGACGTATCACGATAATGGGAATACCACGATAATGGGGGTCATGACGTTACTGGCTGTGTACCAGATACCATATTTATGATCTTTAATAGATCTAAATAAAAATTAGTCGCAAGTAGAGAAGCATACCCCTTTACTGCAGACGGTAAATAATATTTGTTTACAATGTTTGTATTCGCAGTAACAATGACCGTTACTAACGATAGACTGAATTGGGCCTGTCGTCTGCGGTGAATGTAGTAGATATCGTCATCTTCAATTTAATACCAAAATAACCCGCTTTTGGTATGATGAAAACTTGTGAAGTTATTAAGTAAATCTTAAATACACCATTGCATTTGAATACAAGAAAAAAGTTATGTCTTCAATGAAAGGCTCCAGCGTAAATGGAGTGTCTACAATAGAATTTGCAGCAACTCTTCAGGGTGAGAAGGTTCTAGGCCCATTCTCCATATTTTATCTCGATGTAAAAGGAGGATGAGCCAGGCATGTTCATTCCTGCTAGGCGCCATAGAGCCTTTTAAGTGTTGGTGCGCCTTAAAACCCAATTCAATTCAACTGTTCAGTACCATCTTGACTTTGACATTCATAATTTAAGGGGAAATAACTGTATGCAGATTGAAATTAAATGGTGTGTACTTGTTGTATCCCTTGGCTAAATTTTTTTTAGCAGACGCTATTAATTTTTTTTGTCATGTAAAATTTATTCAATGGTTTGACATAAAGGGTCAGATATTTTAAAAGGCAATTTTCTTGCTCACGGGCATGATTCCCCGGTTGTGTTTATTACGGTATTTTTACAGGTAAACATAACATGTTTAAAATATTTTTTCCTCTCCTATCGTCTAATGATATATTGTCTAGTGATTTGTAAAGTGGGGTTGAAAAATAATAACATCAGCATTTTATTGATAATGACGACATCTGGTGAATGACAATATCTGGTACACAGCCAGTACAAAAAACAAATGTCTGTGCAAAACAAATAAACTTAATTTGATAAAATACACACATAATCCTCTGAGTAGCTACATATATTTAACTACCATTGTTGGGGCTAGATTATTGGCAGCAGTAGTAACAGAACTTTAAAGATGATCGTGATGATGATGAAGAGGTCGTATCAGGAGCGTTACTTCAGGTCTCACACCTCAATTAATTTTGACATTGTTGTTGTTTTAATATCTTCTGTATAGCCAAGACCAGTAATTTAAAACAATAAAATACATAAGTTAGCCATTTTTTTTTTCTTTCTCGCTCATGTTTATGTGACCCCTATGGAAAATACAAAATGCATACACTACATAGCTGAATACGTGGTTCTTAGGTCAAACATTTCTGAAATTTGAATGAAACCTCATAGCAACATGGGTTTTTCTGTATCATCTGTCTTTTACACTGCAGATGTATGCTAAAGCAAAGAAAACCCCATTTTTTTTCAAATTAAAAATTGCCTAAAATTGAGAAAAAAATAGAATTATTTTCTGTTTTCCTTTTGTCCGTGAGCTTTCAGGGGAGATAACAGAGTTGTGAGACCTAGTCGAATTTTTGTCATATGCAAGGTTGATTGCAATACTAGCAAATCATATTTGTGTCGCCTGCGTATGATGGCAGGCACTGATGGGATCACTTTGTCCATCGTCCGTCACACTTTAACCTGCAATCTAACCTTGGCCATAACTTGAAAAGTATTTGACCTATGTTCATAAAACTTCACACACATCTTCATCTTAACTCAAGGAATGTCGTTAAACATATAACGCTGATGTTCATTTTGGCAGAGTTATGCTCCTTTTCATAAAGCCTAACCAAGCTAAAATAAGCACCCTTTTAGTTTACTTTTTCATTTCAGAATTATTGTATGCAGCTGCGTATTTGGGTATAGGCAGTTACACAGCTGCGTATTTGCGTATAGGCAGTTACACGTGTATGCGCCTCTATATGCAGATACTCCTGCATATTTTTAAGGAAAGTAAGCCGCCAAATAACAGAAAAATTACACTACAAATTTGTGTATTGAAACTCTATCTGGGTGTTCAAGTCATAAAGTAATGTATTTGTTCTAAAAATACCCGTCAATGAATATGCGTAAAAAGATGAATTATGAGTTGGCAACTCTTAATTCGACTCTCCAGTTTTGGAGTTTCATCTGGCTGGTTAAAAAAAATGTTTATATTGTGTCTAGAGTTTGGATTCTCAAAATATGAACGTTATATATATATATACCTCACCGTCAGTAGGTTTAGAAATCGTGTATATATGTTGTGAAAGTTGGCTGTTGTTGGCAGGATAGCTACTTTAATTGTGTGTATCATAATAAAAGTGAAAATAAAATAACTAAAAATAACACTTCAGCAATTGTTCAGCTTTTTTTAAACCTGAAACTGAAACAAAATATCCAAGTAAAAACAAACTGCCCATTGCCTTCCTGTCTAGTTGCCAAGAGTACTTTTCCCCTTGACATTTTTAGAAGAGATCTTAATTAGCTCTTTTTGATTTTAATCAATTAAATTGACCATGTTTTATTACTTGATTATACGGACAGTTTTCATAATATTTTAAGTATTTCCTACTACTAAACTTTTGATTCCAATTATAAAACTTACTTTAAGGCTAAAAAAAAAATAGGTTCGTTTCTGGTCTTTCGACCGTCTCTATTTTTTAGACCCCGACCCTAAATTTATTTTTAAAAATAATATTAAAAAAAATAAAATTGTTTATGTGTTTTAAGCTGTGTATGTGTCAGTTTTATATTGGACCACCCATATTATGTTCATGAAACATGCTTTTGATGTTCTTGGTGTGAATTTAATATATATAGTAAGGAATAATTAAACCAAAAAAAAACACAAACATTTTGACCTATCGGTACCATAATATTTCTTTGGGAACAAGACCAAAAACAGACTTTTTTTTGGCCTATGTAGAGTATAAGAAACAAATTATGCATTCTTTCACAGGGACCATTGATACGAGGGGCCAGGGCTTCCATTAATGGGCGTACGGTGGTAAATTACGTCCAAAAATCGTAGTTGCACAGCGAAAATTAACATCAAAGGCATACAGTGTACTTCCAAAAACTTCAAAGTATGCCGCTATTCTTTATAACGGACGTCCCATAATTTGTAAATTACCGATTATAGCCCCGCCCATCTAATTTCATTTGAGACACCCGAGGTAAGAAGTATTGACTGTGACAGGTAAAACCAGTTTTGTCCAGTTTTATCAAGGGGCAAACACGTGGCTGGCGAGAGTGTCAATTAGATAATTGGCCTAGCCGCGCATTTCACAAAATGAAAATAGCAGTATAACACCCCCCACACCCACACCAACCCACCCACCACCACGCGGAATCACTGACTCAAAAGACTGAGTATGAATGCCATGCCCAAACACTGGAACTTACTAAATTTTTTCCATGAACTTCCAAATTTGATATACAGGAAGTTCAACCTTTCTAAATTTGAACCTTAGTGGAAGCCCTGCGAGGGGAGTATGTTACATAGATACTGCGTAAAAT
Source organism: Cyrtodaria siliqua (assembly GCA_037043455.1). Taxonomy (NCBI): domain Eukaryota; kingdom Metazoa; phylum Mollusca; class Bivalvia; order Adapedonta; family Hiatellidae; genus Cyrtodaria; species Cyrtodaria siliqua. The sequence continues at coordinate 365,357 of JAWPHD010000517.1, forward strand.
CTGCTTTACTTCCGAAACATAATAACAGATGATTTTTATTGTGTTTCGTCTCTCTATTTTTTCAAAGAAAACCAGTTTCGACAAACCCGAACAGCGGTACAATATTTGTTTTGACCGAAGCGCAATATACCGGTGTATCAGTAAAACGTTACACCTCTAGTCATTATATAGACAGCATCATAGAGCCAGCCAGGTTATATAACTGATGCTTTTATTTCAATAAAATTATCGCCCCTTTTATACTTTGAAAATTTGGTTAAAGTTTGTGTAAGCTTGTAGCTCCGAAACTATTTTATATAACGGATTGAAACTTCACACATGACCTTTAAAACTTTGCTTATAGCTGTATCTTGAGTGGTACATAGCAATGTGGCAAGGCAAATGTGGAAGTGACCTTGACCCTCCAAGCAAAGGGCAGATAACTTACTAATTTTTACCTTCAAATTTGACGTTTATGTCACTTTTTCACAAACTGTATGCCCTAAGACCTTTCAAACTTTGCTTATAGTTGTATCTTGAGTGGTACATTGCAACGTCACAAAGCAAATGTGGATGTGACCTTCACCATCCAAGCAAAGGGCAGATAACTTAAATTGTTATAGTTACATCACTTTCTCATGAACTATAATTCATAATAATGCACTAGATGTTTTAAACCTACCTTATAGCTTAATCTTCGGAAGAAAACATATTCTATTTTGACATAGTTGTGTCTTGGGTAGTGCATCTTTTTGGATACATGGATTTCATCTATGACCTTGACCTACTTTTTGGAGCTGATGATTTTTAGCTCTACTGTCCAAGGGCCTCATTTTTCATCCGATCTTTACCAAACTTTAACAGATTGTTAATATCAATGAAAGCTCGGACAAGTTCGAAAACCAGCCAGACCAGTAACAGCGGAGTTATGGCCCTTGATTTAGTTAAAAATGCTATATTTTGCCTCGTTAATACGATATAGGGCTATCATTTTTCATCTGATCTTACCAAACGTTACCAGATGGTTTGCCTTTTTTTTATTATTATAAGTGTATTTTTTTTGTTTATTTTCTTTTAATATATATATATATATATATATATATATATATATATATATATATATATTATTTTTTTTCATTTCTTTTTTCTTTTTTTTTTTTTATTCTTTTTTATTTATTATTATTTTTATTATTATAATTTTTTTTTTTTTTTTTTTTGTTATTTTTGTTTATGCTTTTGTTTATTTGATTGATTGATTTTTATTTTTTATTTTTTTATTTCATTATTTTTGGTGTTAACGCCATGTTAGCAGAAAGCATTGCTATGATTTCTAGTTGTGCCTATTGTGTTTTTTCCCGATTTGTTTATTTTTAGCTCTACTGGCCGAAGGCCAGCAGAGCTTATGGGATGCCGAGTTGTCCGTCGTCCGTCCGTCGTCCATCGTCCGTTGTTAACTTTTGTCTCGTTAAGATGATAGGGCCTTCATTTTTCATCCAATCTTAACCAAACTTTAAGAGGTTGTTAATATCAATAAAAGCTCGGATGAGTTCGAAAACCAGCCAGATTGGCCAAGTTTTAGCGGAGTTATGGCCCTTGATTTAGTTAAAAATGCTATATTGCTATATTTTGCCTCGTTTAAGACGATAGGGCCTTCATTTTTCAACCTATCTTTACCAAACTTTCCACATTGTTAATGATCAATGAAAGCTCGAAACAAGTTCGAAAAACCAGCCCAGATCTGACCAATAACACCAGAGTTATGGTCCTTGATTTAGTTTAAAAATGCTATATTGTTATATTTTGCCTCGTTAAGATGATAGGGCCTTCGTTTTTCATCCTATCTTTACCAAACTTTACCACATTGTTAATATCAATGAAAGCTCGGACGAGTTCGAAAACCAGCCATATCGGACTAGTAACAGCGGAGTTATGGCCCTTGATTTAGTTAAAAATGCTATATTTTGCCTCGTTAAGACGCTAGGGGCTTCATTGCTCATCCGATCTTTATCAAACTTTATCAGATTGTTAATTTCAATGAAAGCTCAGACAAGTTCGAAAAACAAACATATCGGACCAGTAACAGCTTAGTTATGGCCCTTGATTTAGTTTAAAAACGCTATATTTTGCCTCGTTTAAGACGAGAGGGCCTTCATTTCTCATCCGATCGTTACCAAACTTTTTGTTTATTTAATTTTTTTTTTTAATGTTTTATTTTTTTTTTTTTTTTTCAATTTCTATTTTATTTATTTATTTTTTTAAATTTTTTAAATATTTTTTTTTTAATTTTTTTTTTTTTTTTTTTTTTTTTTTTTTATATAATTTTTTTAATTTTTGCTTTTTTTAGTTTTTTTAATTATTTTATTTTTTTTCAATTTTTTTTTTAGCTCTATGTTGGACCAGTCGTACCAGTAACAGAGGAGTAATGGCTCTTGATTTAGTTAAAAATGCTATACTATGCCTCGTTCAGACGAGAGGGCCTTCATTTCTCATCGGATCGTTACCAATTTTTTATTTATTTTTTTTTTTAAATTATTAATTTCTTTTCCTTTTTTTTTATTTAATTTTTTTTTTAACTTTTGAATTGGATTTTTTTCTTTTTTCAATTTTTTTTTTAATTTTTTTTTTTTTTTTTTTAATATTTTTTTTTTTTTTTAATTTATTATTTTTTATATTTATTTTTTTTTATATTTTTTAATTTTTGCTTTTAATTTTTTTCAAATTTTTTTTTTTTCAATTTTTTTTTAGCTCTATGTTGGACCAGTCGGACCAGTAACAGAGGAGTTATGGCTCTTGATTTAGTTAAAAATGCTATATTTTGCTTTGTTAATATGGTAGGGCCTTCATTTTTCATCTGATCTTTACCGAACTTTAACAGATTCTTTAGTTCTGGTTCTTGATTTAGTTCAAAAGCTGTTTTTTGCCCGAAACTTCCAAAAAAACATAAATGACAGTCACTAACTTCATTGATGTTATAAGAGCCATGTTAGCCAGTAGAGCGTCCACAGGCCCTCTTGGGCCTCTTGTTTGATGAAGTTACGGCCCCTTGACATTTTTACTTTTAAAATTCTTGTCGGCGCAACTCCTCCTAAACGCCTTGTTGGATTTCGACAAAACTTGGCAGGAAGCATCGGTTAGATGTCTAGTTGTGCATATTGCGCTTTTGTTCCAGTTCGCTGAGTTATGGCACTTTGACATTTTTACTTTAAATTTCTTTGTCGGCGCTACTCCTCCTAAACGGCTTGTTGGATTTCTACAAAATTTGGCAAGGAAGCCTCAGTATGATGTCTAGTTGTGCAAAGCATGGACTATCAATAAAATCTTGGACAAGTTCGAAAACCAGCTAGATATTGTTAGTAACGACAGGTTATGGCCCTTGATTTGTTGAAAAATGCTATATTGTATTTTCCTTTGTTAAATCTGTAGTTTTTTCATGTTTTATCTGATCTTTACCATATTTTTTAGAATGTTAATATAACCCCCCATCCATTTTTATGAAATTTCATTCATAGAAGAAGTGGGACAAATGCCAGACTAGACACAGTAGACTTAATGCCCATGATGTGAGCGATCTAAGGCCATCCTATCCCAGTTGTTTTTGCAATGTTTTAAAAAAATAATGATGGGAATTTTATGTCGACAACCCTTGATATAAGAGCCGTTTTAGCCAGTAGAACATCCACAGGCCCTCTTGGGCCTCTTGTTTTTAATAAAATGGCATTTTGTTTTTAAACAAATGCACTTAGATGTCATCTCAGCAAAAGCAAACGGCAAACTCCGTTGTTTTTAGTTACTAAAATGTTTACAAACTTTCATTTAAGCCCCATTGACGTTTTTATTTTTACGTCAAGCCCCCATTAGGCGAGACATGTGAATCCACGGATTTCTTGTTTTTTGTTAAGTTTTGTATTTAAGCTTGTCAACTTTTTTTGATTTAAATTTTTCATTATACACATACATGTCATATCACAGAATCCCCTTAAAGAATTCAATGAAACTTCACACATATTCACTTTCATGTGAAGAACTCATAGAGACGAGTGCCTTTCAATGACATGTATGTAGTTGCAGTGCTTCTTGTTACTGTAATACATATATCTTAACGTTCCCTATAACCTTTTCATGTCTTTACCAGTTTACTTTGCATATCTACTTTTAAAGTCCCTATCCTGCCATCAATGCAAATCTTACAGCAAATGTAATCCATTTCTAAACCTACGGATGACGAGGTATATATATAACTTGCATATTTTAAGAAGCCAAACTCTAAAGGCACTATAAAAACAGCATTAAGGTTATAAATGCGTAAATGAGTCTCCATGCCCCTTCCATAGTAAAGTTAGAATGTTGATAACCTGTTGAAAAACTCAAACCTGATTAGAATTCTGGGAAACTTACTTTATCATGCAATTAACATGTCTACTATTAAACAAACAATGAAATAGGGGGTTTAATCCCTTCTAAGAAACATTTCTTCAGTTCAGGGTCAAAGGTCAAAGCTATTTTTACCCCTTGCAATTTCGTACCCTGTCTACTTTCACTTCTGAAATTTATATAAAAAACTGTCAAAAACATGATGAGCTCCCTTTTCAAATATCAACAACATGTCCAGAATACAGTTACAGCCAAAAAATAACTGAAAATTGTACTAAAATAAGTTTTTAAAGAGAAAAAGATTAGCACTCTTTAATACAGAACTACTTTCGACTGCACCAGGCAAGCACATCCGGCTGATTTAGTGGAATTAAACCTTAACCAGTCAGACCAAACCCAAAAAACTGGAGTATCGAATTAAGAGTGACCAATGCATAATTCACTTTAAGCATATTCAATCACCAGTATTTTAAGAACCCGTGAATATATAAACCTATACTTTTGATCGGCACATATACACAGGGCAGGAAAAACTGTTCCTGAGTTACTCGTCCTACGTTATATTTGAATGGACAAATCAATAAATTGTTAAAGAATTTATCTAAATTTCTACTCGAGTTGAATTTTCATGCCGATACATTATTATATGACCTGAACACCTGGATAGAGTTTTGATAAACGTGTTCTTAGTGTAATTTATCGTTATTTGGCGGGTTAGTTTCTTAATGACAATAGTCAGTGTCATACATTTTGGAAGAGGCCTTGGAAGGTGAAACTCCTGCTCCAGAGAGCACCCATCTAGTTTAAACAGCCCAGATAAGTGTTTTTAATTTTTTTATTTCCATGAATCTTTATCCTTTCAAAACAAAAAGGTGCAAAAACTAACAGTGTTTCATGTTTTTTTTAAAACAGTTACATCACTTCCTTAGAATTTGGCATTATTTTTTCTTTCAGTGACATGCGACTGAACAGAAACAAGTTACTAGAGCTGCTAACAGATCCCAACCACGACAAGGCAACACTGGAGAAGACTGCCAGTGATTATTTCTCGCTGCTGGTAGGATTGGTGCGGCCTTTTGAGGAAGGGGAAACAGAAAACAAACTAAGATATGCAATCAAGTTTAAATGGACTGACACATTGTTGGGAAATACACCCACGTAAGTTTCCATGTAGTCACAAATTGAGTGTTTTTGTTATTGTTTTGATTTTAGCATTTTAGTCAAAATTTAATTTTATGCAATACCAAGATAATTCTATTACTTTGATTTGAATAAAACATAGGTCAAGAATACTAAAAAGATGCAATGCGACAAACGGTCTCGGAAAACTGTTTCAGAATAAAGTATTTTATTCTGTTTTTGAATTATATTCATTCTAATTCAGTAAATACAGATTATTTATCTGCTGGGATCGATATAGAGAAATCCTTCACGAGATGGTAGACATGTGGTTCTTTTCACAAACGAGCATTTGCGAGTGAAAAAAAAAAGCCTACCATCCAGTGAAGGATTTCCCTATAATCAAAAACAGCAGTTAAATAATCTGTTTATTACTTTTTAATCAGTTTATATATAATTTTAACCGAAATTTTTCTCTGTATTGAACCTTAGCCAGAAAAAAAAATACCAGTGTTTCTGGTTACTCAGTTGAAAAAATTAGGGTAGGTAGGTAGGTATTTTTTTTCGTTTTTAGCTCTACTGGCCTAAGGCCAGAAGAGCTTATGGGATGACGAGTTGTCTGTCGTCCGTCCGTCCGTCGTTAACTTTTGTCTTGTTACCACCATAGGGCCTTCATTTTTCATCCGATCTTTACCAAACTTTAACAGGTTGTTAATATCAATGAAAGCTCGGACAAGTTCGAAAACCAGCCAGATCGGAATAATTTCACCGGAGTTATGGCCCTTGTTTTGCTGAAAAATGCCGTATTAGGCCTTGTGACCACTCTAGCACCTTCATTTATTATTTGATCTTTACCAAACTTGCACAGATTGTTAATATCAATGAAAGCTCAAACAAGTTCGAAAACCAGCCAAATCGGATCAGTAACACCGGAGTTGTGGCCCTTGTTTTTTTCTGAAAATTGCTATTTTCTGTCTTGTGAACGCTCTAGCATCTTCATTTATTATTTGATCGTTACCAAACTTGCACTGATTGTTAATACCAATTATAGCTTGGACGAGTTCGAAAATCAGCTGAATTGGGTCAGTAATATCAGAGTCATGGCCCTTGTATTTTCTGAAAAATGCCATTTTCTGCCTTCTGAACACTCTAGCACCTTCATTTATTATTTGATCTTTACCAAACTTGCACAGCTTGTTAATATCAATGAAAGCTCGAACAAGTTCGAAAACCAGCTAAATCGGATCAGTAAGACTGGAGTTATGGCCCTTGTTTTTTCTGAAAAATGCTATTTTCTGCCTTGTGAACACTCTAGGGCCTTCAATATTAATCGGATCTTTACTTAACTTTGCCAGTGTTTTTATGTCAATGAAAGCTTGAACAAGTTTTGAAAACCGGCAAGATCAAAATAATTTCAACAGAGTTTTGCTGAAAAATGCCATATTAAGCCCTGTGAACACTCTAACACCTTCATTTATTATTTGATCTTTACCAAACTTGCACAGATTGTTAATATCAATGAAAGTTTGGACAAGTTCGAAAACCAGCTAGATCGGACTATTAACAGCGGAGTTATTGCCCTTGATTTAGTTCAAAATGCTATATTTTGCCTCGTTAAGACGATAGGGGCTTCATTGTTCATCCGATCTTTACCATACTTCATCAGATTGTTAATGTTAATGAAAGCTCGGACAAGTTTGAAAACCAGCCAGATTGGACCAGTATTGGCAGAGTTATGGCCCTTGATTTAGTTAAAAATGCTAAGGTTTGCCTCGTTAAGACGATAGGGCCTTCATCTTTCACTCGATCTTTACCGAACTTTACCAGATCGTTACTATTAATAAAAGCTCGGACAAGTTCGAAAACCAGCCAGATCGGACCAGTATCGGTGGAGTTATGGCCCTTGATTTAGTTCAAAATGCTATATTTTGCCTCGTTAAGATAATAGGGCCTTCATTTTTCATCCTATCTTTACCAAACTTTACCACATTGTTAATGTCTTTGAAAGCTGGAACAAGTTCGAAAACCAGCCATATCGGACCAGTAACAGCGGAGTTATGGCCCTTGATTTAATTAAAAATGCTATATTTTGCCTCGTTAAGATGATAGGGGCTTCATTGTTCATCCTATCTTTACCAAATTTTATCAGATTGTTAATATCAATGAAAGCTCGGACAAGTTTGAAAACCATTTCATATTGGACTAGTAACAGCGGAGTTATGGCCCTTGATTTAGTTCAAAATGCTATATTTTGCCTCGTTAAGACGATAGGGGCTTCATTGTTCATCCGATCTTTACCAAACTTTACCATCTTGTTAATATCAATGAAAGCTCGGATAAGTTTTGAAAACCAGTCGTATCGGACTAGTAACAGTGGAGTTATGGCCCTTGATTTAGTTAAAAATGCTATATTTTGCCTTGTTAATACGATAGGGTCTTCATTTTTCATCCGATCTTTACCAAACTTTACCAGATTGTTACTATTAATGAAAGCTCCGACAAGTTTGAAAACCAGCCAGATTAGACCATTTACACCGGAGTTATGGCCCTTGATTTTATTTTCTGAAATATGCTATATTTTGGCCTCATTAAGAAGAAAGGGCCTTCATTTGGCCAAATTTCATTGAAATTTTTCAAGGATGATCAATACCAAGCCTAGTTGTACATATCGTCACTGCATTCCAGTTGAATGATTTTGGCGGAGTTATGTCCCTTTAAAGGTTTTAATAAACAAACTTTGTCCTGACTAGTATTCCTGAACCCCTGGCCGGATTTAAACAAAACTTTTTAGGGATGATCAGTTCCAGGTCTAGTTGTGCAAATCTTTGCCGTGTTCCGGTGGAAGGAATTTTGGCAGAGTTATGGCCCTTTAAAGGTTTTAATACACAAACTTTGTCTGGACTATTCTCCTGAACGTCTCCCCACATTTCAACGAAACTTTACAGGGATGATCAGCACCAAGCTTAGTTGCGCATATCATCGTCGCATTCTGGTTAACAGATTTTTGGTGGAGTTATGGCCCTTTAAAGGTTTTTGATTCACAAACATTTTCCGGGCTAGTTTTCCTGAACCCCTGGCTGGATTTTAATGAAACTTGACAAGGATGATCAGTATCAAGCCTAGTTTTGCATATCATCGCCATATTCGGGTTGAATGATTTTTGTCAGAGTTATGGCCCTTTAAAGGTTTTAATAGAGAAACCAGATTAGTCTGTTCTGAACTCCTTACTGGATTTCAACGAATCTTGATGGGGATGATCAGTACCAAGCCTAGTTGCACCTATCATTGACGTGTTCTGGTTGAATGAATTTTGGCAGAGTTATGGCCCCTTAAAAGTTTTAATACACTAACTTTGTACAGACTAGTTCTCCTGAACCTCTGGCTGGATTTCAAAGAAACTTGTCAGGGACAATCAGTACCGAGCCTAGTTGCCTATGTCATCACCATGTTCTGGTTGAACGATATTTGAAAGAGTTATGGCCCCTTGTGCATAAACTTTATCTTTAGCCAGTAGAGCGTCCACAGGCCCTCTTGGGCCTCTTGTTTATTTCATGGATGTCAAAATAATCGGTTTCTATTTTAATATATATAGCATCTTTGCTAGGGGCTTAATTAAGTTTTAATTTAAGAATGACACAGCCTAAGTGTCCTGTCATGCTGACACACACAAATCATCTTTTATATTGCAAATATTTGTTTGATTTTTGACATTACGCTTAGTATTTGAACCACTTCTCAGCCTTCTGGATATTTTTTTATATAAAACCACATACCTATAAATAGCACATATATAGGATACTGTGAAATGTATATCTGTTTCACGTGGCAGTGCGGAAATTAATGGTATTTTTATACAATTTCTTATTTAGAAAAACTATTATAATCCCATATTGCCATTTATTTTAATATGAATCTTTGCATGTATTCTTATCAAAATCTATGAATATTTGAAAGAGATGTTCGAAGAAAAGTTAAGGTGCTACGTGATAATTTGGCTACTTCATTGTTTCAGAAATAAAGTGTCCAATCTGTTTGTTACTCTATCATAAAACTAAACTTTTAATAATATTAAAACTGTCATTAACACGAGCCGTACATTAAGCCTGTCAGTTTTTTTTTAAAATGAATCACTGAATTTATATCAATGTATCAAAATGAAAAGAATCCTAAAAATAGTAATCAAATCTAGACAAAAGATAGTTGCCTTCAATCACAATTTTTTTTAGTTGTGTTATTTGTTGAAAACAAACATGTTTTTAAGTTTTCCTGAAAAAATGTCCCAGAGTAATGTAGTTATAGACAAGATGTGAAGCTCTCTCTGGTCTCCGTTTTTCTGTGACAAGTCAAAATGCTTCGAAAAACACGATCACTATGGAACAAAATAAATATGAATGTATACCTAATTGGAAATCGCGTTTTTCGAAGCATTTTGACTTGTCACAGAAAAACGGTTTGATCAAGTTGTTTTCGGTTTTCGGTTTCGAGAATGACACATCTGCGATTCCAACCAGCCCAGATTTGTAGATAATTCTCGGAATTTGGCCAGAGAAAAAATTGATGAAAGCAGTTAGGTATCAAATGTTGACCAGAGAGAGCTTCACACATTGTCTATAGCTACATTACTCTGGGACATTTTTTCAGGAAAACGTAAAACATGTTTGTTTTCAACAAATAACACGGACATCTTTTTTTTTTTTTTTTTTTTTTTTAATATATATATATATTTTTTTTAATTGTTTTTTTTTTACCATAAAAAACTGTAGGGTCGGCGCCAAAAAATAGGGATGGTCGGGTAACCAGAAACACAGGTATTTTTTTACCCGGCCTTATTGGCTGACATTGACATCAGCAACACTTTATTGACGTCATGACTCAATGTCACAGTTATTTATTTTTGTGTCCGGAGTTAGTTATTAATATTAAGCAATTATGAATATTCTTTCACTGAGAAATCCCAAGCTTTCACTCATAGAAATGTAATAAACTATAATAACAGATATTAAGATATGGTATCAAATTTTACAATTTAAATATGAGTAAAGGGAATCATTCAATGTTACATGATTAATGGTGGATTTTCCGCAAGGTCACATTAATAATGGGAATAATATTTTAATGACATTTTTTTTTTGTTCTTCTGAAAAACAAAAAAAAGTCACTGCTAAGTATAACAACAAAAAGAAACATTACAAAAATAAAGTCACAGACAGATTTTATTTTTCTAGATAGCAGTAAGATGCGGTGCGTGATTGGAATAATTGATGTTAATGTTATTTTCAGAGAGCAGCAGGACGCTGTATTTGAGTTGGCATCCATGGCGATTAACTTGGCCCTCTGGCACACAAAACATTCGGCAAAATTTGCTGCTAAAGATGAGTGAGTAGAACGATATTTGAGTATGTTGAATTAAACTCTGGAGACTTTCAATGCATAGAATATCTCTGAATCATACACATATGCTGACTCGCTATTGACTATTCAGGGCTCGAAATTAGCAGTAGTCCAAGAGCCCGAGCAGGGTTCTGGAAATATTTTGAAAATCCACTTGCCCAGGGCAAGTGGATTTTCAAAAGTCACTTGCCCTGCCCATAATGTCACTTGCCCCACATTTAAGAACACATAATTGCCCCAAAATTTGGCGGTGTACCATTATTCGTGTTAAACGGGACGGACCGCCGCATAATTTGGACCATTATACTTAGAAAAGGAAGGGAGAGCAGTGCTCCAGATAAGCTGCGTATCTGCGTTTTTTACGCAAAGAAATTTGACAAATACGCACAAGTTTTTTAATATGTGCGTTTAAAAACGCAGACATTTTTCCTTTCACGCACGTTTCTAAATTTCCTTGCGTTTTTGCATATTCCTGCCAGTACCGATTCCCAATTCGTACATCATTTGTATATATTTATAAACAGCTGTTATGGATTTCCGCCAGACTGTATCATCATTTAATTGCCGATAAAATACGGCTGAAAATTCGCACTTGAGGTTAAAAATATCGGTCTAAACCCGTCTACTTTCGGCCTCGCAGTACATAAGGCGCTTGGAAAATAAAGGCTATTGACTTTCTGAATAGGAGCAAGCGTTTATTGATGCCGAGAAAAATGTCGTCGGGCAAAGAAAAAACAATTCTGAATTTTTTTAAACCTGTTAGCGAGAAGAAAAATAACAATTCTGAGCATATAGTGAAAGGCATATTAGACGAATTAATTAAGGAATGTGTAAAGTCGGGAAAGAGGTTGCACGATGGTCAAAATGTGTCAAAAAAAAAACGATAGAAGCATGGAAATCGTCATTCCCGTGGTTGAAGATTTCTTCAGAAAACGATTCCTGTAAAATTCAAATATTTAAAATATAATAAATTAACCAAAGACTTGAGTGCATTAGTGCTGATAGTGTTTTCACTCAAAAGGGAAAAGAAGGATGAGTGAAAATAGTTGTTGTATTTTGGGGGAAAAAAATTCATGGAGAGTGTATTTTATGAATTAGTTAATACATTGTATTTATTCATATAAAAAAATCAAATGGTTGCATTTTTTTTTGTGTCTATTTAGTATTACATCTTTGTGTTACTTAAATCATAAAATGATGAGACAGTATACAAACTTATTTTATTCCGCCCTCCCACCCCACCACACACACAATCCTCCATCATTTTTGATGACCATCCAAAAAAAAAGATTGGCAGCTAGTGTATGGAACTTTTAATGTCACAGTGTGTACAATTAACCAGTTGACATAAAAAAAGAAGCTATTGTATTCATTTAAATGTGCGACAAGCAAAGAAACAAGAAAAAAACGTTATTAAAAATATTCACTTGGCCCCCAATTTCTGCAAACATGGTAACGTTCCTACGGCTTTTAATTTTAACTAAAGGGAATTAGATGAAAGCAAGATGCGTGAATAGGGGTTCCTACTAGGGTTTCCTAGGAATTGTTTAAGAAGTAAACAGTAACCTTATTTATCAAAAGCAAAAGTTCTGAAATCGCGAAAACGCATGACATGCGCATATCGCTAAGTTATGCAACTTATTTGTGTAGTGTGCACTTCCATATACGTTTAATTACAGACTATATCAATGAAATACACCAAATACCTCATAAAAATGCATTAATAAACGAGTGCTTCGAGTAAAAGAAATATATTTTCGTTACGAAAAAATCTTCGGCAAAATTATCTAAACAAAATCATAACGTCAAGTGGGTCTGTCTATCATTATTTTGACACATTAAATATGCAAATTAAGAAAGAGTTTTCTGATTTGATTGGTGGAAGGTCCAAATGACGTTCAGGGATTATTTGGAAACGATTTCTGAAAGTAGCTATGTTTATGGTTGGAAGGTCACTGACATAATTGCCGCGATTTCATTGGCCAATGGACACACGTTTGACGGTCGTGTCAGGATGTTGTTTTCAAACGGTGTGAAATGCGCGTGTGGGTTAAATAGTTGTTTATTGCAATAATGCCACAAATTAAGCTGCCTGTGGCGAGATTGTTGATTGTACCGAAAGTTGTTTGATCTTATTAACAATCGCTAGCGGCGAAAAACAGCGGCCAGTTTTATTCAGTTATCAGAATGAAATTCAGTTATCAGAATTCAGTTATCAGAATGAAATTCTGATATGGCTAGTTTGCCACTTGATTTGTTCTGGAATGGAAATGTCCGTCGGGCAAGTGGCGGGCAACCAGATTTGCGAAGGTCACTTGCCCGCACCCAAAATCCACTTGCCCGGGGCGTCGGGCAACCGTATTTCCGGAACCCTGCCGAGGCTAGTAAAAATGCTGCCAGGCTACTACATGTTTGTATCTGGATAGTCTGATGGGCTAGTAAAAAGACTGTTTAAATAAGAAATCAATTATAAATCTACAGTTTGTGTAGTGACATCACTGCCTATAGGGTGTTGTTTACAATTGCCTCCATAATCAAAATGAGTGTTTTCCATACTTTTTGTATTGAAGTCTTGATCAAGATGGTTTTATAACCTTGCATACATTTACATAAGAAATGTAGAGATACTGTACCTTCAAAATGCACTTAAAACTCATGAAAACTCAAATTAAAGTAATATTTATATAGACGATCTTACATGAGTAACTGTGTATTATTAATTTTAATAAACGAGTTTAATAAAATAATAGGGTACGAGGCTCTTGCCAAGTATCCTTTCTTTTTATCCAACGAGTTTATTAAAGTCAATAATACACAGTCACGAATGTAAGATTCTGTTTATCACATAACACACCTACGACGTGATAGTTTCGCTTTAATGTTGTCAATTTTCCTTATATACGGCGGCAATTTGTAAGACAAATCATGATGTCGTGTTGATGTTTACATCACGTCGCTACGTTACGCGGCTGTACATGAGTTTGCGCTTCAAATAATGCGAATTTAACGTTACTAACATTCATTTTATGAAGTAAGATTTCAAATAATGATAAATAATTAAGGCGTCTGAACGTACCGTATGATATACCATGCAAACAATTGGGATTACATGTTTTACTGTATACAAACACAGTGATTCGGTTCTCATTTGCATCTGTAATACACTAGTGTATTACGAGAAATAAGTCCAGGCTTTATTGCACTCCCAGAAGCCATATGTGATAAAATTGAGACTCTGCTCAACACAAACTTTAGAGTATTCCCACTCATCCATATTAAAGTGGTGATAAGTATTGTGACTGGACACCAATGCCGGAGTATTAATCACCTTCAAATAATCCCCCCCATACTGGGGAGACATAATTGTTTTTAGCTTGGATGTCTGTCTGTCGGTCTCTCTGTCCATCACAAGTCGTGTCCTCTCCATATCTCTTGAACCGCTTGATAGATTTTGAAATTACTTGGCACAAATGTTCACCATATCGAGACGACGTGCGGAGCGCAGCTTTCAGCCACGTCTGTTCAAGGGCAAGGTCACACTTAGAGGTCGAAGGTCATATGCATTATATTTATACCCACGTTTTTGAAAAAAACAGGGTATATTAAAATCGTCTCCGTTTGTTCATCCGTCCGTACGTCGTCTGTTACCGCATCTCCTCCTAAACTGCTGAACGGAATTCAACCAAACTTAGGTTATGACATCACCATATGATGCAAGAGCACTACTATTTTTGACTCCGAGCCCGGGGGCCCTCAGAGGGGTCAAAAGGTCAAAAAACTAAAAAATCAATTACACTGTCATTTTTTCATAATTTTGCACATAACTTGGTAAATGTAATCGTCTATAAAAGATAAACATCATATCAAACGATTGCTATACTTCGCAAACTCGAATGTCTGCCCTGGGGTGGGTGGGGCGGATGGGATTTGGGGTCATTTTTTAAAAAAAAATTTGGTAATTATGTCTCAAATGAAACATCATGATGATGGCTCTGCACCCAGGGTCCCTCAGTGGGGTCAAAAGGTCAAATACACTAAAAATTCAATTACACTGTCATTTTTCCATATTCTTGCACATAACTTGGTGTATGTAAACGTCTATATAAAAGATAAGCAACATATTAAATGATTTTATTATTTTTATTATATCAAACTCGGACTGTCTGCCCATGGGCCCAGGGATGGGGTGGGGGGCGGGATTTGGATTTTTAGCTCGACTAGTCTATTCGAAGAATAAGAGAGCTTATGTAATCACCCCGGGGTCGGCGTTGGCGTCCCACATGAAGGTGTGCGTGTAAGCTGTGTTTACAAGTCTATATCTCTTACATTTCTTATCCTAGCACAACCAAATTCGACCATGGGCTTCCTTATAGCATTATCTTAAGGACTGCGTAAGCAATTTTGGTTCCTGTAACCCATGGGCTCCCATGGAACCCAAATTATGGTAGCCCATAAAATGTGTCCCATTTCACATCAAATTTTGCGTGTAAGCTGTGTTTACAAGTCTATATCTCTTACATTTCTTACCCTAGCACGACCAAATTTGGCCATAAGTTTCCTTATAGCATTATCTTAAGGGCTGCTTAACTAATTTTGGTGCCTATATCCCCTGGGCTCTCATGGAACCCAAATTCTGATAGCCCTTAAAATGTGTCTATTTCACGTCAAATTTTGCGTGTAAGCTGTGTTTATAGGTCTATATCACTTACATTTCTTGTCCTAGCTGAACTAAATTTGGGAATTGGTTTCCTTATAGTATGTTGTAAAGGGTTGTGAAAGTAATTTTGTCTTCTGCAAATTCTGGGCTCCCATGGAACCCAAATTGTGATGGCCCATAAAATGTGCAATAAAGGCAGATCTTGGTTTGCATGTAAGCATGTATATATCTATAATTTTGGTTTGGGATTTATTATAGAAGTATGCATCTTATTCATACCTCACCCATATTGGGGCATGGGCTCCCTCCTCAAACTCCCCCCTCCTCACCCACTCCCTACCCCCCCCCCCCCCCCCCCACTTTTTTTTTTTTTTACATATTTCTGTGTTGTTTTAGTCAATTCTTACACATAGCTTCTTACACATATATGTTGCCCCCTCTCCCCCCTGCCTCCCCCCACTCCCCCACCCCACTCGAAACTCTTATTATTATTATTTTTTACATATTTCTTTGTTGTTTTAGTTACTTCTTACCACATAGCTTCTTACACATATATGTTGCCCCCTCCCCACATGCCCTCTCTCCCCCACCCCCCACCCACCCACCACTCAAAACTTTTTATTTTATTTTTTTACATATTTCTATGTTGTTTTTGTCAATTCTTACACATGTTGCCCCTCCCACCGACCCCCACCCACACCCCCACCCCCACCCCGCCTCCCCTCCCCCACACTCAAAACTGGAATAATATATATATATATTTTTTTTACATTTCTGTGTTGTTTTGGTCAATTCTTACATAGCTTCTTACACATATATGTTGCCCTCCCCCCCCACCACACAGCCTCTCCCCCAAAACCTCCCCCCCCCCCCCCCCCCCCCACTCAAAACTGGAATATTTTATTTGTACATATTTCTGTGTTGTTTTGGTCAATTATTATATAGCTTCTTACACATATATGTTGCCCCCTACCCCCCACCACTCCCCTCCGCTCCACCCACCTCCCCCCCCCCCCCCCCCCCCCTCGAAAATCGATTGATATTTTTTATTTTTTACATATTTCTGGTCAATTCTTACACATAGCTATGTTGCGCCGCCGCCCCCATACATATTTCTGTGTTGTTTTGGTCAATTCTTACATAGCTTCTTACACATATATGTTGCCCTCACCCCCGCCCCCCCCTAACCTCTCTCGAAACTGGAATATTTAACCCACACACAACCCTGCATCTCCCCTCCCCCACCCCCACTCGAAACATATAGCTCTGTAGCCCCCCACACCCCCCCACACCCCCCTCCCCCTTGCTCCCCCACCTCCCCACCCCTTACCACCAACTAACCATCCCATCATCACTTTTTTTTTTTTACATATGTCTGTGTTGTTTTGTTTTATCAATGATGCGCAACCGCCCTGCACCCCCATTGGTTTATGGGCTGCCCTCACATGGAGGACAGGGAGAGCGGAATTGTTTTCATTTTATCTTTCATTATTTGGATATTAATATTTTAATTTGAACGCAATCATTTACATATAAAACAATTTTAGATTAAATTTAGATACACAGATGAAATATCAATAAAAAAAAAGAAATGCGGCCACAATAAAAATTACCAGATATCAGCTCCCTCCCCGAGTTGCCTTTCGACCACTAATTCCTTTAAAATGACAGCAATTGTGGATTAAAACAGATAAAAATAATAAAATTTCACACATAATTTTATATCGGCCCGAGTTTCTACACAAGCCCCGTCCCCCAACCCCACCCCACATTGTTTTAGCCTTGTTTTCCAATGGTATATACTAGCTATATAATTTATTATTCTCTGAAAAATCGAATAGTCGAGCTGCGCTGTTCTCCGACAGCTCTTGTTTTATGATGGGATTACACTGTATACATTTGTTTCCTCCTATGTTGTAGTTGGGCCTGGAGGAAGGGGCATCAAATACACTAATAATGCAATTACGGTGTCATTTTTTCATACTTTTGCACATTAATTGGTATAATAGTCATCTAATAAAGAGATACACAACATGTCAAATGATTTATTATTTAAAACTCTGACGTCTTCCCTGGGGTTCAGGTTGGAGGGGGTTGGTGGAGGGTAACAGGGGGTTAATTTATTCAAAAATAATTTCTCAAATGAACATTTTGATGAAGTGATTACATTATATATACTGTGGGGCTGTGTGTGGTGGGGGTGGGCTGGGGGCAAGTGAGGTCATGTGTGAATAAAACGTGGGTATTTTATGACAGTCGCGCCGTCGAATTCGTTCTAGTTTGTGTTCTCTTCATATCTCTTGAACCGTTTGAGGGATTTTGAAATAACTTGGCACAAATGTTCACCATATTGAGATGACGTGCGGAGCGCAACTTCTAGCTATGTCCGTTCAAGGTCAAGGTCACACTTAGAGGTTGAAGGTCATATGCACTACATTTCATGTCCTCTCCATATCTCTTGAATCGCTTGAGGGATTTTCAAATAACTTTGCACAAGTGTTCACCATATCGAGATGACGTGCAGAGCACAACTTCCAGCCACGTCCATTTAAGGTCAAGGTCACACTTAGAGGTCGAAGGTCATATGCACTATATTTTGTGCCTCTCCGTATCTCTTGAACCACTTGAGGGATTTTGAAATAACTTGGCACAAATGTTCACCATATCGAGACGACGTGCAGAGCGCAACTTTCAGTCAGGTTGGTTCATGTGCATTACACTGAGAGTGTTGGGGGAGACATATGTTTTTGTTACAAAAACAACCCCGTCTAGTTTGCATTAAATTTGTTTTTTTGTTAATTTATATGAAAATACAGAATCAGTATCTTTTTTTAGGCTACAAACATATCAAACAGGTCACCAAGTGGGGGTATTAATCACCGTCAGTGATAGCTCTAGTTGAATTCTGATTTTTTTGTGGGGATTTTTGTATGTATACAAAAGATTGAAAATGTATTGAATTTTGAAGAAATTATTTTTGAAAAGTTTGTCGGGGTGGGGCGGGAAAGCGGGGTGTTGCTATTAGGGGAGATGGTCTTATTGGGGGAAATACGGTAGTCAAATTTAATGAACAGCTGTGTGACCTTGCTGTCTGTGATGCTACTTATTCTATTTTTCTGTTAATAAATATCTGTTTCTTTGCTATTTTATTAATGGATATATTAAAATGAATATAGGATATGATTTTTTCGTTTTAATAATAATAAATATAATTCACATTATGTTTGCATATATCTAAATAAGATGGATGTCTTCAAATATAATTTGCGAAAACTATAATAAATCACTGCTTCGTTACGTATCTGCAAACACAGTATTGATAAATAATCGGAATTACCGTATTTCCCCTAATAATAGCACTATCCAAAATGCAAAGGAGGTGCTCTTATTATTTTTATTTTTTTATACCCCCGCTAAACGAGTTTTCACCATGTCCGTCTGTATGTAGACGCAAACTTGTCCGATCCATAACTCCCCCTAAAGCAAATCTCATAAAACTTCGTGGTGGACTGCCTGTGATGAGAGGATGACCCATATTGATTTTGAGGTCATTAGGTCAAAGGTCAAGGTCACTGGGACCCGATAAAGAAAAATCTTGTCCGCTCCATAACTCCCCTCCCCTTGAAGCAAATCTCATAAAACTTCATAAGTGAACTGCCTGTGGTGAGAGAATGACACCTATTGATTTTTAGGTCAGTAGGTCAAAAGTCAAGGTCACTGGGACCCGATAATGAAAAATCTTGTCCTCTCCATAACTCCTCTTCCCATGAAGCAAATCTCATGAAACTTCATGGGTGGACTGTCTGTGGTGAGAGAATGACACCTATTGATTTTGAGGTCAGTAGGTCAAAGTTCAAAGTCACCGGGACCCCGAGCACGAAGATCCTTGTCCGCTCTGTAACTCCTCTTCCCCTGAAGTAAATCTTGTGAAACTTAATGAGTGTGATGAAAAGATGGCCCCTATCGGTTTTGAGGTCAGTAGGTCAAAGGTCAAGGCCACCATTACCTGATCATGAAAATCCTATTCCACTCAATCTTTACCCAAACGGTAGCGGGGGTATATTTGTCGCCATTAAAAGGTGACAGCTCTAATTTAAATTATGTTTATACATGTACTTCAAAGCAGTTCTTGCCAAATTGTATACGCCAAACTGAGCATCAAATGTCACTGAATTAAATCTAAAATCCTAAATCTTTCTATTTTCACAAAAGATTGAAGAAAACATATTAAATTTCGAAGAAATTTGGATTTTTGGATTTTCTATATAGGTAAGATTTCTAAGAAAAATGGTGGGGCGCTTTTATTAAGGGAAATACGGTAAAGATAACCATAATTCACTTGGTTTTGTGATGTACCCAATTTATTTTCAGATATCTAAATAGTTAGAGATAACTTGTATTCAAATTGAAGATATCCATTATTTGTTTATTATAAAATATCAAAGATATCCAAGAGCACAAATAAAAGGTCCTAAGCAGTTTTAAGAAAAGAAGAAAAATAATAACATTAGAAGAAACGCTTATATAAAATTATTGCCTTTTAGTGAGGTCGATATGTGTATTTATCTCTTAAATACACATATCGACCGAATCTAAAAGGCAACAATTATTTTATTATTAAATCAAATTATTCATGGAATTTTGAAATTTTGAAATTTTGAATATTGAATATTGAATTTAGAATTTTGAAATTTTGAATTTTTGAATTTTGAGAATTTTGAGAATTTTGAGAATTTCGAAATTTTGAATTTTGAATTTGAAATTTGAATTTTGAAATTTTGGAATTTTTGGAATTTTTGGAATTTTGATTTTTGAATATTGAATATTCATGGGAATTGAATTTTTCATACTTATGTTTCACAAAATTATGTTTGACTCCGCCCACAGGTCAATATACAAAAGTCAATATACGTTTTTCAGGTCAATATAGTTTTTTATTTTTAATCATGTGATCAACTTTTAACCAATTGTATTCATTGAATAATTTGATTTAATAATAACAGATTTTATTGCTTCTGATATGTTTATTGTTACTGTCAGGTTTTCCTAGACAAGTTAATATGGAGTCTTTTTATCGTGCACCAAGAGTCCAAGACTTTCCTCATGACAGAGCTGTACGCAGTCTCTCCCAATATACATGATTTATAGAATCACTGTCCATTCCTGATAGTATAAGTTCTATCATGTCAAGCAGGCTTGCCATGGTTCTCGTTGTATCGTCTACTATGTCTTGTTCAGGAAATCTTATTGGCATTATTTGAAACAATATATCTCCCACAGATACTGACCCATTGGCAGTGAATAGGTCCACCAGGTGCAGTTTTTTGATTGAAATTTTTGAATTTACACATTGCGTTAAAAGGTAACATTTCTCAAGCTTATCCCTCCACTCCCCATAGTTTAAAATGTTTTCTGGCATTGTGTTCATCATATCCAGACCTATTTTTAGTTTTGGCCATTTTCGTAGCAATATAAACTGAACATTCCTGTCCTTTATAAGGCAAGTCAGCAGATTTGAGAGCAGTCGTCTCATTTGGGCATCCAATTTTCCAGCTAACAGGTTCCTACTGGGAATCATGTAGTTTGGTAAAAAATTGTTTGTCACACAATGTTTTAGAAACTGCAGCGACTGAATGAGTCGATCAGTCAGTAACTCCTCTGTGAAGAGTTCCCGTGGGTATAACTCTGCCATCCACAGAACGATATTCTTCATGATGTAGGAAGTGATGTCTTTAAATATGCATGGCGATGATGCTCTGTGGGTGTCTTTGAAAGGCTGAATTATTTGTTTTGCTACCATTTTTAACAGGATGTACAGTTTAGTTTGAGTGTCATTCATACTATGCATGAGACACAGTTCTGATTTAGTGAAGCATATCCTCCACTCATACTTCTTATTGACACTATCCTTAAAGCCGACGGGCACTACATGCGCTTCCAAGCGAGAAATTTCTTCAATTGTCTCCAGTGTTGGCCAGTTGTTATAACGTTGACGTGTCTTCCAGGAATGTAGTAGATTTGGACAAAAACAAATAAAACATTTAACTTCGTCTTCAGTTCCTTCGAGGTATATCCTCGGCATTGATGGACCACTTCTAGCTCCCTGAGAATAAGGAAACCTAAATCCTCTTGGATGTGATTCAATGTCATTCTTTAATTTTTGGAATGATTTTATATCAAATGCTTCAAATGTGTCATTTGATAAATACGAATCACCATTTTCAAACAAGAAATAGTTATAAACATTTTCATGATATTCATGATATTCGCCAGGAATTTCAAATGGACCTGACATTTTCAGAAAAGTATATCCGGGAGGTGTTGAATGTCTTTCTGTTTTTAATACGATACTATTAGGATATTCCCTATCAAGGTTAAAAGTGTCATCACCACAAACTACTTCAGTCGCTACCTGCATGGTATCTTTGTCACTTTCATATGACGCCGTGAGTCCTTCACCCTTACTTCCAGCAATAATACTCTCAGTATTTTCTATTGATTCGTTTTCTGCTTCTTCAAGGTACATATGTACTCTATATTTGACCATGTCACTACTGTAACCTAGATGATCTAGTGTCCTTGACAAGGTCCTGGAGAACGCATGATCAGAATCCATGTTGTAGTATTGTTAACTTCTTCGAGTGTTTAATGTGTCTCTAGGACAAATCTCCTATACATCTCCATGACAGACATTTACCACCTGAAAAGAGAATGACTTCATATTGAAAATAGAGTTTAATTAACATTGTAAGTTGTAGTGATACGGGAAATAATTCCCGAGTGAGAAAGATTCTTGCAATATAGAAATGAGTGCGCTTAAAAATGCGCACAATGAGTGCGCTTAAAAATGCGCACAAGTTTCTATATCGCAAGAATCTTTCTCATGAGGGTATTATTTTCCGTATCACGACAACAATGTTAATTAAACTATATACTATATATTCTGTGATGAATTTCTTAATATTTTTACGCGAGTTTGCCTTTTTACACCAGTTTGCACGAGAACGCCAAGACGACGTTACGTCATACAAACAAAACAAGTGGGACCGGAACTCTTCGTTAATTTCCGTAATCGGTATTTCCTAGTGGCCGAATCCGACGACGACGTCCGTTAAACAATTGGAACGTCATTTGGCGGTCCGCCACTGACGGAAAAGGCCGAGCAATGTTCCGTACTGCGAAATAACTCCCACTGGGAGATATTTCGCAGTAGAGCAAACGAGTAGATATAGCTTTTTTATTCCCAGTATTTCCTATACAAATCACAGACAAATATGTAATATAAAAAAATATTTACCCAAATAATTATCATTATGGCGACTTATTTCACCAAAAGAATTTGTTTAAAATATTTGTAATCACAACCAAATTAAAATACAGTTAAGATTATTTTTTATTGACCCAATAATTTGTTTATAATGTTGTACTTTCAATTTGTTACACCTTTTGAGGAAGTTATATCAACGTACATTGCATATCGAAGTGAAGTAAAAAAGCTAAGAATTAATTGATAAACCAGAAATTAGTATTAAATGAAAAACTAGAAATTATTAAAAGAAAATCATGTTAAAGTTTAATAAAATTCAAGACTGATAATTACCTTCATTCAGGCTGCTTCATTGATGAAGTGGAGAGACCATCTGTTGAAGGCTTTCATTTTGTCTCTCTCGAATACGATCATGTGTTTCTATTTTCGTGATGTATTTTTAGCTCACCTGAGCCGAAGGCTCAAAGGTGAGCTATTGGGATCACTCTTCGTCCGTCGTCCGTCCGTCGTCCGTCCGTCGTCCGTCGTCCGTCCGTCGTTAACTTTTGCTTCAAACGACTTCTCCTCGGAAACCGCTTGGCCAATTTTGACCAAACTTCACGTGGATGATCCTTAGATGAATGCTTTTTAGATTTGTTAAAATTAGGTCAGCGCGACATCCAAGATGGCCGCCATTACCATATATGGTCGAAACCTTAAACAATCTTCTTCTGAAGAACCGCTGGACAGATTTCAACAGTTTTTCTTTTAAAATGATCGCTTACACCTAGACTATCAAGTTTGTTCAAATCAAGTTCCCGGGGTCAAAAATGGCCGTGCCCCGGGGGTACAAAGTTTGTATTTGAGATTTTGCATGTTTTTCATATAGACATATAGGAAAAAACTTTAAAAAATCTTCTTCTCTGAAACCACAAGCCACAGAGGTCTCTTGTATTACATTTTGCATCAGCTTATGGTCCTCTACTAAGTTTGTTCAAATGGTGACTCTGAGGTTAAATTTGTCCCCGCCCCAGGGGTCACAGTTTTACATAGAATTATATAGGAATTTTTTTTAAAAATCTTCTTCTCGGAAACTACAAGAGCCAGAGGTTTGATATTTTGCATTTACTATAAGCTTATGGTCCTTTACCAATTTTGTTCAAATGGTGACCCTCGGTTCACATTTGGCCCCGCCCCAAGGTTCACATGTTTTACATAGACATGTATAGGGAAAAACTTAAAAAATCTTCTTCTCTGAAACTGCAAGAGCCAGAGATTTAATATTTTGCATTTGCTATAAGCTTATGGTCCTCTACCAAGTTTGTTCAAATGGTGACCCAGGGGTCACATTTGGCCCCGCCCCGGGGGTCACAGTTTTACATAGGCTTGTATACGGAAAAACTTAAAAAATCTTCTTCTCTGGAACCACATGGCACGGAGCATCAGCTTATAGTCCTCTACCAAGTTTGTTCAAATGGTGACCCTGGGGTTAAATTTGTCCCCGCCCCGGGGGTCACAGTTTTACATAGGCTTGTATAGGGAAAAACTGAAAAAAATCTTCTTCTCTGGAACTGCAAAAGCCAGAGGTTTAATATTTTGCATTTGCTATAAGCTTATGGTCCTCTACCAAGTTTGTTCAAATAGTGACCCTGGTGTCAAACTTGGCCTCGCCGCGGGGGTCACAGTGATCGCTTTAGGGCCATCTTGGCCCTCTTGTATTGGTTCAAATTTACTAAGGTGAGCGATATAGGGCCATCATGGCCCTCTTGTTTTTATATCAAGTTACAACAAAGTTATTCAGTTTTGGTGATGTAATGTTCACAAAATGTAGTGAATGCGTCATTTGTATAGTCATATAGTTTATTTTTAACCGTTAATAATATGGGAAGTTTATCAGTCACAAGGTGTACCATATTGGCTTTATTTGTTTTGCTCGAAGTTTATTAAAGGAAAACCACCAGGTTTTCTGGTGGTTTTCCTTTGGAAAACCCTGGTTATTAGATTAGCGAATGTTGTTTGGCAGGTGGGCGGATTCAAACTCATTTTTTCCACTTAATAACTTCTGTCAGGAATGATGTATTGAGAGGAAGCTTGCTGGGCAGGTAGCTTATATGGAAAGGAAGGTTGGGATTGCATTTGGAGTCACCGGGATCAAGGTCAAGGTCGCTGTTATTAAAAATAGGAAAATGGTTTCCGCATAATAACTTTTGTTAGGAGTGAGGTATTGTGATGAAAATTCCTGGGTAACTTGCTTATATGAAGGAAGCGTGGGATTGCATTTAGTGTCACTGGGGTTATGGTCACTGTTACTTAAATACAAAAATGGTTTCTGCTCAGTAACTTTTGTTACAAGTGAGGTATTGCAACGAAACTTTCTGGGTAGGTAGCTTATATGGAATTGAAGGTTGGGATTGCATTTTGGATTAATGGGGTCTCAAGGTCAAGGTCGCTGTTACAAAAATTAGAGCAGATAACATTTGTTAGGATCGAGTGAGGTATTGCGACGAAACATGCTGGGTAGGTAGCTTATATGGAAAGGGAAGCTTGGGATTTCATTATGGGTCACTGGGTTAAGGTCAGGATTGCTGTTACTAAAAATAGAAAAAGGTTTCTGCTCAATAACTTTTGTTAGGAATGAGCTATTGTGATGACATTTGCTGTGTAGGTAGCTTATATGGATGTTTTACGTAATTTTAAACACATGTAAGGTTATATATGACGGTCAGATGTTTGTGGTAGAGGCAGACCACCCACTTTTCCTGGTGAGAACGAGCATTGTATGACACTTCCTCACTTACAAGTTGAGCTCCCAGTGGGGTTCAAACCCCAGCGTTGAGCGGCGAGAAGGTTTACAACACAACTTCGTCAACCCCTTGGCCACGGATATGCTGATGGAAAAGAATCTTGGGATTGCATTTGGGGTCACTGGGTCAAGGTCGCTGTTTCTAAAATAGAAAAATGATTGCTGCTCAATAACTTTTGTTAGGAATGGGGTATTGTAACGAATCTTGCTGGGTAGGTAGCTTATATGAAAAGGAAGGTTAGGATAGCGTTTAAAGTCACTTGGTTCAAAGTCAAGGTTGCTGTTACTAAAAAGAGAAAATGGTCTCCACTCAATAACTTTTGTTAGTAGTGATATATTGTGACTAATCTTGCTATGTAGGTAGCTTGATATTTTATTCGGAGTCATTGTGGTTAAGGTCAAGGTCGCTGTTACTTAAAGTCGAAAAAATGGTCTCCGCTCAATAACTTTTGTTAGAAATGAGATATTGTGATGAAACTTGCTGTGTAGGTACATGTAGCTTATAAGGAAACAAAGCTTAGTATTGCATTTGAGGTCATTGGGATCAAGGTAAATGTTTCCAAAAATAGAGAAATGGTTTATGGAGCAATTACTTTAGTTGGGAATGAGATATTGAAACAAAACATAGGTATCTAATATGGAAAGGAAGCATGGGTTGCATTTGAGTTCACTGAGGTCAATGTCACTGTTTCAAAAAAAAAGGAAGAAAGTTTATGGGCTATTACTTTAGTTAGGAATGAGATATTTCAACAATATTTGTTGTGTAGGTAACAAATATGGAAAGGGAGCTTGGGATTGCATTTGAGATAACCTGGTCAAGGTCATGTCACTGTTACTTAAAATAGAAAAACGGTTTCTGGGCAATAACTTTAGTTAGGAGTGAGATATTGAGCTGAAACTTGGTGTGTAGGTTGATTATATGGAAATAAATATTGGAATGATGCTGATGGAAAATTAGGTTTTCGTGGAATTTCCACGTTTCTTGTTTTTAACTGATAATAGTTTAACAGTTTAAACTTGTACCATATTGGCTTCATTTGTATTGCTCATAGTTTTGTTTTTTTAACTGATAATAATAAGAGAAGTCTTTCAGTTTAAATGTTTACCATATTGCTCCCTACAACCGTCCTTGCCCACAAAACTTAGCCAAATACTTTCCAAATCTGAAGACTTGCCAAGAGGGAAGGAACATCAGTCTTGATACCACTTCATAGGCGGCCAAAATCAGAAACAAGTCCGATATTATGATGTTCACAATACCCAACCAGAAATCGTGTTTTTATCGCTTATAATTTGAAGGCGTATTTGTTGAAAAATATAAAGTTCTCTCCCTTGATTAAAATTTATCAATTTGAAGGGGCGGATTTCATTGATCGATTACACAGTTTGAACCAGGGTTTCTCGAGGTTTTCAGTATAAGTCTAAATGTCCCTCTTTAGGGTCACTTTAAAAAAGGATAGTCACATAGATGATTCTAGACAGCAGGACACCTTGCGGAGTCACATGCTTCCTGACTCGCCGCGAAACATCCTACATGCTGAATGTTTGTAGTGTTAATGTTTATAGTCACTGATTCCATTTAGAGCATAATAGAGGCGTTAACTAAACTATTTACATCATTTTATAGGGTTGATATGGAAGAGGCTAAAGAAGTTCATAAAGGTCTGCGGACGGCAGCTGGTATCTTCAGCTACGTCAAGGTGAGTCACGTGGTACCGATGGAATATAGAATTTAAAGTAAATCGACCATGAATTCATGCATGGATTTAAATAGTTTGAAACTACTGTATAATAAAGTGAAACGATTTATATAGTTGTTCTTAAGATTAAAATGGAAACACATCATAAAAGGTAAGCCAGTGTACTGTGTATGAAACAAAAACCAAACCATAGTAGAATGTGAAGAATGTTTTGCTGCAAAAATTGAATCATTTGCGTGATCTATTTGCTTGGTTGCATTTGCCATTATCATTGTGGTGGCTATTGAATTTCAACTTTTTAACAAGGTCTTTCACAGAAACAATTCAACCGATAGAGGAAATTAAACATATATCATGGCATGGGTGTGGGAGGGAGTTACCCTTTGGGTGACCACTATTTTTAGGGATCCTGATTTGTTTACATGCATGCAATTAGAAGTATATTTCAACTGAAAGGATTTTTAAGAAGTACAGGCTTACAGGGTTCTATTTATGGACAGGTATAATGCATTTTGCAGGTTTATTGGTGTTTTTTAAGGGATAAGGCAGATAGATCAAAGGACAGGGAGTCAATTAAGGAGTAGGGGATATCATTTTACAATTAGGGGTATAGGGGAAATATACACTTGAATGCCCTTAATTGAACGTCAATATTCCTTTGTACACATACCACCCTTTGAGGAAGAAGGAAAAAAAGTCACTGAGGTCATCTGAACGGACGAGGTACACTACTCGCCCAAGTGGTCTTGTAACTCCAAAACTGTTCTAAGTATCTGTATGAAACTTTGTACACTTGGTATTATATTGCCTATTATTATACAGTTATATGGACCTTTCTATTGTCAATATTCTCTTCTGCCTTTCTGTTGAAACAAGATGGTAAGTTTGTCAAATACTTGTTTCCGGAGAGTAGCTGAAATATTGCTGAAGATAATCTTCAGTTTATGAAACTTGGTTTATATATTATCATAGTGGCATATTGGTGCCAGTTGATAATATATTACATTGTTACATTAACATCATTTTTGTTTCCATGTATTTTAATTCAAATTTTATAGCATGACTTAAATACTGTTTTTTTTAATCATTTAGAATGAGTTGGTGCCCAAGCTTACTGGAGACAAGGCGAATGCAGCTGATACAGACACGCGGATCCTGGATGCTTACATTAATCAGTGTACTGCAGAGGCTCAGGAAGGTAAGATTCTGGATGCTTACATTAATCAGTGTACTGCAGAGGCTCAGGAAGGTAAGATCCTGGATGCTTACATTAATCCGTGCACTGCAGAGGCTCAGGAAGGTAAGATCCTGGATGCTTACATTAATCTATCTATCTTCCAATAAGTCCAACCCCTGCTGGGGACCTAGACTTGACACGCGTCAACTGACAAGACGTTAGTTGAAATAAAGCTAAGGATAAAATTAGAAATATTATACAGTGTTAAAAACAGGTTAAAAGAAGATAGGGCATGCTTTTTAGGGAGACAAGTGATTGACATGGCTAACAGCCAGGCCAAATGCACTGGGTGGGGGCAGGGTTACTACGCTTTGAGGTAGGGTATTCCAATGGACTATGGTTCTGGGGAAGAATGAGTATTTATAATAGTCAGTACTTGTTTGGGTTTGTTTAAGTGCTAATGAGTGGGATGTACGGCTAGGTCTGGGATTTAATTTTAATTAATTTTTAATTAATCAGTGTACTGCAGAGGCTCAGATAGGTAAGATTCTGGATGCTTACATAAATCAGTGTACTGCAGAGGCTCAGGAAGGTAAGATCCTGGATGCTTACATTAATCGGTGTACTGCAGAGGCTCCGGAAGGTAAGATCCTGGATGCTTACATTAATCGGTGTACATTAATCGGACAAGTTCGAAAACCATTCATATCGGACCAGTAACAGCGGAATTATGGCCCTTGATTTAGTTCAAAATGCTATAATTTGCCTCGTTAATACGGTAGGGCCTTCATTTTTCATCTGATCTTTACCAAACTTTACGAGATTCTTTAGTTAGGGCCCTTGATTTAGTTAAAAAGCTGTTTTTTGTCCGAAACTTTCAAAAAAATGTAAATGGCAGTCGCTCGCTTCATTGATGCTATAAGAGCAATGTTAGCCAGTAGAGCGTCCACAGGCCCTCTTGGGCCTCTTGTTTTCAGCAATGTTACAGAAAACACAGGTATAATTTTATTTGGCCTTACATTAATCAGTGTTCTGCAGAGGCTCAGATAGGTAAGCTCCTAGATGCTTACATTAATCAGTGTACTGCAGAGGCTCAGGAAGGTAAGATGGTTCAGCGTAACTAAGTTACTTCTGCTAAACTTCACATCTTCTGCTGTTGTTGGCAAGCTGCCAATTAGGTACTTTGAAACAACCCTTCCTTTACTTGTTACTTTATACCTGCAAGAACAAATATTTATCTGCATACTTGTTATTGGAAATTTGGTTGTTATATATCATGTCACATCAAGAGTAAATCAAATTAACAGAATAATATCAGTAATATCATTGTCTCTTATTTCCCAGCCACCTTCTATTTGCTCCCCGCCACCATACCCCAAACACACAAATACCTATTAAAAGAAGTATAAATGCACATGCTAGTATGACATTGTATAGAAGAACCTAAAATGTATTTTCTACAGTATACACATACAGCACATAACCATTGAGACTAAACTCTGTGACATATACGGAAGAAAATGTTGGAAACTCATTTGAGCGAAGTATAGTTATGTTTAATTTCCTGGTTTATAAATTTGTTTAAATATAACCCATAGTTGATACCTTCCTTGTTATTGTATGTTCTGCCCTGCTTGGGTTCACTCCCTGGTGCAGCCATGTCTGATGGGAAACGTCAATACATCCTTCATCTCATCTCCCTCTGATGTTGCTGTCCCAATATAACCTAATATAATGTGTTTACGGGATGCACCCACCCACCCATTCAAAATATTCATTCGTTCATTCGTTCATTCGCGTTTGTTAGTTTGTTCGTTCGTTCGTTCTAAATTTCATTTAGAGAAGAATTTCAGAGTTATTTGCCCTTCATTATTTTATTATGTAATAATGACCATGAACGACTGTTTTACAGTGACGTTAGCGAGAGCTGTTGAGCTGAAACATTCCGCCAGCCTCATAGCAGCGCTTGCTAATGAAACAGGACAGCTCTATAGACGGGCAGGTAAGCAACCACTGATTAGTGCATTGTGGATGTTTGCAAAAACACTTTTTTATTAACTTGTCTGTTTTTGAACAAAAAAGACGAGTTATTGTCACTTGATCGTCGTCTGCGTCCCCTGGATAAAGTTGTTTGTAAACTTGTGTCTCGGAAACTACATAATGGATTCCAATTTGAAACTTCATACATGATGGCATTGATGGCATCATCAGACAACATCATGGAGCCAGATTCAATAACTCATGCTTTTATTTTAACAAATGTATGGCCCCTGTAATACTTAAAACAATTTGGTTAAAGTTGTGTATGCAAGCTTGTGTCTCAATTATTGAATTAAAAATGTAATACATTTCTTTCATTATCATTAGAAAACATGACATATGAGCGTCTGCTCCACCAGGCAGTGCCTCTTGTCTTTCTTAGATTTGCCAGCCATGATAGTAAATTCAAGAGGTGATTGCAAAACTGTTCTTATTTCTATATTGTTACAATTATTTTGCATTCACCACTTGGTGTTTAGTAAGTATGTTTCTGTTTTTTTTTCTTCATTATTAGTCCTCTACTGGTACAACTGGAGGGACTATAGGATTGCACTCTGTCTGTCAGTCAGTCCATCAGTCTGTCAGTCAGTCACACTTCAGTTCCGCTCAATAGCTTTAGTTAGGAATGAGATATTGGAATGAAACGTTATGGGTAGGTAGCTTATATGAAAAGGAAGCTTGGGATTGCATTTGGGGTGAGGTCATGATATGAAAAGTTATGTTTAGTCTTCTATTTTTCAGACTGTTAATCGGGCATTAATCTCTTCTAAATTTAACACGCTACCTAATGCGTAACGCATTACATTGCTGTTACGTTACAGTAAGCATTTACATGTTCATGTGTCACTTTATCCAAGGAGAAAATTAATTATCCTCCAAAAAAATAAACAATTATCACACAATGATAGGGTAGGGGACATTGTATTGCATAGCAAGACTTCTTCTTAATTTGTTTAATTTCAGCGTACATGGTGTTCCAGGGTGTTTTTAAAATAAAAAACTATTACTACTAACATTTATTTTGTCGTCTGCATAACATGGCAGACACTTAGGGATCACTTTGTCCGTCGCCTTCCGTCGTCGTTGTCCGTCACACTTTAACCTGCAACTTAACCTTGGCCATAACTTGAAAAGTATTTGTCATATGTACATGAAACTTCACACATATCTTCATCTTAACCAAAGGCATGCTGCTACACATGTCCAATAACTCTGTCTTTTAGTTTGACAGAGTTATGTCCCCTTTCATAAAACATTAACCTGCAACCTAACCAAGCTCATAACTTAAAGTATTTGACCTATGTTCATGAAACTTCACACACATATTATCTTACCACACAGAATATTGTTACCCAAGGCCAATAACTCTGACTTTCATTTCAGTAGAGTCATCCTCCTTTTCATAAAACTTTAACCTGCAGCCTAACCAAGCTCATAACTGGTCATAACTTGAAAATTATTTTACCTATGTTCATGAAACTTCACAAACTTAGTCATCTTAACCAAAGGAATGTCGTTACACATGTCCAATAACTCTGACTTTCATTTTGGCATAGTTATTCCCCCGTTTTCATAAAACTTTAACCTGCAACCTAACGTATCTCTTAACTTGGCAAACTTTTTTATGAAACTGTATACAGTTCTTTGTTATCAATTATCCAATGCAGATTTATGCCCCTTTCATAAACTTTAACACTTTAAAAAAAAAAACTGCACCATAATTCATGAAGGATTGCATCCCCTGTCTTCAAACTTGATAGTTAGATTATACTTGCTGAAATAAACACGCGGCAGATGACACAAGTGTTCCATTGAACAACACCCTTCTAGTTTTGTTATTATTATCCCTGCCTTTGTGAGTGCGGGGGATATAGAAAGAATATCAGGCCGTCCGTGTGTCACAAATTAGTTTTGACTATTCCTCAAAGACAGTTAAACCTACAAACTTGGTGAGCAAGATCACCAGCAATTAATGATGTGTGGGAAGAAAGGGCACACAAATCAGATAACAATTATAGGAGTAATTGCCCTTATAATTTTAAGTCGTCTTAATACTGTCCAATTTTGTGTCACTTTCTCCTCTAAAACTATAAGAGCTAACCTGACCAAACTAGGTATATGCAAGATTACTACTATCTTATCGTGTGTAGGAAACAAGGGCAGATAAATCTGTTAAAACACAGGAGTTATTGCCCTTTATTATTTACTAAAAAGTCACAATATTGTTAAATTTATATTGTAAAGTGAAGGTTTTTAAAGTAATTATGTTTATTGTTTTCATTTGCAACACAATTTAAATCATTATTGTGTGCCTTTGGTCTAAAATTTGTATCCGGAAAAAACTCATAAAAGGCGACGCAGAGGCAAAGCCTTAAAACGTATTTTTAGACCATAAAACCAACCACATATTGAAAATCTTAGCATGGTTATCTCAATTATAAAATAAAATCATATATACACACTTGTTTTTCTATGAAAACTTAATTCACAGGTGCCAGTATTTTGTTGATGTCATCCAATGATGACTTGTTTTGCAACGTTATGTGACGTCACATACTTTTCAGACGGTAAATCGGGCGTTTAACGGTCGCAAATTTGAGACGTTAGCCAATGAAGGAAGGTGTTACATAATAGTTGCATTAGAATATACAATTTCCCCCTTAGATATTTTTTCAAATCTGATCTACATTTTCATAATTTAAGTAGAATTTACTGGCATTTGTAGGTGCAAACATTTGTCTTATACTTCAGATGATGCCCTGGCAAGCTTAGATGACAAAATAGTTGGGAAATGGAGAAAATATTTTCAACTTAAGTCAGATTTTTATATAGCCCATGTAAGTATTATTTTCTGATATGCAATTTAGAGAAATGTGTACGTAACTATTATAGATTTTCAAGACATTTGCCTTTTCACAAGAAACAGAGACTATTACTAATCAATAATAATTACTAATCAATAATAATAGGTGTTTCTGCGATTGGAAGTTTACTACAATAGGAAATATCTTCCTGGCAAGAAGAAGACTAGTTAGCAAAAAGACATAGAGAGAGGCACAGGTACCAGTCTAAAAATATTAATTTATATATAGTATAGGGGGAAATGTGACCAGTCTGTCAATGGAGAGAGGGCCATTTTAAAATGGTGTAGCTGCAAATTGCTGATTATACATACACTGAATTTTTTTTCTAAGTATCAACTTTTGTATCTTAACTAATTTTCTTATTTTAAATATATTTTAGAATAGATATATGATAAGTATTTTGTTTTGACCCATAGTTTGTAAAACATATATTTTTTGTTTAAATTCTTACATCTTTTGAAATAATAGAAAAAAACATAAAAATTTGACCCATTTATCGCAGATTTTTCATCTATAAATAATGAATAACCTTAAATTACCTCCCTTTAAATTGAATATTGTTTGAAAATTCAAGTAACTGTAATTCAGCATTAACATTAACTATTTTGAAAATTTCTTTTGCAAACAATTTGTTGTGGTAATGCTAGTAAAACATGATGTCAAAATAATTTTAACTGCCATATTTTAGAATTAGGAACATCAAAAGCTTCACTAATTCGAAGTACGTAATAAAATCCTATATACCCAGTTGTATAAGTGTTATAACTTATTTCTAAGAAAACACATTGACTTAAAAGTTTTAAAATATGTTCATGCAATCAGAGCAAACAATTTACACTCGTTATTTTGCAGTTTAACCGTATCTCTAACCAAGCTCAAAATACATAAAACAATGAGAATATTGCTAACATATTCTTAGGTAGGTACTTAGCAATTTGGTTTAGTGTATACCGGTAGTCATATTGCGAGAAAGAGTTTTGTTCACAGACTCGTTGTTTTCTTTTTGTTCACATAATTATACATTGTGCCAGAAAGATATTTGTTTACAGACATAGTGCTATATTTATTCGCAGGCACACTGTTACAATGCTGAGTCACTGCTGGTGCAGGATAAATGTGGGGAGGCAATCAGGGGTCTGCAGGAGGGAATCACGAGTAAGTATGCGAGTCACTGCTGGTTCAGGAAAGACTGGCTATCAGGGTCTGGCTGCCATTGTTTGATTCAGAGGTCCTGAGTTCCATTTCACGGGTGGGTTGGGATGTGGGGGTGGACATGTCCCGGGTTTTTCAAACCCATTCTTTCAGTACATTATTCGAGCAAGGTACAATATGTGCCAGCTAGCTTTCAAATGTAAATCTGTTGGTCCTGTCACATAGTGTCCAGGCAGAGCCATACCCTGTGCACGTTAAAATATCTTGCTGACTTCTGTTTTAATCTGTGATTCACGTCCTTAAACCTTTCATGGAAACCAGACACCAATGATCAGAATTTGATTGGTCAAAAGCAGAAGTGAAGGCCAGCTTAAAAAGAATACTTATTTTCCGACAGTAAAGTTATAGTGTATGTTCATTTTTAAATTAAACTCATTTCAGTATCATAATTTTAACATGCTAACAGATATGTTGCCATAGTAACAGGTATTTTGTCCATGGTAACATATTTTCGTCCTTAGTAACATATCCTCTTCCATAGTAACATATTTTCTTCCATAGTTACAGACCTTCTTGCATAGTAACAGATATTCTGCCATAATAATGTTTTTTCTTCCAAAGTAATAGCTCTTCTGCCATAGTAACATATCTGCTTCCATGGTTACATATTTCTTCCATATGCAATTTTGTAATTCTGCGGGTAAGAAGGTTATAGACCCATTCTTCATATTTAATCTTGATGTAAATGGAGGATGGGCCTGGCACATACATTCCTGTTAGGCACCATTTAACCTTTCATATGTTGGTGCGCCTTAAGACCCAATTCAATTAAATTCATTTCTTCCATTTTAACAGATCATCTTCCATATTAACATATTTTCTTCCATAATAGATATTTTGCCATAGTAACTGATTTTCTTCCAAAGTAACAGGTCTTCTGCCATAGTAGCAGATTGCCTTCCTCAGATCTTCTGCTAATCTTCTGCCATAGAAACAGATTTATTCTGTAGTGCTGTAATAGATCTTCTGCCATGGTAACATATTTCTTCCTGCCATGGTAACATATTTCTTCAATTGTAACAGATTGTCTTCCATAGGTAACAGATCATTTGCCATAGTTAAAGTTCTTCTGCCAAAGTAAAAAATTTCTTCCAAAGTAACAGATCTTCTCTGGGTTACCAGTCAGGGGTGTAACTGATTGAAGTTATTCTCCAAATATCTTGTACACGTTATTATTTCGTAGCAGTGAACATCCTTGGAAAATCGCTGTTTATTTTGAAATTCGCGGTAGTTTACGTCATTGCTAATGCTCAAGGCATGTAGCAAGACGGGAAGTACCAGCAGCATTGACAGCATGGAAGCTGACTTGACGGAGAGTGATAATTTTCCGATTTTTATGCGCTTTTTTTCACAAAATTGATCAAATTTGAGTAATTTCAGACACATATTTATATCCTTTCCCATTTTTTTCGGCGCCTGCCGTATTTTTTCCCTGTTTTATTGTACCTTTCCCTGATAAAGTTAGTCAACAATGCTCGTACGCATCGCCGATAAACTTATACGCATCGTGTTGGAAGGTTGGTCGGTCTAAGAAAAATGTAACTTGTGTAAGTTATTGTCTGCTAAATGTCGGAAAATTGAAAAATGAGATAAGATAACTCGTGCAGGCTTGTTCGTATATTCATCGTCATCGTTCATGTTTATATATGATGAACATGTACGTGCACTTTGGGAAATGAAATTGTATGGGACAGCTGTTCAACATGTTATTTGTTTAAATAAACATGATAAATGAAAATGATGTTAAATATTAAATACCAATTGAAAGTAAATTGTGTGAAAAACGTTTTTTGTATGTCCTGTAACCATGGTAACAGTTTTAATAACTTACACTGAGAGAGCAACCTCAATGGGAAATGAGATGAATTATATCGTAGACAGAGAGGTATGGCCAAATGTATATGCTATATGTGGGAGAGGATATTGGGTGGGGTCAGAGACAAGGAATAAGAAATGACTGGAGTAGGGAGATGAGGTGGTGGTGTGTGGGAGATTTTTAAAATAACAATATAGTAAACAAAATGATAGAGAAGTAATAAAGGGGGACGATGGAGGGCGAAGACTATCCCTTGTACACGCCTCCTCCCTGTTACATGCTTGCGTTGGTTTCTGAGCATGCTGATGGGGTACCAAGCTTACTAAATGGCTACGTACTGCATAACCTGTAGTTCTATGTTCATCATGTTTATCGACAAGGCAGTTCTCAGTTTATTACGAGCCAGTTTTCAGAAAGAAGAGTAGGACTCTAATATGCTAATCATACTAATAGTTCCCTGTCTAGTTGGTATGTTTTGAGGTTGAGCCTCGATCTGCAGTCATTGATAACTTATTTGAGTTATTGTTTATGTTACTTAAAAATATGGAAGGGAATAGTGAATCTCTGGAAGCCATTATTTTCTACAAATAAACATAATTTATATTACTTAAAAAAAGGTCCTGCTGAGTGACCATGTTGACTACCGAGTGATGCCCTGTTAATGTTAAACCCATGGCACTTAAAATATAAGTAACTTAATAAAGTTATATAACTGTACACAGTTATGAAATCTAATTTGAGTTGTTGTATTTTTCAAAAACATGATTCG
>JAWPHD010000517.1:410000-447898 GCA_037043455.1 Cyrtodaria siliqua
GGATTGTTATTACACCTAACATACAGTTCACACGTGATGGTATGATGTATCTCTGCATTTATGGGTTTTCGATTCTGCAATTAATTTTTTTACACAACTGTGGACCTTTGTTTTAATGAGAATTTCTTTTACATTCAAAAATTAACACATATTTTAAACATTTATTATTCTTGATTTTGCCCATCATCGGCTAGAGCAAAAACGCAGGGTATTCATCACCTTCACTGGTAGTTCTAGTTAATATTACTTTAAAAAAATGTTCTGCTGAGTGACCATGTTGACTACGGAGTGATGCCCTCTTAATGTTAAACCCATGGCACTTAAACATATAAGTAACTTAATAAAGTTATATAACTGTACACAGTTATGAAATCTAATTTGAGTTGTTCTATTTTTAAAAACCTGATTGGAACAGGCAATCATTTTACATGTTCGTGATCCTGATGATATTCATTTTGATAATGTATCTGTTTATACATGTATTTTGTTCTTTTTAGCTTATCTAGTTTAGCACCGGTGTTAATGACAAAATAACAAGTTTTATTTCAATAGCAAATATTATTTGCATATTGTATTAGGTATTCGCTAAATACTACCTGATACTTTATATTTTTGAAGATAGCATCGAACATTGTTTTATACTGTCATATCTGATAGGGCAGCAACGATACTCCTACATGACGATACGATACGTATCACGATATACAGGGCTCACGATGCGATACATTTATCAACTGATACAGTTAACGATCCCATCCAGCCAATATATATGTTTTTGTATCCATTTTCAAACATTCATAGTTATCTCTTTTCAAGAATGTCCATCTTATTCCTGAATAGGATAGCCTTCCTGGCAATACAAATTGACCCATGTCTTAAATATCAACAAGACTCGTTACTCAAAGCAGAGCGTACATATGTTTGTATTGTGTTTTTATTCGGAGTTTTTCGTTAATCGCTGGACCTTTAATATCTAGGTCTTTAACGATTCACCAAATATTCGAAACACCGTTGTATTTTGCCGTATGTTCGGTTTTACATTTACATTTTTATGGGAATTTAAGGAATAGGCAATACCTCTTGTGTCCCATATTCCAAATCCCGAGTCCAAATCAGTATCTTGAATCATTCGATGAGATTCTGACACGTCTCTGTTCAAGAGAGTACTTATTTAAAGCTGAAAGTCTTTCTGAGATTTCTTAGCACTGGTACTGGTTTGGTTGCTCGGTGGTATATTTTTTCTACACATGAAATATGCTTACGATAATAAGGGCTCCAAACCTGAACACAATATTCTAATAGAGGACGTATATAACTGGTATATATAATAATAAAGATTTTTTTATCAGAGTGTTTAAACATTATTTTCAAATAACCGAGACCTTGCATCGCTTTCTTTGCTGCCGCACTACACTGCTTACTTGGCTTTCCAGTTTTACTGATAATACCTCCCAAATCACTTTCTGAATCTGAATTTTCAATATCTATATTGTTTATATATTCTGCATTATCATTACCAAAATGGATTGTTTCACACTTGGCTACTTAAATCTCGGAAGCCCTAGATCTGACCATGATTGTAATGTATTTAAATCATCTTGTAATATATTCGTATTTTTACAGGAATTGAAAATCTTTGTATCATTCATAAAAAAGCTGTGATTTACTACCAATAATATATGGTAGTTCATTTATAAAGAGTATAAACATAAGAGGCCCCAATACTTATCCTTGGGTACCCCACTTAAGACGTCTTTTTCTGTAGATGACTGTCCTCTAATAACTATTGTTTGTTTACGTCCAGTAAGAAAACCTTTTATCCATTAAAAGACCTTACCCTGTATCCCGTAAGCCTGTATCCAGTTTCAATAAAAGTCTCATGTTCAACTGAATCAAGTGCACTTCGGTAGTCAAGATATACAACATCTGTAGTTACCTTTTACAAAGATATGTTGATTTTTGCTGATCACATGTTCTGAATTCAAGTGAACAAGCATGCTTTCTTTGAATATTGATTCAATTATTTTACAAGAAACACATGTTAAACACATGCTGCCTTTTTGGTTAGAGAATAGTTCATGACGGGGTTTCTTTATTTACACTGTCCCGTATTTTGGGATGAAGTAGGGTAAGTGTGAGGCGCCCTATAAACTGGTTTAAACCCCCAAGCGGCCTATTTTGCCACTGACCGTTCCAAGGTGATAGCCCTACTGTCAACCTGTTTTGTGTGTGTGATACCTTTATTCCTTATTAACCATTACGTGTTCCGAGTATTACCTTTCATACCCCATCCAACCCCTGCTCCAAGAAGGGAAAACGGGGTTAATAGTTAAAACATATTTATTTTTACATCGATTGCGAAACAAGTTATTGCAACTTATATTAATCACTCTCGATGGCTTCCTGTATAGAACCAGTACTAAGCAATGTGGATTAATTATCTTGCTCAAGGATAAATAACGTGGCCGCGGCGAGGATCGAACCCACCACCTCTCGATCTGGAGTTCGGCGCTGTAGCACTGGACTACGCACTCCACTACGGGGTTGGCTTAAAACCTTAATTCCGGCATAAAACGTTTGCAAATTGTCAAATTAAAACATGTAATATGTAATTTTAAACGGGTTATCACGTTTTGTTTCAATAAACAATGTTTTTAAACGTGTTTTATTGTCGAAATATCGCTTATAAAATCCTGCTAATATAACCTTTCCCATCGCTTAATGGAATTAAGGCGGGACCACGTAATGTTTGTCGTTTCGCGTGTTTTTGTGTTTACTGTGTTCTGTGAAAGCTCCATTTCATGTTCGACTTCTATATTTATTTTCAGAAATAACTTATCACTTTACTAAATAACTTAAACAAGTTATGTTTTACCCCCAAAGATACATGCCTATGGCTACACGTGAAATGTGGTTAATTATTCAGAAATAGTTTATTTAAGTTATTTTTCTTCATTATCCATATTAATATGTAATAACCAACACAAGGATGACCCAACAAAAATCGGGGAATCTTCCGTTTAAACTAAGCTAATGACATATTAATCAACCTCCTGATACATCTAGTTATTTATATGTGTGGTAAATAATAAACAATAACTTGTAGGAGTTATGTTGGACCCTTCAGATTAAGAAATAACGTGTTTAAGTTAGATAAATTGTATACGTTATTTAGATAACTTGTATAAGTTATTTAGCAAGTAACTTAAATTAGTTAACACTACTTACTGTCTATGTACCCTGTCGATGTAACATTTTAAATGGAACTTAAAAATGGTAAACATTTTAACCGCATAATATTGATGATGTGATTACTTGTAAAACAGAAAAGATTAACATCATAAATGTCATTTTTTGTTTATAACTTTGATAACATTTTAAATTTTATAAATGAGTTTCTGTGAATCTGTGTTCTGACGAATCTGTGTGGTGTGACAGTAGAGTCAAGAGGCATGTTATGTGAATACACCTTTCTAAACTGTACATGCCGCTTATCATTTGTAATACGACCCAGTTTTCAGAAAGAAGAGTTGGATTCTAATATGCTAATTATGCTAATAGTTCCCTGTCCATTGTGTATGTTTTGCATTTGAACCTCGATCTGCAGTCATTGATATAACTTATTTGAGTTATATTTTATGTAACTTAAAAATATAGAAGCACAGAGCACATCTCTGGAAGCCATTATGTTTTGCAAATAGACATAATTAATATTACTGTAAACGAAAATGTCCTGCTGCATGACCACGTTGACTGCAGAGTGATGTAGTATTAATGTTAAACCCATGACACTTAAAAATATAAGTAACTTAATAATGTTATATAACTGTACACTTTGTAAACAGACAATCATTTTACATGTTCGTGATCCTGATGATATTCATTTAGGATAGTGTATCTGTTTCATTGATTTATCACTCGTATGCTGAAGAAGTTTTGTCTCAAAGACAGACCTTTTACAAGCCTCGGCTTAAATAACTTCATACTGTGTCCTTTCGTTGCATGTGTGGTATGATCAGTAACTTTAAACAATGATGAAGAGTCCAAATCATATTTATGTTTCAGTATCTTGAATGTTTCGATGAGATCGCCTCTGACACGTCCCTGTTCAAAAGAGTACATATTTATAGCTGAAAGTATTTTTTCATATCTGAGATCTCTTAGCTCTGGTACTAGTTTGGTTGCTCGATGATGTATTCTTTTCTAAACATTCAATATCCTTACGATAATAAGAACTCCA
The DNA here is from genome assembly GCA_037043455.1 of Cyrtodaria siliqua. Classification (NCBI taxonomy): domain Eukaryota; kingdom Metazoa; phylum Mollusca; class Bivalvia; order Adapedonta; family Hiatellidae; genus Cyrtodaria; species Cyrtodaria siliqua. The sequence goes on from JAWPHD010000517.1 coordinate 414,241, forward strand.
AGCCTGAATACAATATTATAATAGAGGACGTACATAACTGGTATATATAATAAAAAAGCTTATTTTATCACTGTTTTCTAATAAGCGTATCGTTGCAGCGCTTTCTTTGCTGCTGCACTACACTGCTCATTTGGCTTTCTATTCTTACTGATAATAACTCCCCAATCCCTTTTTTAATCTGAATTTTCAATGTCTATATGTTTTAATTTGTAAGTATTTCTGGAGCATCATAACCAAATGGATTATTTTACACTTGGCTACATTAAATCTCAGAAGCCATATATTTGACCATGATTGTAATGTTTTTAAATCATCTTGTAATATATTCATATATTTACATGAATTGAAAATCTTTGTATCATCCGCCAAAAAATGTGATTTTAATATCTGGTAGTTCATTTATAAAGAGTATAAACAAAAGAGGCCCCAATACTGATCCTTGGGGTACTCCACTTAAGGCGTCTTTTTCCGTAGATGACTGGCCTCTAATAACTACTGCTTGTTAACGTCCAGTCAGAAAATCGTTTATCCAATTTAAAACCTTACCCTGTAACCCTTAAGCCTCCAATTTCACTAACTGTCTCTCAAGTTCAGCTGAATCAAATGCACTTTGTTAGACAAGATATACAATATTTGTGGATATAATATACCATTGTCTTAATCATTAGTGACTGATTCTAGAGTTTCTAGCAGGTTTGTTAGTCATTGTTACCTTCGACAAAGCCATGTTGATTTTTGCTGATCAAATGTTCTGAATTCAAGTGAAAAAAAATGCTTTCTCTGATTCACGTATTTTACAAGAAACACATGTTAAAGTAACCGATCTATAGTTCATAACAGAGATTCTAGGACCTTACTTAAGAAGAGGGGTGAACTTTTCCCACTTTGCCCACACAAGGTGAGCTCTGCTATCTTCTGACAACTCTCAGTGTTTTTTTTTTTTTTTTTTTTTTTTTTGTTGTTGTTTTTTCTTTTTTTTGGGAACATAACAATTGGGAATTTTAGCGCGAATTTTCGTAAACAAGGAAATAGATCCATTAAAACATTAATGTCAGAATTTTATCATTAATACTGTTAACTGTACATCAAGTCAACGGAGGCAATTAAAAGCGTTTTGTACTCTATAAATGTGACATATTTACCAAAATTGTTTCTATTTCTTCAAAATTGGGTAAAAAAAGATATGTTTTGGCATTAGAAATTTGACCGAAAAACGGCTATTAAAACAGCCCCCAAAAACACTGAGTCTTGTTTAGATTAGGAATGGGACCAACATATACGACTGAAAAGGAAGACTGTCCAACCCACATTATGTAGACACTTCAGTCTTGTTTTAATTTGGGGATAAGTTCAGAGGTGTAATTGATTTATTACTAAATAACTTTAACAAGTTATGATTTACCCCCAAAAAACACATGCCTATGGCCAAATGTGAACTATGGTAAACTTTTCAGAAATATCTTATTTATTTGTACCGATTTCAGTTATTTACTAAATAACTTTAACAAGTTATGTTTTACCCTAAAACAATGCCTATGGCCACAAGTGAAATATGGTGATGAACTTTTCAGAAATAACGTCTTTAAACTATTTTGCTACTTTCTCCATATTATTATGTAACTCATTTAAGTTATTAGTAGGTAACTAATATCAGTTACACCCCTGACAATTAAAAGCTTGAATAAACTATTGCTAAACCTTGCGGAGAAGAATTTATGGCAAATTAGTTAACAACAAAGATGAAAGAACCATAAACAATATCAGATGTTGCAGGAATATTATTGTTTTGATAGAAAACAGATTTACAAACAGATGAATATCTGAAACTTATTTCAGTTATTTTGAGAAAAAAAAGCTCCAAAACTCTAATAACCTAAACAAGTTATTTTTCTAACTTTTGCCTGATGGATAAGACTGAGACACATCGCAATCTGTTTATATATATTACATGATTATGTTGATCATTTTATTGATGTGTTACCTGTATCATTTTAAGTTTACATGTGTAAGAAACTAAATTTATGGTATATTAAAATGAACACCATCTTAATGGCAGAGACCTATTGGGTTACTTCCCATACAATTGTAACATGTTTTCACCTTTTTATTCAAACATATTCTATCAAACATGTTACCCATAATAGCGATCTATTTCATGCATACTTACCATTTTCATAACTTTAAAATATTTAACATAACACATTTTCTGGAAGCTCACTGATTTAGCATAGTTGACAGGGCAGTACTGATAACTGAATATAGTTATTCCAGCAAGGGACTTAAATCTTACAATGAAGTGTTAATTAAACAATCATATAAAGAAGTTGTTTCCCTTGGAAAGGTGTTTACATTTACTCATAACTTATTTAAGTTATCTATCGAACTGTATTCAAAGGGAGAAAACTCCTGAATTATTGATAAAATAACCCATTAAAGTTATTAGAAAATAACTTCAATCAGTTACACCCCTGACTGGTTACTTGTCCTACATAATATTTAAATGGTCAAATTGGTAAAGAATTTTTCTGAATTTCTACTCGTCTTGCATCATTGAGCACTTGTCATGGCGAGCAGAGAAGTGGAATTTTCAAGCCCTGCATAGTAACAGATTGTCTTCCATATGTCTTCTACCATAGAAACAGGTCTTCTGCCATAGTAATATATTTCCTTCCATAGTAATAGCCCTTCTGCCATAGTAACATATCTGTTTCCATGGTAACATATTTCTTCCATTGAAGTAGATCTTTTTTCAGATAAACATATTTTCGTCTGTAGTAACAGATCTTCTTCGATAGTAACAGATCTTTAGCCATAGTTACAATTATTCTGCCATAGTAACACATTTTCTTCCAAAGTAACAGATCTTCTGCCATTGCAACATATTTTATTCTATAGTAATAGATATTTTGCCATAGTAACATATCTGCTTCCATGGTAACAGATTTCTTCTTCCATAGTAACACATTTTCTTCCATAGTAACAGATCTTATTTCCATAGTAACAAATCTTCTGCCATAGTAACATATATTCTGCCATAGTAACATCTGCTTCCATGGTAAGATTTTCTTCCATAGTAATAAATCTTCTGCCATAGAAATGTATTTTCTTCCATAGTTACTGTAACATATCTTCTTCCAAAAGACAATTCCAATTTATCATCAACAGGTTATGACAAGTCTGCAGTCACGTGTAAGGATTACGCTGCAACCAAGGGGCCAGGAACCCAGGCCAAACCCCTGAACCACATCTTTTTCAGGAGGCTTGGACCTGTCATGAAAAGAACACTGGAGAAATGTGAACGGGAAAATGGAATGATGTAAGTCTGTGGATCTTAGTCTTTGATGCACTTCACATCCTCTGGCCTCGTCTGTCGGATGAAGACATAAAACATGTGATCCTATGTAACGAAATCTATCCTCCAAGAATGTTAAAGCATAGGAATCTATTCGATAGTAAGAGTAGGGCACGACTCTTGAATTCCAATGTACCATTCCTCTCTCTGGTGCTCTGTGTGTGTGGTGGGGTGGGGGAGGAGGAGGTCGGGGGTGGGTGGGGGGGGGGGGGAAGGAGGGAGGGATTAGCTCGAAATAACCTATACAGAGGGTGTGGGGGTTGGCAGGAGGTTTTGGGGGGTGGGGTGTGGTTAGCTCGAAATAACCTATACAATACTTCATTCTCCATCTTTCCTCCCTTATTATTTTCTTAAACTGTCCTATTTTCTCATTTGTTGGTATCGTTCATGGATACCTCTAACAGAGAAAATACCTCTGCTGTTTCATCTTTAAAGATATATGAAGAGAGATCCCTCCTTTAATTTTCTGATGGTATATCAGGGGTATAATTTACTGTTTTCTGATAAAACAAATGGCTGTACTGGTCTCCAACAGCTTGTTTTATTTTTTAAAAATAGAGTCAACTGTTTTGGTACAAAGCTATACAAAAATTCTAATTCAGATTCATTGAAAATCATTGAAAATACTTCGAACACATTAGACAATCTTAGATTACTCATTTCAAGTCTTTAGAACCATACAAAATAGCAGTCTGCAAGTTTTTCGATTCAATCCTTTCCATAAACAATCATAACACTGGTCAGAATATGTGGCTCCTTAAATGCAGTTGCACCTTCATATGAAAGTACATTTAATTTATATTTGGATCGGCAGCATGCAATAATTGAATTTAAGAATTTTAGAAATGTAAACATTCTAGGCACATGAGACACATTATAAAAGTTTGAAGTTGTTAATTAATTGTTTAACGATGCTTATTTCAGCTACCACCAGAAAGTGGCGTATGATCCTCCTATACTTGAACTGAAGGCCACGTACGGTCTGGTCAGTCCCGAGGATTATCAACCGCCCAACCTCAGTCCACTTTGGAACGTGGAAGTGTACAAGAAGATGGACGCCAAGATGGCACCCAAACCTGGACCACAGGTATGTTATTGTATATTACTATGGGTTTCCTCGGGTCCGTCTTTTTCCTTCCACATCAAGATGTTTATATGAGCCAAAACACACAAAATGACCCTTCAGACAAAAGTTTGACATTTAATGTTTTTGATATTTATGAAACACGGTGATTTCTCTTTAAAAATCTCTTTATTTTATGTTGATATCTTAATTAAAAATGATTTTATCTCAATTTGAAAATAAAAGATTGTACTCACCATTAATTTTGACATTGACGGCGTCTTGGACGACGTCGTTGATTAATTAACAACAAAAAACATAAACAATTACCATTTTTCTTTAGCATCCACTATTTATATTAAGAAAACACATTCCATATGATATAATAATTAGGTAAAACACAGGAGTGACGAGAGATTTGATTAGTAATTGTCGTCTAAACGTCCGAAGGGAAGTTTTCGTGTGTCACGGTTCATATATATTGTGATTTTTATGAGGTAGAGCTAATAGCTTGCACTGCCATATCTGATTTTGTCAAATCTGTGTGATAAAGATTCAAGTTTATTTCAAATTTGATGTGACATTTAATATGTTCAAGTTTCGACCCAACCACACTATTTTTGAATGCATCCGGATAGCCTTTCACCACAAGACTGCCTGCTCTCACCCAATTACAGCCATGTGAGATAGGTTAGACCTAGCTAGTTTTAATATAGTACTGTTGTGAGATCACCAATAATAATAATGAAAAGATAAAAAAAAAAGATTGATCAAATTCAGTAATTAAAGGTTTGTGGTAAATTATAAAAACAGAAAAATTGTGAGAAATTATCCATGATTGTATTCAAGTGTCACCCCGGGGTCAGCATTTCAGACAGACTCAGTCTGGTTTTGTTTCTGGGTGAAATTCTTACCCCTTGGATGAGATATCCTTCTCTCACAAGGATAGTTATTGTTTCGCTGGCCACAGAATACATCATTTGACATCCAATTCTAGAACAAATAATGCTCATTATTATATACCCTCGCTTTAACGTTAGTCCCGTCGCGTCCCGTAACACATTTTTAGCTCGACTGATCAGAGATCAGCAGAGCTTATGCCGTGGTGCGGCGTCCGTCGTCCGTCTGTCTGTCCGTCTGTCCGTAAACTTTTTATTCTAGCGACTACTGAATGGATTTTCATGAAACTTTACAGAAATTTTGCCCATGAAGTCTAGTTGATCCTAGTAAAAATTCATGTTGATGTGAAATCCAAGATGGCCGCCAGATATAAAATAGGTTTTTAAAAAACAAGTTTGTAGCGACTACTTCATGAAAACTATAAGTGATATTGATATGGGACTTTTTCTAAAATGATCAGCATGACATGATGTTGGTCCTTGTCGAAAATCGTTTTGATTCGATGTTAAACATGGCTGTCAGCGACCATCTTTGTTTACATAGAGTTATATAATGAAAACTTGTAGCGACTACTCCTCTGAAACTACTTGACGGATTTTCATGAAACTTCACAGGAATGTTGCTCTTGATGTCTTATTGATCCTAGCAAAATTTCAGATCTGCCGGAAATTCGAGATGGCCGCCACGGCTAAAAATACAAGTTTGTAGCGACTACTTCTTGAAAACTATAAGTGATATTGATATGGGACTTTTTCTAAAATGATCAGCATGACATGATATTGGTCCTTGTCAAAAATTGTTCTGATTCAATGTTAAACATGGCTGCCAGCGGCCATCTTTGTTTACATAGAGTTATATAGTAAAAACTTGTAGTGACTATTCCTTTGAAACTACTTGGCAGATTTTCATGAAACTTTACAGGAATGTTGCTCTTAATGTCTAATTGATCCTAGCAAAATTTCAGATTGGCCAGAAATTCAAGATGGCCGCCACGGCTAAAAATAATTTTTCAAAATACAAGTTTGTAGCGACTACTTCTTGAAAACTATAAGTGATATTGATATGGGACTTTTCCTAAAATGATCAGCGTGATATAATGTTGGTCCTTGTCAAAAATCGTTTTGATTCAACGTTAAACATGGCTGCCAGCGGCCATCTTTGTTTACATAGAGTTATATAGTAAAAACTTGTAGGGACTACTCCTCTGAAACTACTTGGCGGATTTTCATGAAACTTTACAGGAATGTTGCTCTTGCTGTCTAATTGATCCTAGCAAAACGTCAGGTCGGCCAGAAATTCAAGATGGCCGTCACAGCTAAAAATAGATTTTTAAAAAATAAGTTTGTAGCGACTACTTCTTGAAAACTATAAGTGATATTCATATGGGAATTTTTCTAAAATGATCAGCATGACATGATGTTGATCAGAGTCGAACATTATTTTGATTCGACGTTAAACATGGCTGCCAGTGGCCATCTTTGATTGCATAGAGTTATATAGTAAAAACTTGTAGCGACTACTCCTCTGAAACTACTTGATAGATGTTCATGAAACTTCACAGGAATGTTGCTCTTGATGTCTAGTTGATCCTAGAAAAATTTCAGGCTCGCCAGAAATTCAAGATGGCCACCACAGCTAAAAATAGATTTAAAATAAATAAGTTTGTAGCAACTACTTCTTGAAAACTATAAGAGATATTTATATGAGACTTTTTCTAAAATGATCAGTATGACATGATGTTGGTACTTGTTGAAAACCGTTTTGATTCGACGTTAAACATGGCTGCCAGCGGCCATCTTTGTTTACATAGAGTTATATAATGAAAACTTGTAGCGACTACTCCTCTGAAACTGCTTGACGGATTTTCATGAATCTTAAGAGGAATGTTGCTCTTGATGTCTAATTGATATTAGCAAAATTTCAGGTCAGCCGGAAATTCAAGATGGCCGCGATAGCTAAAAATAGATTTTCAATATACAAGTTTGTAGCGACTACTTCTTGAAAACTATAAGTGATATTGATATGGAACTTTTTCTAAAATGATCAGCATGACATGATGTTGATCCTTGTCAAAAATCGTTTTGATTAGATGTTAAACATGGCTGACGGCGGCCATCTTTGTTTACATAGAGTTATATAATGAAAACTTGTTGCGACTACTCCTCTGAAACTACTTGACGGATTTTCATGAAACTTCACAGGAATGTTGCTCTTGATGTCTAATTGATCCTAGCAAAATTTCAGATAGGCCAGAAATTCAAGATAGCCGCCACGGCTAAAAACAAATTTTCAAAAAACAAGTTTGTAGTCACTACTTCCTGAAATCAAAATCAATCAGTAGAGCTTCAAGTTCATTGACCTCTTGTTAAAAAAGAAGTTTGTAGCGACTAAGTCTTGAAAACTATAAGTGATATTGATTTGGGACTTTTTGTAAAATGATCAGCATGACATGATGGTTATCAGAGTCGAACATTATTTTGATTCGACGTTAAACATGGCTGCCAGTGGCCATCTTTGTTTACATAGAGTTATATGATGAAAACTTGTAGCGACTACTCCTCTGAAACTACTTGACAGATTTTCATGAAACTTCACAGGAATGTTGCTCTTGACGTCTTATTGATCCTAGCAAAATTTCAGGTTGGCTGGAAATTCAAGATGGCTGCCATGGCTAAAAATAGATTTTCAAAATACAAGTTTGTAGCAACTACTTCTTGAAAACTATAAGTGATATTGATATTGGACTTTTTGTAAAATGACGGTCAGCGGCCATCTTTGTTTACATAGAGTTATATAATGAAAACTTGTAGCGACTATTCCTTTGAAACTACTTGACGGATTTTCATGAAACTTCACAGGAATGTTGCTCTTGATGTCTAATTGATCCTAGCAAAATTTCAGGTCGGCCGGAAATACAAGATGGCCACCACGGCTAAAAATAATTTTTTAAATCAAAATCAATCAGTAGAGCTTCAAGGTCATTGACCTCTTGTTATTTTACTAGCAGTTCTCAAACAGTTTTGAACGGGTTGCTTTCAAACTTCATATACTTATACTGATGACCTTATGTCCCTCTATAGGGCTGGCGTGGCGCAGTCGGTAGCGCGGCGGATTTGTAACCGGAGGCCCCGGGTTCAATCCTCCGTTGTGCCACTGTGTTCCGTCGATGTGTTCTTGGGCAAGACACTTTTCCTTAGCCTCGTCCGTCGGATGGGGACGTAAACCGGGCGGTCCCGTGTATCGGTCTATCCTCCGAGCACGTTAAAGAACCATAGGAATCTATTCGATAATAAGAGTAGGGCAGGCTCCCGGATTCCTATGTATCCTTCCCCTCTCTCTGGGGCGGCTCTTAATAACCTGTACTGTGTTGATGAGCCGTTAAACAACATTCAATTCAATTATGTCCCTCTACTTCACCCATAGTAGATTACCTAATTTATTACAGAATTATGGCCCTTTGTTTGACTTAGAATACTAGTATAAAAAGCAGGGGTATTCATCACTGTAAGTAATAGTTCTAGTTGTTCATATAATGCTGATGTACTATTTCAGCTCCCTGGTGATAAGAAGGAGGAAGAGAAACCCAAGGATCTGCCCCCTGTCAAGGAGAAGGAGGTCCCTATGTCGGACAAGGACCCCAAAAATAACAGTGGCTGTATTCTATCTTGATCTTGCCCCATGTAGTAGCTAATCAACAAGATATTACGCCCTCCTGTCTTTATTTATGGAAGATTGGACGAGGCATTTAGTGTTCAAGCTGTACCGTGAACAAACGTGAAAATCCACCTGATGTAAGGGGACTTGGATGAACATTTATGAACCAATGAGAGATGATAACGATCTTCACAGTAGAATTTTGCAGTTATCATCGTGCTATATATAGAGGATCTTACACGAGTACTCATTCATTATTGAATTTATTAAACGAGTTGGCAAAATGATATTATGCAAGGCTCTTGTCGAGCATTATATCATTTTTGCTAACGAGTTTAATAAATTCAATAATGAATGAGAACGAATGTTAAATTCTATTTATTACATGTATTACATAACTTATGTCATGACGTCATTAACGTTATGTTATACCACTAGTGGAATATCGAAAATACTGAATGGTGTTATTACACTCCCACACCGCATGTTATGTGATAAATTAAAGAACTTGTTTTCATCATTTCTTCTTTTAATCAAGTTTGTGACCAAATATTTCTCTGTTTTTCTTTTATAAAATACATGTACCAAAGGTTGCAGTTCAAATTACATTTAAAGTAATATGGTAATTGCTTTATAAACCTGTCATATTACATTGAAAGTAATCTGAGCATTGCGGTAAAAACCTCACTCGTTTAAGAAACTTTATTACATTTCTATTGGTGAAATATCAGGATTTCTTGGTGAAAGAATATTCATAATTATCACTATAAAACAATAACCACAAAAATAACTAACTGTGATGCTCAGTTGTGACATCAATAATGTGTTGAGGATGTCGACGACATAATCCAAAAACGTTTAACAAAGCAAAACAGTTTGGTCAAAATGATACGCCTACAGATTTAAAATGCAACAAATACAGTACGGTATTTAAATGCTGGGTTTGATTATAAGGCACTCCTTCACTCGATGGTAGACGTGATGTTATTTTCACTCACCATTCATTTGTTCCTGAAAAAACTATGTAAAAACATGTCATAGACACTGTATCAGGGTTACCTCCCCTTTTCCATATCTACGGTATCAAGTTTAGTGAAGGTGTGTAAAATAGGTGTAAGAAGTCCCACATTTCTGAAGAGAATATTATACAAGTCATAACAACAATCAGATATTTATTTCTTGCATACCGGACAAGGATATCCGTCATTTTACCGGGGCTAGATATTTCCATCTCACCCTAGGGTTGAGATAAAATTCACGCGCGCCAACATCCGGTGTGCAGGAAAATATGTAAAACGTTAGTAGCAGGCGGCATCAATGCACGACATGTCTCTGATTTGCAAGAAAAAGAATCTATCATGGGTATTCGGTTCAAATAAGGAATTCCAACCCTCGGTATAAGTGTTTTAATCGGAAACTCGACAGAGCCTCAGTTCCGATAAAAACTTATACCTCGGGTTGGAATTCCCTATCTTCACCGGATACCCATGAAAGGTTCTTATAATCTACTGATGTGCTATAAAGGCGGATAAGAAATGTCTGGATCCAAACCTAATTAAAAGCAAGATCAAAATATGAGATGGATAAATAGAGTAACTGTTAAACTCACACGGGCACCATGGTTGTGTAAACATTGTACATGAATACTCATTATGATTGTCTTCATTTTGAAACTATTTTACCAAGCATATATTTGGTAACTATTGTACTGTTTACATTACAACTTTATATTGTATTCGAATGAAATCGCGATATCATGTGCTTTCTTTTTAGTATAAACCTTAACATGGAAATTGTAGTTTCCGTATTGCTTTTTTGAAGAAAAGGGCGATATATAGGCATCACTTCGTCTTTGCGTCTAATGGGCTGCGTCTGTCTGGCATCACATTGGTTGGGTAGAAACTTTTCCTTTCTTCTTATTTCTTCATCACACTTTTGATATAAACACTTCCTGATAAGAGTCACGTGACCTTACCTGTGTAAAGGTCAAGGTATGGATTACATAGCTGCAGCAGCTTGGAGGCCTGTGTATATAGATGCTTTAAATTATAAATGTGATGTTACAGGGAATGTTGACATATATTCAAGCTTTAAGGTTTTTTCTAAGACGGATATGGAAGCTGCAAAGAAAAAACAACAATATTCTCTATAATTTATAGACTATAAAACAAAACTGACGGAGATAGTTGTGATTTCCTCTGCCATACTCTGTGATCTATATAACCAGTAAATTGCCAAGTATAAGATAATAAGGCAATATTAGTTACTCTGTTTTCTTCATTTTTTCCAATCATAGATAAAAAAAAATGTCAAATTCCTTTAAAGTTGAAATGTGCTACTATGTGCAAAGATCATCTTTTGATTGTTAAATAACTTTGTATGGTATGTTAAAGGGACACATGGCAGTCTGGTGCGCCTTAAAACCCCAATTCAATTCATGTTTAAAGGGACCATCTTTAAATTCTGTTCTGTTAAAGTAGACTATAAAACAAAACTGACTGAAATAGTTGTGATTTCCTCTGCCATACTCTGTCATCTATATAACCAGTAAATTGCCAAGTATAAGTTAATAAGGCAATATTAGTTGCTCTGTTTTCTTCATTTTTCCGATCATAGATCATCATTCCTGACCTAAATTTTTTTTCAAGTTCCTTTAAAGATGAAATGTGCTATTATGTGCAAAGATCATCTTTTGATTGTTAAATAATGTTGTATGGTACATGGCAGTGTGGAAGTATTTATAAAGGAACACATATCTGTGTATAATTCCCATATGATTATTCCTAAGCTTTATAATGCTACTGACCATGCAGGCACATAGGTGCATCTGGACTTTTGTGTGCCAGTGGTTTATGGTGCATTTGACCATATCTGGGTTTTACAGGTTATAAGTCCCATAAGCATGGCTGGTCAGGTAAGGTATACTTTAAAGTATTTGGTGAACAAATTATAATTGATCCAAATTCAGTATAATTGATCCAAATTCAGTCCAGACTGCGATCGACCGTATGATCACATGATCACTATTGAGGAATATTAACTAGTAGCTTGATTGTCACCTGTACTTTAAATAAAGTGACGCTGTACGATAATTTTGAAGTATTTGTCAATAGTTACAAATGATCATCTCAGTTTATTTATCTAAAATCATTTTCTGCTTAAACCTCCTTGAATGTGATTAAATATCGAGTTAAGACAATTTGGAGAAGTTACGATTTTTCTTCGTTTTTCCATCAAAGTTTAAAAACGTTCATTTTATTTACTATTAAACATTTCAATAAAATGAACATTTAGAAAGATGCCAACACATGTTTAGAATCATTCACGTAATTATTAATAGTAATTTTCAAATACGCGCGTTGTGTAGAAAAACTAAATAGTGGGATTCTAAACCATTTAAAAAATCAAGATTGTGTAGTGTCCCTTTAAAACTGCCTGTAATTATTTAATTGGCGAAATAATTTATTATTTTTTATATTTTCATTATTTTCACCATTTCTTCTTACGGTAAATTAATGGTGTATTAAACTAATTCATTAGTGCGTTTAAACTGTTTCAGAAATTATTAAATGTTTAATAGTAAATAAAAAAATTATGTAGAAAAACTCCCATAATGCACTGAGTAGCAAAAACTAAGTTATGCTGTAAATTAAAAAAAATACCATGGGACTCCTTAATGTATTCATGGATGCATGAAAGTTTGACTTTGTGATCAGATACTGTATTTTTGTAATTTAATTTGTGTACTTAGGTTAAATATTTAATTTGAACAAGTTAGTGTATTTGATTGATGTAATTATTACCAATGTAAGGCGAATGGAAATTGGATACTCAACAAAAGCCAGAAAAATCAAATGCGTAAATAGTCTCTGGGGTAAAAAGAAAACCATGAGTAAAGAAATTGATATTGTAAAAATGTCAGTCTTTATTGTGATTAGCGGTAGATACTGATCAAAAGACTGGAGTTCAGTGTAAGTTGTTTTCAAATATAAAGATATTTGAAATATAACTTTTAATTACATTTATATTTTTTAAAGAGACACATGGCAATCTTGAAATATGTATCAAGGATTAAAATTAGTACCTAGACACACTAATCTAATATCATTTTGACTTTAAACTTCCTATTAAAGTTGCCCCGTGTGGTTCCGTGGCAAAGAATAGGGCCACTGCAGATCCCGTTGGAGGGGTAGGCAGAGGGTTAGAAATTCATGTTCATTTTATCATTTTTTGTTCATAAAAGATCTTCATCATGACCCCTGCATTATTTCAGGTACCATCTCGCTCAAATCACGAGCAGTGGCAGAAAAACAACAAAAGTGGTTCCAGCGTAAATTGAGTTTGCAGCAACTCTGCAGTTCTGCTGGTGAGTAGGTTCCAGGCCCATTCTCCATATTTTATCTCAATGTACATGGAGGATGAGCCTGGCATGTTCATTCCTGTTAGGCACCATATAACCTTCATGTGTTATTGCGCCTTACAACCCAAATTCAATTCAATTCCTATTAAAGTTACATAAATGTTAATAAAATTTAGAATTTTCTATTTTTCTTTATTTTATATATATTATTGGTGCAATCTTATCAGCAATTAGTAATATGCAAAAACAATTTGCTTTAACTTGATCAGTAATTAATAATAATTTACTTATATGCAAGTTATGTAAAAAATGTATTGTCTCAAGTTTAACTATCAAGATAACCCTGTGTCCCTTTAAAAGAAAAAACGTACATGTTAGACAGGTATACTCTTGTCTTTGTTTAAGGTAATTAGGCATGCTGCAGATTATTTTGTTAATGATTCATTTTTTTAGTGTATATTATTACAAACACAATTGTTATAAAAACAACACCATTACCAACTGCACGTCTTCCTGTTTTAATTTCTTCCCAGAACAAAATTATTTAAAAAAGAATTTATCAATGTTGCGGGTTCCCTGTTGCTATTCTAATAGGTCTGAATTACTGGGGACCAGTTTATCCAGAAGTGAACACCAAGGTCATAAACTGGGGCACAGACCTAATAACAAATTGTATTATATACCTATCAATAATACATACATAGTACCTTCATTTTCTTACAATGGAATACAACAATCTGTATCACACTACAGGTTATCAGTATGCTACTAAAAATAGATTTTGGAAAATGTCAGATTGGAATGTTGGGGGTTGCCCAGCTAGTAATATATTAAGAACAATGGATGTTTTAATATGAAATGTGAACTATCAGGTTACATTGCACCATTGCATTTGTGCTTCCGTGGTGTATAGTCAAATAGTGCCTAATAAAAAACGTTTCCCTGCTTTACTAGTGATACAAAATGCATACTTTTGATTTCTTTTTGTTATTATTACCTATAATTGAACCAAATGATGTATTGTGAACATTGATTAGTGTTTGTTTGAGATATTTAATTATAATTGACATAGACATAAAGGCGAAAGTAGAAATGTGGTAAATCTATCTGTGACGTGTCAAAATAGAACGTGACGTCATTCAACAGATTGGCTTGTTCTTATATGATACATGACCCCCTGTTTTTATTGCATTTTTATATTGGTGGACTCTCGATCGTTTGATCGATATGTGTTTTAAAATTTTCTACGGAGAAAAATGCGCATTTTTTATCTCTTGATATACATTCGTCCTATATAAAACAAAGAAGGAATATCAATGGTGCAATGTAACCTAAAGAGAGCTAAATGGGATAAATCGATCTCTCTTGGATTCGTACTTAAAGTCGAATTTCAGATGAAAACTAGTAAGCAGAGCTCTGAAACAGACACTGCACTTGCTTTTCTGTCGGTTTTGAGTATATTTAGTCAGTTTTCGTGTCTAACAGCCGTAATTTCGAGTTTCAGCTTTTTGTGGGTCTTAAAATGGCGTGCCTGGGCTACTTCTTTAATTGAAGTTTAATTCTTTGGTATGGAAATGTAGGCTGCTGTTCGTGGAACATGTTTTTAAAACTTTATCTTCAAAAAAAAAAGTTTGGTAGGTTTGCCACCACTAAATCTTTCCCCTACCTCTCAAAAATAGAATATTGTGAACAGTTTTAGAAGGGTTTAACTTGTAAAATATGATTAATATACATAAAAACACTGACTTTGTAGCGTACGGCTATTATCAATTTTGATTTTAGTGGAACTTGTGGCATGTTTGAGCGTGTATATTCAACTAAAAATAGATAATATGCCACAAATTGATGGAATTTTACTAAGAAAACACGTTTTGGGGTGCACATCTGAATATTGTACATATGCAAAGTCCTGCTGGTTACTAAAATGCATGTTTTATTGATGTTTATTGAATTATTGTGATAATTTGTCACATTTGTCAAGTATATTGCCAAGAAATGTTATTTCATACGACAATTCAAATAGTGTAAAACTAAAGAAAAAAGTCTTTGAATTTGGTCAATTTCAACTTTTTCTATGCATCTTCAAATGTCCATATCTCGGTCAATGCTTGTTCGATTTGCACAAATTATGCATTTTTGAGCGTGATATATAGCTGAGAATATAAAAACTTTACATTTAAAAATTATGAACTTGGTGTGGTTCTCTTTAAGGTTACATTGCACCATTGCATTTGTGCTTCCGTGGTGTATAGTCAAATAGTGCCTAATAAAAAACGTTTCCCTGCCTTACTAGTGATACAAAATGCATACTTTTGATTGCTTTTTGTTATTATTACCTATAATTGAACCAAATGATGTATTGTGAACATTGATTAGTGTTTGTTTGAGATATTTAATTATAATTGACATAGACATAAAAGCGAAAGTAGAAATGTGGTAAATCTATCTGTGACGTGTCAAAATAGAACGTGACGTCATTCAACAGATTGGCTTGTTCTTATATGATACATGACCCCCTGTTTTTATTACATTTTTATATTGGTGGACTCTCGATCGTTTGATCGATATGTGTTTTAAAATTTTCTACGGAGAAAAATGCGCATTTTTTATCTCTTGATATACATTCGTCCTATATAAAACAAAGAAGGAAAATCAATGGTGCAATGTAACCTATCAGAATATTTGTTTGTGCATTTGTGAACATTGTGGGTTAATTAATTAATTTCAGATTATGTCAGTTGGTAAATTCACCAGAATTTGATGTGTAATGAACGCGCATGTAATATACATGTTTTTATTTCTTTCCTGTTGGTGTTTTTCAGTTAATTTGACTTTATATAATTTTGTTTTAATTTGTTGTTTTTGATACATGTATTCTATTTTAATGATATGTAAAGAGGTATATAATAAAAGGATCATTACTGTAGTAACTTAATCTGAAGCTTGTATCACCTCTCATAGGTAAATGCTCGAGGTGATACAAACTTTCAGAACAAGTTACTATAGTAATAATCCTATTGTCTGTGACTGGGGGATGTTGATGTACCAATATTATAATCAACTTGTGACCACTCTAGCACCTTCTTTTATTATTTGATCTTTACCAAACTTGCACAGACCACTCTAGCACCTTCATTTATTATTTGATCTTTACCAAACTTGCATAGATTTTTAATATCAATGAAAGCTCGACAAATTCGAAAACTCGCCATATCGGATTAACTTCCGTGGAGTTGTGGCCCTTGATTTACTGAAACATGCCATATTCTGCCATGTGTAAACACTCTAGTACCTTCATTTAGTATTTGATCTTTACCAAACTTGCATAGATTGTTAATATAAGTGAATGCATGGACAACTTAGAAAAACAGCCAGATTGGACTAGTAACACCAGAGTTATGGCCCTTGATTTAGTTGAAAATGCCATCATTTACCCGGATTTCAATGAAAGTTTACAGGGATGATAAGTATCAAGCCTAGTTGTGTATATCGTCACGTGTTCCAATTGAATGCTTTACAAGGGTAAAAATGGTAATGTATTTTAAAGTTTTTAAGTATACAATATTGATTTTGTTTGATAGAGAAAAATTCCCAATTTAGTCAAAACAACGTGATTTGTCCCAATTGAATGGGTACCGATACCATTCCCAGAAGGGTAAAGAAAATCACTGGTCACTATGGACTATTCAGGGCTCACTTAGCACTAGTCCGATAGTCCGGTAGCCCGAGGCTAGTAAAAATGCTGCCAGGCTACCACATGTTTGTGTCTGGGTAGTTCGAAGCGGCTAGTAAAAAGTCTGTTCAAGTAAGAAATCAATTATAAATCTATAGTTTGTGTAGTGACATCACTGCCTATAGGGTGTTATTAACGTGTTATTATCGGGTACTTCAGAAAGGTACCCGGGGTACATTTATGCATACAGAAACGTACCTGAAAATCTTTGAATTCCAGAACGGCCCCCAAATATAGAGAAACGTACCCGGACGAACAAGATCTCATTGGCGGAATTGAAACAATTTAGAAATTGATAAAACAACTACTTAGACAATATTGTTTATCATTAACTATTCATATGCGCTAATGTTCTTAAAACATATTTAGGCTGGCATAGTTAGTAATAAAATACAGAACGTATTATTATTATATTGTCGTAAACCCGGAAGTTGTAAATCATCAAACCCCGCGCAAGAAAGTAAACAAATATGCAGCTCGTCATTCAAGAAGAGTTGGTCAAATATTTCCACGCCCACAACATCTTTTAGCCGAAAGAGACAGAAATTTTGTTTCTTCTTGGCAAGTATACAAAAAATATATGAATAAATCATTGTGAAGACATCATGGTTTGCTTTGTTTACATATATCATTAGCGTAATAAAGCCTTCAATTTTGAAAAGAAACATTTCGGGCAACCACTTTTCCTTTCGGGCAACCAGATTTTGATGACATGGTTGCCCGAAGGACATCCCAAGTCCAAAAGTTAATTTCGCAGACTGATTAAATTTGTTATATCATTTTTTAGGCTACAAACATATTCAAACAGGTCACCAAGTGGGGGTATTAATCACCTTTTAGTGATAGCTCTAGTTGAATTCTGTTTTTTTGTTGGGAATTTTTGTATATATGCAAAAGATTGAAAACGTATTGAATTTTGAAGAATTTATTTTTTAAAAGTTAGTCGGGGTGGGGCGGGGAAGCGGGGTGCTACTATTAGGGGAGATGGTCTTATTGGGGGAAATACAGTAGTCAAATTTAATGAACAGCTGTGTGACCTTGCTGTCTGGGACTGCTTCTTATTCATTTAAAAAGTGGAAAAAATACTATGTTTGTACCTATATATTCGATTTTTAGATATCATTAAATGATCTGTGGATATCCATTATTCTTAAAGATATATAGAATTCTCTTCAACCTCAACTTGAGATACCCATAATCTATTTTTAGCTCCACTGGCCAAGGTCCAGCAGAGCTTATGGGATGGCGAGTTGTCGTTCGTCCGTCCGTCTGTCCGTTAACTTTTACCTCGTTAAGACGATACGGATAGGGCCTTCATTTTTCATCCGATCTTTACCAAACTTTAACAGATTGTTAATATCGATGAAAGCTCGTACAGATTTGAAAACCAGCCAGATTGGACCAGTAACAGCAGAGTTATAGCCCTTGAATTAGTTAAAAATGCTATATTTTGCCTCGTTAAGACGATATGGCCTTCATTTTTCATCCGATCTTTACCAAACTTTAACAGATTGTTAATATCAATGAAAGCTCGGACAAGTTCGAAAACTAGCCAGATTGGACCAATAACAGCGGCCCTTAATGATTGAGTTGAAAATGCTATATTTTGCCTCGTTAAGACGATAGGGCCTTCATTTTTCATCCGATCTTTACCAAACTTTACCAGATTGTTAATGTCAATGAAAGCTCGGGCAAGTTCTAAAACCAACCAGAACGGACCAGTAACAGCGGAGTTATGGCCCTTGATTTAGTTAAAAATGCTATATTTTGCCTCGTTAAGACGATAGGGCCTTCATTTTTCATCTGATCTTTACCAAGCTTTACCAGATTGTTAATGTCAATGAAAGCTCGGACAAGTTCGAAAACCAGCCAGATCGGACCAGTAACAGCGGAGTTATGGCCCTTGATTTAGTTAAAAATGCTACGTTTTGCTTCGTTAAGACGATAGGGCCTTCATTCTTCATCGGATCTTTACCAAACTTTACCAGATTGTTAATGTCAATAAAAGCTCGAACAAGTTCGAAAACCAGCCAGATCGGACCAGTAACAGCGGAGTTATGGCACTTGATTTCATTAAAAATGCTATATTTTGCCTTGTTAAGGCGATAGGGCCTTCATTTTTCATCTGATCTTTACCAAACTTTACCAGATTTGTCTTATTATTTATTTATTTTTAATTTTTTTTTTTTTTTTAATTTTTTTTTTTATTTATTTTTAGCTCGACTGATCAGAGATCAGCAGAGCTTATGCCATGGTGCGGCGTCCGTCGTCCGTCTGTCTGTCCGTCTGTCCGTAAACTTTTATTTGTAGCGACTACTCCTCTGAAACTACTTGATGGATATTCATGGAACTTTACAGAAATGTTGCCCATGAAGTCTAGTTGATCCTAGCAAAAATTCATGTTGATGAAATCCAAGATGGTCGCCAAAGCTAAAAATAAATTTTTAAAATACAAGTTTGTAGCGACTACTTCTTGAAAACTATAAGTGATATTAATATGGGACTTTTTCTAAAATGATCAGCATGATATGATGTTGGTCCTTGTCAAAAATCGTTTTGATTCGACGTTAAACATGGATGCCAGTGGCCATCTTTGTTTACATAGAGTTATATAGTAAAAACTTGTAGCGACTACTTCTCTGAAACTACTTGGCAGATTTTCATGAAACTTTACAGGTATGTTGCTCTTGATGTCTTATTGATCCTAGCAAAATTTCAGGTCGGCCGAAAATTCAAGATGGCCGCCACGGCTAAAAATAGATTTTTAAAAAATAAGTTTGTAGCGACTACTTCTTGAAAACTATAAGAGATATTGATATGGGACTTTTTCTAAAATTATCAGCATGACATGATGGTTATCCGAGTCGAACATTATTTTGATTCGACGTTAAACATGGCTGCCAGTGGCCATCTTTGTTTACATAGAGTTATATAATGATAACTTGTAGCGACTACTCCTCTGAAAATACTTGACGGATTTTCATGAAACTTCACACGAATGTTGCTCTTGATGTCTAATTGATCCTTGCAAAATTTCAGGTCGGCCGGAAATTCAAGATGGCCGCCATGGCTAAAAATAGATTTTCAAAATACAAGTTTGTAACGACCACTTCTTGAAAACTATAAGTGATATTGATATGGGACTTTTTCTAAAATGATCAGCATGACATGATGGTTATTCAAGTCGAACATTATTTTGATTCGACGTTAAACATGGCTGTCAGTGGCCATCTTTGTTTACATAGAGTTATATAATGATAACTTGTAGCGACTACTCCTCTGAAACTACTTGACGGATTTTCATGAAACTTCACAGGAATGTTGCTCTTGATGTCTAATTGATCCTAGCAAAATTTCAGGTCGGCCGGAAATTCAAGATGGCCACCACGGCTAAAAATAGATTTTCAAAAAACCAGTTTGTAGCGACTACTTCCTGAAATCAAAATCAATCAGTAGAGCTTCAAGGTCATTGACCTCTTGTTAAAAAAGAAGTTTGTAGCGACTACGTCTTGAAACTATAAGTGATATTGATATGGGACTTTTTCTAAAATGATCAGCATGACATGACGGTTATCAGAGTCAAACATTATTTTGATTCGACGTTAAACATGGCTGTCAGCGGCCATCTTTGTTTACATAGAGTTATATCATGAAAACTTGTAGTGACAACTCCTCTGAAACTACTTAATGGATTTTCATGAAACTTCACAGGAATGTTGCTCTTGATGTCTTATTGATCCTAGCAAAATTTCAGGTCGGCCGGAAATTCAAGATGGCCGCCACGGCTAAAAATAATTTTTCAAAAAACAAGTCTGTAGCGACTACTTCCTGAAATCAAAATCAATCAGTAGAGCTTCAAGGTCATTGACCTCTTGTTATTATCTCTACTGGCCAAGTTCGAAACCAGCCAGATCGGACCAGTAACGGAGGAGTTACGGCTCTTGATTTAGTTAAAAATGCTATATTTTGCCTCTTTAAGACGATAGTCACTGGCTTCATTCATGTTATAAGAGCCATATTAGCAATTACAGCGTCCACAGGCCGTCTTGGGCCTCTTGTTTATTTAATTTTGTTTTGTCGTTTTTTTTATTTTTCTTTTAATTATTTTCTTTCATTAATTTTTTTATTTTTCATTTTTTTTTAAATGTTTTTTTTCTATATATATAAATATTTTTTAATTAATTCCTTTTTTCCCCATTTTTTTACGAAATTTTACGAAACTTAGCAGGAAGCATTGGTATGATTTCTAGTTGTGCCTATTGCGTTTTCTTCTGGTTTGTTGATTTTTAGCTCTACTGATCAGAGATCAGCAGAGCTGATGCCGTGGTACGGCGTCCGTCGTCCGTCCGTCCGTCCGTCCGTCTGTCTGTCCGTAAACTTTTATTTGTAGCGACTACTTTGAAACTACTGGATGGATATTCATGAAACTTTACAGAAATGTTGCCCATGAAGTCTAGTTGATCCTAGCAAAAATTCATGTTGATGTGAAATCCAAGATGGCCGTCAAAGCTAAAAATAGATTTTTTAAATACAAGTTTGTAGCGACTACTTCTTGAAAACTATAAGTGATATTGATACGGGACTTTTTCTAAAATGATCAGCATGACATGATGTTGGGCCTTGTCGAAAATCGTTCTGATTCGACGTTAAACATGGCTGCCAGCGGCCATCTTTGTTTACATAGAGTTATATAATGAAAACTTGTAGCGACTACTCCTCTGAAACTACTTGACGGATTTTCATGAAACTTCACAGGAATGTTGCTCTTGATGTCTTATTGATCCTAGCAACATTTCAGGTCGGCCGGATATTCAAGATGGCCGCCACGGCTAAAAATAAATTTTCAAAATACAAGTTTGTAGCGACTACTTCTTGAAAACTATAAGTGATATTGATATGGGACTTTTTCTAAAATGATCAGCATGACATGATGTTGGTTCTTATCAAAAATCGTTTTGATTCGACATTAAACGTGGCTGCCAGAGGCCATCTTTGTTTACATAGAGTTATATAGTAAAAACTTGTAGCGACTACTCCTCTGAAACTACTTGACGGATTTTCATGAAACTTTACAGGAATGTTGCTCTTAATGTCTAATTGATCCTAGCAAAATTTCAGGTTGGCCGGAAATTCAAGATGGCCGCCATGGCTAAAATAGTTTTTCAAAATACAAGTTTGTAGTGACTACTTCTTGAAAACTATAAGTGATATTGATATGGGACTTTTTCTAAAATGATCAGCATTACATGATGCTGGTCCTTGTCAAAAATCGTTTTGATTCGATGTTAAACATGGCTGTCAGCGGCCATCTTTGTTTACATAGAATTATATAATGAAAACTTGTAGCGACTACTCCTCTGAAACTACTTGACGGATTTTCATGAACTTCACAGGAATGTTGCTCTTGATGTCTAAGCAAAATTTCAGGTCGGCCGGAAATTCAAGATGGCCGCCACGGCTAAAAATAAATTTTCAGAAAACAAGTTTGTAGCGACTACTTCCTGAAATCAAAATCAATCAGTAGAGCTTCAAGGTCATTGACCTCTTGTTGATGTAGTTATGGCCCCTTGACATTTTACTTTAGATTTCTTGTCAGCGCTACTCCTCCTAAACGCAGGGATTATTGTGTAGATTTGAATGACGGCCTTGGATTTCTGTATAGCCTTTGTTTTCGTCTCAAATGTTGCTGTTTAAGTTAATAGTATTACGATGCGAGACCTGTGTATTCGACAGCACTGTATATTTGGTATCGAACGGTGTTAATTAGAAGGTGCCAGATGTGAAATATGGAACAATAGATCACTAAATCCATCATAGTTTAATTAAACAAGGCAACTGAAGCCAAAATCAAGTCAAATTACCTAATGAGCCAGCGAACTTATGTACTTACATGTATCATTACGCAGGTATATTTACAATTTGCAGAGTCACATGATCATTGTCGCAGTTTCACCTACGGTCATATTATTTATTTTGTTTATTAAAGTTAAAACAGAAGTCACTTTATAGAATGAAGAATAATCTCTCAGCTTGTATTTGAATTAGCCAGCTAGTTTAAATAGTTTTCCCAGAAGAAATAATACAGCAACAATATATATATATTTATATATATATATATAATATATAATTTGTCGAGTCACGTCACTGTCGCAGTTTCACATATGGTCAAACGAACATAATTGTTCTTATTTAGTTCATTTTTAGTAAAGCTAAAACAGACATCACTGTATAGAATAAATAATTATCCTTCAGCTCGTATTTGAATTAGTAGCCAGCTAGCTTAAATACTTTTTTCCAAAATAAACAAATCAGCAACGATATGTAAATATATATTTTTTAAATTTGCCGAGTCACGTCACTGTCGCAGTTTCACATACGGTCAAACGAACGTAATTTTTGTTATTTAGTTCGTTTTTCGTAAAGCTAAAACCAACATCACTGTATAGAATAAAGAATTATCTTTCAACTCGTCTTTGAAATAGCCGGCTATCGTAAATATTTTCCAAAAATAAATAAATTATCAACGATATGTCATGGATATATATGTGTATGTAGATCTATGGATATGTATACTAGGTTTTCTTACATTTGACGGTGCGTAACTTAGCGCAATGCGCATGCGCCATAATACCTTACCTGTACGCGCAAGTATTCATGGGTAAATTATTATTCGGCGGATAAATTGGATTTACGCCATGTTTCAAATCCATGTAGATCTATGCAGACGGTAAATACTATTTGTTTACAATGCTTGTATTCGCAGTAACAAGTGTCACATTACCGTTACTAACGATAGACTGAATTGGGCCTGTCGTCTGCGGTGAATGTATTAGATATAGTCATCTTCAATTTAATACCACATAACCCACTTTTGGTATGATGAAAACTTGTGAAGTTATTAAGTAAATCTTAAATACACCATTGCATTTGAATACAAGAAAAAAGTTATGTCTTCAATTAAAGGCTCCAGCGTAAATGGAGTGTCTACAATAGAATTTGCAGCAACTCTTCAGTTCTGCAGGTGAGAAGGTTCTAAGCCCATTCTCCATATTTTGTCTCGACCTAAATGGAGGATGAGCCTGGCATGTTCATTCCTGCTAGGCGCCATAGAGCCTTTTATGTGTTGGTGCGCCTTAAAAGTTAAAACCCAATTCAATTCAGCTGTTCTGTACCATAGGATGTAATTTACTCGACTTTGATTTTCATAATTTAAGGGGAAATAACTGTCTGCAGATTGAAATTAGATGGTGTGAACTTGTTGTATCCCTTGGCTGAAATTTTTTAGCAGATGCTATTAATTTTTTTTGTCATGTAAAATTTATTCAATGGTTTGACATAAATGGTCAGATATTTTTAAAGGCAGTTTTCTTGCTCACGCGCATGATTCCCCGGTTGTGTTTATAACGGTATTTATACAGGTAAACAGGTTGATTTGAGAATGTTTGTTAACATGTTTAAAATATATGTTTTCCTCTCCTATCGTCTAATGATATTGTCTAGTGATTTGTAAAGTGGGGTTGAAAAATAATAACAACATCAGCATTTTATTGATTATGACCACATCTGGTGAATGACAATATCTAGTACACCGCCAGTACAAAAAACAAATGTCTGTGCAAAACAAATAAACTTAATTTGATAAAATAAACACATGATCCTCTGAGTAGCTACACATATTTAACTACCATTGTTGGGGCTAGATTATTGGCAGCAGCATTAGCAGAACTTTAAAGATGATCATGATGTTGATGAAGAGAAGTTGTATCAGGAGCGTTACTTCAGGTCTCGCACCTCAATTAATTTTGACATTGTTGTTGTTTTAATATCTTCTGTATAGCCAAGACCAGAAAATACATAAGTTAGCTAGTTTTTTTTTCTTTCTCGCTCATGTTTATGTGACCCCTATGGAAAATACAAAATTCATACACTACATAGCTGAATACATGGTTCTTAGGTCAAACACTTCTGAAATTTGAATGAATGAAACCTCATATCAACATGGGATTTTCTGTATCATCTGTCTTTTACACTACAGATGTATGCTAAAGCAAAGAAAAACCTATTTTTCAAATTAAACACGTTAAAAATCGCCTAAAATTGAGACAACTATTGAATAATTTTCTGTTTTCCTTTTGTCTCTAGGTCCGTGAGCTTTCAGGGGTGATAATAGAGCTGTGAGGCCTAGACGATTTTTTGTCATACGCAAGGTTGATTGCAATTACTAGCAAATCATTCTTGTGTCAAAGGGATCACTTTGTCCCTCGTCCGTCACACTTTAACATGCAACCTAACCTTGGCCATAACTTGAAAAGTATCATAAAACTTCACACACATCTTCATCTTAACTCAAGGAATGTCAACCATATAGTAACGCGGATGTTCATTTTGACAGAGTTATGCTCCTTTTCACAAAGCCTTACCAAGCTAAAATAAGCACCCTTGTAGTTTACTTTTTCATTTCAGAATTATTGTATGCAGTTGTGTATCTGCGTATAGGCAGCTACACGTGTATGCGCCTCTATTTGCAGATACTCCTGCAGATTTTAAGGAATGTAAGCCGCCAAATAACAAAAGCAAATTACAAGTCTTAAAGTAATGTATTTGTTCTAAAAATACCCATCAATGAATATGCGTAAAATGAATTATGAGTTTGTAACTCTTAATTCGACGCTCCAGTTTCGGGGTTTCATCTGGCTGGTTAAAAAAAACCGTTTATATTGTGTCTAGAGTTTGGATTCTCAAAATATGAAGGTTATATATATATATATTTACCTCACCGTCAGTAGGTTTAGAAATGGTGTACATATGTTGTAAAAGTTGGCTGTTGTTGGCAGGATAGCTACGTTAATTGTATGTATCATAATAAAAGTGAAATTAAAATGACTAAAAATAACACTTCAGCCATTGTTCAGCTTTTTTTAAACCTGAAACTGAAACAAAATATCCAAGAAAAAACAAATTGCCCATTGTCTTCCTGTCTAGTTGCCAAGAGCACTTTTTCCCTTGACATTTTTATTAAGTCATATCCGAAGAGATCTTAATTAACTCTTTTTGATTTTAATCAGTTAAATTGACCATGTTTTATTACTTGATTATACGGACAGTTTTCATAATATTTTGACTTCTTTCATAGGCTATTAAACATTTGATTCTAATTATTAAACTTACTTTTAAGCTAAAAAAAAATAGACCCCGACCATAAATTTATTTTTAAAAACAGTATTAAAAAAAATAAAATTGTTTAAGTGTTTTAAGCTGTGTATGTGTCAGTTTTATATTGGACCACCCATATTATGTTCATGAAACATGCTTTTGATGTTCTTGGTGTGAATTTAATATATATAGTAAGGAATAATTAAACCAAAAAAAACCCACAAACATTTCGACCTGCCTACCTATCGGTACCATAATATTTCTTTGGGAACAAGACCAAAAACAGACCTTTTTTTTGGCCTATGTAGAGTATAAGAAACAAATTATGCATTCTTTCTCAGGGACCATTGATACGAGGGGCCAGGGCTTCTGTAAACGGGGTACGGTCGTAAGTTACGTCCAAAAATCGTAGTTGCACGGCGAAAATTGACATCAAAGGCATACAGTGTACTTCCAAAAACTTTAAAGTATGCCGCGAATCTTTACTACGGACCTCCCATAATTTGTAAATTACCGATTCTAGCCGCGCCAATCTAATCTAATTTCATTTGAGACAGCCGAGGTAAGAAGTATTGACAGGTAAATTATTGTCCAGTAAACGTGGCTGGCGAGAGTGTTAATTAGATAATTGGCTTAGCCGCGCATTTAACAAAATAAAAATAGCAGTATACCCCCCCCCCCCCCCACCCACCCACACACACACACACAACCACACCCACCCACCCACCACCACGCGACTGACTCAAAGACTGAGTATGAATGCCATGCCCAAACACTGGAACTTCCTAAATTTTTCCCATGAACTTCCAAATTTGATATACAGGAAATTCGAACTTCCTAAATTTGAACCTAACATGATTTTTATTGTGTTTCGTCTCTCTAATTTTTCAAAGAAAACCAGTTTCGACAAAGCCGAACAGCGGTACAATATTTGTTTTGGCCAAAGCGCAATATACCGGTGTATCAGTGAAACGTTACACCTCTAGTCATTAGACAGCATCATAGAGCCAGCCAGGTTATATAACTCGTGCTTTTATTTCAATAAAATTATCGCCCCTTTTATACTTTGAAAATTTGGTTAAAGTTTGTGTAAGCTTGTAGCTCCAAAACTACTTTATATAAGGAATCGAAACTTCACACATGTATTGGGCATCATTAGACAAAATCATACAGACAGATTCTTTAACTTGTTATTTTAACACAATTATGGCTCCTTTCATACTTCAAATTTTTTAACACAATTATGGCTCCTTTTATACTTCAATTTTGTTTTACTACGATAGAATTTGCAGCAACTCTGCAGTTCAGGGTGAGAAGGTTCTAGGCCCATTTTCCATATTTTATCTCGATGTACATAGAAGATGAGCCTGGCATGTTCATGCCAGCTAGGCGCCATATAACCTTTTCATGTGTTGGTGCGCCTTAAAACCCCAATTCAATTCAATTCAAATTTTTTTTGGTTAAGTTTTGTATTTAAGCTTGTCAACCTTTTTTAATTTTTTTTTTTTATTATACACAGACATGTCATATCACAGAATCCCCTTAAAGATTCAATGAAACCTCACACATGTATTCACTTTCATGTGAAGAACTCATGGAGACGAGTGCCTTTCAACGACATGTATGTAGTTGCAGTGTTTCTTGCTATAACCTTTTCATGTCTTTACCAGTTTACTTTGCATATCTACTTTTAAAGTCCCTATCCTGCCATCAACTGGCAAATCTTACAGCAAATGTAATCCATTTCTAAACCTATGAATGACGAGGTATATATATTGCATATTTTAAGAATCTAAACTCTGTAGGCACTATAAAAACAACATTAACCAGCCAGACCAAAACCAAAAACTTGAGCATCGAATTAAGAGTGAACAAAGGTTACGCGTAATTCACTTCACGCATATTCAATCACCGGTATTATAAGACTAGACCTATACTTTTAATCGGCACATATACACAGGGTAGGAAAAATTGTTTCTGAGTTACTTTTTCTACAAAATATTTGAATTGATAAATTATTAAAGAATTTATCTGGATCTCTACTTGGACGAGCGGACGAGTGGATTTTGCGTGTCCTGGATGAGTGGAATTTTCGTGCCCTGATACTTCATTATATGACCTGAACACCCGGATAGAGTTTTGATAAATGGGTCTGTAGTGTAATTTGCCATTATTTGGCGGGTTAGTTTCTTTAATAACAATAGTCAGTGTCATACATTTTGGAACGAGGCCTTGGAAGGTGAAACTCCAAGGAGAAACACCTGCTCCAGAGAGCACCCATCTTGTTTTAACAGCCCAGATAAAATAAATAATATTTTTATTTATTTCCTTAATATACTTTCAAAACAAAAAGTAGCAGAAATTAACAGTGTTCCATGTCTTCCACAGTTACATGACTTCCTCAGAATATAGTGTTATTTTTTCTTTCAGTGACATGCGACTGAACAGAAACAAGTTACTAGAGCTGCTAACAGATCCCCACCACGACAAGGCAACGCTGGAGAAGACTGCCAGTGATTATTTCTCGCTGCTGGTAGGATTGGTGCGACCTTTTGAGGAAGAGGAAACAGAAAACAAACTAAGATATGCAATCAAGTTCAAATGGACTGATACATTGTTGGGAAATACACCCACGTAAGTTTCCATGTAGTCACACATTGAGTGTTTTTGTTATTGTTTTGATTTTAGCGTTTTCTTCAAAATTTAATTTTATGCAATACCAAAATAATTCTATTACTTAGTATTTGATTTGAATAAAACATTGGTCAAGAATACTAAAAAGATGCAATGCGACAAACGGT
Source organism: Cyrtodaria siliqua (assembly GCA_037043455.1). NCBI lineage: Eukaryota > Metazoa > Mollusca > Bivalvia > Adapedonta > Hiatellidae > Cyrtodaria > Cyrtodaria siliqua. The sequence continues at coordinate 443,257 of JAWPHD010000517.1, forward strand.
CGCAGAAAATTGTTTCAGAATAAAGTATTTTATTCTGTTTTTGAATTATATTAATTTTAATTCAGTAAATAGAGATTATTTAACTGCTGGGATTGCTATAGAGAAATCCTTCGCAAGATGGTAGACATGCGGTTCTTTTCACAAACGAGCATATGCGATTGAAAAAAACAATATGCCTACCATCCAGTGAAGGACTTCCCTATAATCAAAAACAGCAGTTAAATAATCTGTTTATTACATTTTAAATCAATTTATATATAATTTTAACCGAAATTTTTCTCTGTATTGAACCTTATTGGCGGGTGACTGACATTGACATCAGCAACACTTTATTGACGTCATGACTCAATGTCACAGTTAGTTATTTTTGTGTCCGGAGTTATTAATATTAAGCGATTATGAATATTCTTTCACTGAGAAATCCCAAGCTTTCACTCATAGAAATGTAATAAACTATAATAACACATATAAAGATATGGTATTAAATTTTACAATTTTAATATGAGTAAAAGGAATCATTCAATGTTACATGATTAATGGTGAATTTTCCGCAAGGTCACATAATTTACATGTATTATTATAAGATATAATACTGCACTTAACTACTGTTGTAAGGTGTATAGAGGAATGTATAGAGGAATGGTCGGTCCTCAGCACTAATGGGAATCTAAGAATCTAATGGGAATAATTTATTAATGACATTTGTTTTTGTTCTTCTGAAAAAACAAAAAAAAGTCGCTGCTAAGTATAACAACAAAAAGAAACATTACAAAGATAAAGTCACAGACAGATTTTATTTTTCTAGATAGCAGTAAGATGCGGTGCGTGATTGGAATAATTGATGTTAATGTTATTTTCAGAGAGCAGCAGGACGCTGTATTTGAGTTGGCATCCATGGCGATTAACTTGGCCCTCTGGCACACAAAACATTCGGCAAAATTTGCTGCTAAAGATGAGTGAGTAGATCGATATTTGAGTATGTTGAATTAAACTCTGGAGACTTTCAATGCAAAGAAGATCTCTGAATCATACACATATGCTGACTGACTATTGACTATTCAGGGCTCGAAATTACCACTAGTCCCGAGGCTGGTAAAAATGCTGCCAGGCTACTACATGTTTGTGTCTGGATAGTCTGATGGGCTAGTAAAAAGACTGTTCAAATAAGAAATCAATTATAAATCTACAGTTTGTGTAGTGACATCACTGCCTATAGGGCGTTATTAACAATTGCCTCCATAATCAAAATGAGTGTTTTTCATACTTTTGTATTGAAGTCTTGATCAAGATGGTTTTATGTGCTTGGATAACCTTGCATACATTTACATAAGAAATGTAGAGATACTGTTCCTTCAAAATGCACTTAAAACTCATGAAAAGAAATCGAAACTCAAATTAAAGTAATATTTATATAGACGAGTTTAATAAAATAATAGGTTACGAGGCTCTTTCCAAGTATCCTGTCTTTTTATCCAACGAGTTTATTAAAGTCAATAATACACAGTCACGAATGTAAGATTCTGTTTATCACATAACACACCTACGGCGTGATAGTTTCGCTTTAATGTTGTCAATTTTCCTTATATACGGCGGCAATTTGTAACACAAATCATGATGTCGTGTTGATGTTTACATCACGTCGCTACATAACGCGGCTGTACATGAGTTCGCGCTACAAATAATGCGACACCTTAAACCAAATTTAACGTTACTAACATTCATTTTATGAAGTAAGATTTCAAATAATGATAAATACCGTATGATATACCATGCAAACAATTGGGGTTAAATGTTTTACTGTATACAAACACAGTGATTCGGTCCTCATTTGCATCTGTAATACACTAGTGTATTACGAGAAAAAAGTCCTGGCTTTATTGCACTCCCAGAAGCCATGTTATGTGATAAAATTGAGACTCTGCTCAACACAAACTTTAGAGTATTCCCACGCATCCATATTAAGAAGTGATAGGTATTGTGACTGGACACCAATGCCGGAGTATTAATCACCTTCAAATAATCCCCCCCATACTGGGGAGACATAATTGTTTTTAGCTTGGATGTCTGTCTGTCGGTCTCTCTGTCCATCACAAGTCGTGTCCTCTCCATATCTCTTGAACCGCTTGATAGATTTTGAAATTACTTGGCACAAATGTTCACCATGTCGAGACGACGTGCGGAGCGCAGCTTTCAGCCACGTCTGTTCAAGGGCAAGGTCACACTTAGAGGTCGAAGGTCATATGCATTATATTTATACCCACGTTTTTGAAAAAAACAGGGTCTGTCCGTCCGTTCGTACGTCTGTCTGTTACCGCATCTCCTCCTAAACTGCTGAACGGAATTCAACCAAACTTAGGTTATGACATCACCATATGATGCAAGAGCACTACTATTTTTGGCTCTGAGCTCAGGGGGGTCAAACGGTCAAATAAACTAAAAAATCAGTTACACTGTCATTTTATCATAATTGTGAACATAACTTGGTATATGTAATCGTCTATAAAAGATAAACAACATATCAAACGATTTCTATACTTCGCAAACTCGAATGTCTGCCCTGGGGCCCAGGGTGGGTAGGGCGGGCGTGATTTGGGGTAATTTTTTTGGTAATTATGTCTCAAATGAAACATTATGTTGAATCAGATGGCTCTGCACCCAGGGTCCCGCAGAGGGTTCAAAAGGTCAAATACACTAAAAATTCAATTACACTGTCATTTTTCCTAATTCTTGCACATAACTTGGTGTATGTAAATGTCTATAAAAGATAGGCAACATATTGAATCATTTTATTATTTTTATTATATCAAAGTCGGACTGTCTGCCCATGGGCCCAGGGGTGTGGGGTGTGGTTGGAAATGGATTTTTAGCTCGACTATTCGAATAATAAGAGAGCTTATGTAATCACCCCGGCGTTGGCGTCGGCGTCGGCGTCCCACATCAAGGTTTGCGTGTTAGCTGTGTTTACAAGTCTATATCTCTTACATTTCTTATCCTAGCACAACCAAATTTGTTCATGGGCTTCCTTATAGCATTATCTTAAGGGCTGCATAAGCAATTTTGGTTCCTGTAACCCATGGGCTACCATGATTAGCCTATAAAATGTGTCCAATTTCACATCAAATTTTGCGTGTAAGCTGTGTTTACAAGTCTATATCTCTTACAATTCTTACCCTAGCACAACCAAATTTGGCCATTAGCTTCCTTATAGCATTATCGTAAGGGCTGCTTAAGTAATTTAGGTTCCTGTAACCCCTGGGCTCCCATGGAACCCAAATTCTGATAGCCCTTAAAATATGTCTGTTTCACATAAAATTTTGCTTGTAAGCTGTGTTTACAGGTCTATATCTCTTACATTTCTTGTCCTAGCTGAACTAAATTTTGGAATTGGTTTCCTTATAGTATGTTGTAAAGGGTTGGATAAGTAATTTTGTCTTCTGCAAATTCTGGGCTCCCATGGAACCCAAATTGTGATGGCCCATAAAATGTGCAATAAAGGCAGATCTAGGTTTGCATGTAAGCATGTATATATCTATAATTTTGGTTTGGGATTTGTTATAGCATTATGCATCTTATTACTTCACCCATATTGTGGCATGGACTCCCTCATCCCCCCTCCACCCCCACCCCCACTCCCATCCACAGCTTTTTTTTCTTTTTTTTTTTTACATATTTCTTTGTTGTTTTAGTCAATTCTTACACATATATGTTGCCCCTCCACCAGCACCCCCCCCCACCCAACACAACCCTATCCCGCCTCTCACCCCCGCTCCCCATCACCCCACCCCTACTTGAAACTTTTTTTTTTTTTTTACATATTTCTGTGTTGCTTTTGTCAATTCTTACACATATGTTGCCCCCTCCCCGCCCTTCCCCCGCACCCCCCACCCCCGCCTCTCACCCCCACACACTTGATTTTTTTTTACATATTTCTTTGTTGTTTTAGTCAATTCTTACACATATCCCCCACAACACACTCCCGCCTCTCACCACCGCTCACCACCCAACCACCCCACCCCTACTTGAAACTATTTTTTTTTTACATATTTCTGTGTTGCTTTTGTCAATTCTTACACATATATGTTACCCCCCTCCCCGCCCCTCCCCCGCACCCCCCACCCCACTTAAAACTTCTTTTTTTTTTACATATTTCTTTGTTGTTTTAGTCAATTCTTACACATATATGTTGCCCCCCCTCCCCTCCCCCACATCCCACTCCTGTCTCTCACCCCCGCCCCACTGGACAATCTATATATATATTTTTATACATATTTCTTTGTTGTTTTAGTCAATTCTTACACATATATGTTGCCCCCTCCCCTCCCCCCACAACCCACTCCCGCCTCTCACCCCGCTCCCCCCCACCCACTTGAAAATCTATATATATTTTTTTTACATATTTCTTTGTTGTTTTTGTCAATTCTTACACATATTGTTGCCCTCTCCCCTCCCCCTCCCACAACACACTCCCTCCTCTCACCGCCGCTCCACACACCACCCCAGCCCCACTGGATTTTTTTTTTTTTTTTTTTTTACATATTTGTTGTTTTAGTCCATTCTTACACATATATGTTGTTGTCCCCCCACTCACCCCCCTGCCCCCCAAACCACTCTCGCCTCTCATCCCCGCTTCCCCCCACCACCC